>BGPR01000530.1:101650-148038 GCA_013235015.1 Araneus ventricosus
GGAATTCGAATATTCTGTCATTTGAGTATGCCATTCTGATTATTTTTAAGATGGATCTTTTAAAATTTGGTTAAAAATTAGATTTCATTCCGATAGGGAGTTATTCAACACTATATTAACAGCCTTAATTGATCAAGGACAACTGTTACATTCTTTCATTAGTGGATGTCTGTAATTAGACCTTCAGGGAATTCATTATATTTAAAGTAGATGAAATTTTTTAAAACAGACGTCATTCTGGTTTACAAAACCCTCGGGAAATTGGTGTTTTTTCTTACTGGATTCAGGTTCTTTTTATATGGTCTTTTAAAATTTGGTTTTTTACATGGATCTTTTAAAATTTGGATATAATTCCGACAGGTAGTTATTTAATACTATCTTAGTAGCCTTAAAACAGTGTTGCGCAAACTATTTTCATTTCCTATCCCCTCACTTTGTGTAAAACTTTTTCGTGACGCCTTTGGGGGTTGCGCCCACGTTTTTTGAAGAAAAGCCTTATATATTTTATTGTCAAATAAATTTCTTTGAATTTATCGACCCCGTAAAATTTTCTCGCGGTTTGCGCTCTAATGCTATAATGTATAACAATCTAACTATTCCAAAGCAATTTATTTAGATACATTCTAACACCATGCCATTAAAGAATGTCTGCATATTTTTGTATGATTTATTAGGAAAACCTCAGATTTTAATATTATTAATTATTTTTTCATGAGACCTAAAAAAATGCAAAAAATTTAAACGCATTTTCACACTGAGATTTGAAAACATATAAAAGCGTTTGAAAAATGAACAAGAAAACTTATAATTATTGGAATAATTACAACTTCTCGAACGACACTGAAGAATCCCGCTAGGTATTAGTTCGGTAAGTGGGATTTATGTATGTGAAATGCAAAACACCGTAACATACAGTACTGTATAATATTCATTATGAAGAATAACGATAATTATATTTTAGCTTAATTTGTTAAAAAAAACTAATATGGGGAAATTTATCATTTAATTCTTGATTTTCTTTCGAAACATTTTTGTGAGCTGTTACAACTGATTTAAGCAATTTATTTTAATAACTTATGGCCAAGTGCTCCCGATATCGCATCTATTTGAGAAACTTGAGTTGACCCTTTCTGAGGCATTGGTAAATATACTTCCCACCAAACTCATCCATTTATAAATGCAATTTTTAAAGTTGGCGGAAGTTCTACCCAAGTTTGTCGATGAAATAAAAATCTAGATGTTGGTGTTTCTTATCTCAAATCATAACGAAGTGTCTGAACTTGATAATAACGTGTCAATTAATTTAAAAAATTAATGTCACCTAATAAGCTAGATGAATTTTTTTTCTTAAATGAATCTCAATCCCAAAGTTATTTTATTATGCCACTACTAGAAAAAATGGCCTTTAAAGGCTTAAAAAAATCTTAAACTATACTTGGAAGTTTCATCTTCACATTATAGAAGACATTAACCTTCAAAATACCTTTAATAGATAGAATTTAGATTCTATGTACAAATATTTACAAAACATTTAATACCGCTAACGCAATTTCGTCGTTTTTAAATAATCGTCGACCGTTCATCAAGTTTTAAAAGCCAACTGCAGCCGTTGAAGTCCGATATCGAAATCATCTCTTGCGTTTCTTTTGAGATCATCGCGTTGCAGCAATGGCACGCAAACTCGTCTGACTCGTACTATGACTGATTGGCGCTGCCACTTGCAATAGAGTCAACTGATACTCACATGGTACACGACAAAAGTGAAGCGCGCCAATTTCATTTTCGATTACGTCGTGCATGTTGCAGAAAAAAAAGAAAATACATAACATCAAAGCACAGTGTAAGGCATTGTGCAGTTAGATATTAAATGGTACGCTCAGGTATCTTTAGCGCCATTTTAAGAATATTATTTTAGAATATTCTTAAAATGGCTTTTGTTGGAAGCGAGGTAAAGTTGGAAAAAATTTTTTCTTCTCTTTATTTGAGTTGTTTTTCATTTTTATTTCTTGAGAATGTTCCTTTCTCTACCATTCCACTTCAGGATTTTTCGGGTCAATTCAGGTTATTAAATTTTTAGACCAATGTCAGACCCTTAAATAGAAAAAATCCTGTTTGAATCTCTGCTTTGTTTGACCCTTGACGACGCGCAAAGCCAGATTCCACCATTTTGTTTTTTCGCATTGTCTTCAGTTTGTTCTATAAACAAAGTTAAGTAATTCCCACATGGTTACCTTTTGCGGCATGTTACCCATCGACATTTGGCTGGAAATTGAGTTCAGTGCCGTTGTGTCTAAGTTTAGGCTATTAAAATGCACGCAACCTTTATACAAAAGCAGTTAAGTAAGAGTGTTCTATAAACAAAGTTAAGTAATTCCCACATGGTAAACTTTTGCGGCACGTAACCCATCGACATTTGGCTGGAAATTGAGTTCAGTGCCGTTGTGTCTAAGTTTAGGCTATTAAAATGCATGCAACCTTTATACAAAAGCAGTTAAGCAAGAGTGTTCTATAAACAAAATTAAGTAATTTCCACATTTTAGCCTTTTGCGGCACGTAACCCATCGACATTTGGCTGAAAATTGAGTTCAGTGCCGTTGTATCTAAGTTTAGGCTATTAAAATGCATGTAACCTTTATACAAAAGCAGTTAAGTAAGAGTGTTCTATAAACAAAGTTAAGTAATTCCCACATGGTAAACTTTTGCGGCACGTAACCCATCGACATTTGGCTGGAAATTGAATTCAGTGCCGTTGTATTTAAGTTTAGGCTATTAAAATGCGTGCAACCTTTATACAAGAGCAGTTAAGTATTTAAGTATCTGGGTCGAAAACTTCTTAGAGGTGGCAACTATCAAAAAACCATTTGCACAAAATTTGTGGCAACCCGCTGTCGCACGTAATTCATCGAGACTTAACTCGATTTCCAGCCAAGTGCCGGCGGGTTATATGCAGTGAAAGACTGCAGTGTGGAAATTACTTTGTTTGTGTTATTAAAAGAACTTTTTGAGTTGTACTTAATAAATATGTAATCATTTTAACGCCATGTTTTTAATAAAAAGTTATGAGATAGTGAAACCCCGACAATAATTCGTGGACACTCTAGTTTCACTTCTCTTCACTTAGTAGCTATGTTATGAAAAAAGAATTGCTCAAAAATTTCTTTCCAGATACTGAGAAAAATTTTTTTTCTAACTTTTTTAACAGATATGGAAAGATATTGAAACTGTTCTCCACTCAGCTGCTGCATGGATTGAATGCGAAACAACGCATAAAAATTCAGGATTTTCCAACAGTGATATCGAAGGTACTCATCATCATGCAAAAAGTGCGAGTTCTTCAAAGGATGAAGGATATTTATCAACTTCATACCATTCTCTTTCAGCTTCAGTAAGTATGTTATAGTTATTTTAAATATAATATCGTACTTCTTAAATTTCTTGAAATTATTATCATTCTTTATTTTTTCCTTACGGGTGTTACAGATGCTGTAGCAGCAAATATCTATTCTGCGCCCTGGCAGAAAACTCTAAGCCAATGCTGGGAATATTATGGCCCGCTTAGAGGTTCTATTCGGCCAGCCGCGCATTTTAAAATAATAGTATAGACAATTTATAGCTATTAGAAATGTTATACTGTGGAACCTCGTTTAACGAGCACCTCTCATAACGCATTATTCGCATAACGATCAAAACAAATTGTAAAAAAAATGACTCGCTTAATTAGTGACGTTTCACATAGCGAGTGACGAGGAGACGGGAAGACCCGGATTGTGTGCCTGCCACATCAGTCCGTGTTTAGCACCCGTTCGTTAGCATCTTAGTGTCGCTTGTCCGGGCTTATGTTCAGGCATATTATTGACGAGGCTAATGAATCATCACGTAATCATGAAAGGACCAATCTTACTCTCAAAGAGTTTTAGTATCACTTACAGATCGTTGCCTGCCTCAAAATGATCGAAAATACGTGGGAAGGGATAACCTTCATTTCTTCTTGGCAGAAGCTTAGGCCGAAGAACATTATCGAATGTGACTTTTAGAGTTTGAGACAGTACCTGTTGAGCCTGTAGTCAGCGAGATTGTGTCTTTATTATCCAATATCATGGAACTGGAGGTGAATAGCAATGATATTGATGAGCTTTTCGAAGACCACAGCCAGGAGCTAACCACCGAATAATTTATGGAGTATTCATAGTTATTCCCGACCTGGCCGAAGCCGTGCGGTCTGAACGACGGGTCGCACGAAGCAACCCCAGCCAAACGATTCAACAATTCAGTTTCCCATTTACAGAAGGGATGAAAAGAAACAATAAAAAGAAGATTCGAAGTGGAAAAGCAACGTTAAACAATTCTTGAACAATATCGGAAAAGGCCAGCCTAAAAAATCCAATTTTCAGTAAGTCCTTGAGTTCTTTTCTTTGCCAATTTCTGGCCACGACTGCCTCAAATGAGCCAACTTCTGACACTCAAAGAGCACATGGAAAATAGAACCGTCGGCTCTTCTACACTGGCATTGGGTATCCTTACCAAACAAGCGAGCCTGATGACAAGGAAAAACGTCATGGCCCGTAAAAACTTGATTTAAGGAGAAATCATCATACATTCGCTTATAGTCCACTCTTTGCTTAGCAATGAGTAGGTCCATCTATTGAATTCTAGAAGGACAGAAAGAAAATTCCATACAATCCTTTGTCGAGGTCATCTTTGTCAACTGATCGGCACGTTCGTTTCCTTCGAATCCCCGATGAGCCCGTATCCAAATTAACTAGATGTCCCCTAAATATTCCTTTATGTTATCCTTGATTTCATTAATAATTACTCGTCTCTCATGCACCGAAGCTAAGGACATAAGAGCAGATAGTGGAGTTTGGAGTTGCAGTGAGTTTCACAAAGACGTTGTGGAGGAGAGTGTCTCAGAGGAGGAAGCGGTAACAACAAAGCAACAATCTTCTGGCGCAATAAGAGAAATGCGGAAAGCATGGGAAGCTGTTGCGTCACACATTGAGAAGCAACCTCTTAATAAGGCAGTAGCTATACACGCTGCAAATTTATTTAATGATTATTCTGTTTCTCATTTTCGTCAAATTTTGGTTTGGAAAAAGCAGATGTCTCTAGACAGATTTCTAGTAAAAAAGAATTAGGCATGTATCATAAATAATAAACTAATTATTTCGTTTTTCCCCCCGAAAATCGAATTCGCAATCCAGGTTGGTTCATTCCTGACAGAAGAAAAGATGAAGATGATTCATACGCCTTAACAATGTTAAATATAATGTTCTTTGAATAAATCTTATACATTAAATTTTTAGAGTATTTTTTCTGCATGGAAAGCATTACCATATTTTACATTATATGAGGAAAATTATGATGATATGAGAAAAATTATTTCGCTCAACGAGTGTTTCGCATTACGAGTAAGATCCTGGAACGAATTATGCTCGTTAAGCGAGGTTTCATTGTATTAATAGCATTATTTCTGCTCTAAGTACTGGGAGAACCCTCTAAGCCAGTGATTGTCAGACTACGGCCCGGATCAAATGCGGCCAGCTTAGAGCTTCTATCCGGCCTGCTGCAGATTTTAAAATAATATTATAGAAATTTTAAAGCTATTAGAAATGCTATATCTGTGGCAAAAAATATATAATTACAGCAAAATATAGCTTTTAGAAATGCAGTCGCTGTTTCATTCATCGCATTAGTATTAAAGAATTTTTAAATAACATTTTTTGAGTCCTTATTGTATGTTATAATGAATTATATTGGCCCTCCAAAATGTTTCCTTTGTTTTTTTGGTGAGTTTCTAAAAAGTTTGTCCATCCCTGCTCTAAGCCACTGATGAGGACAACCGTCGGAGGGCCGACAGTGGCTTAGATGACTAAGGCTGAGATACATGAATAGGAGGAAGAAAGTTACGGGTCTGTTTCTAAGCCAGAGATAGTCAAAAACTGGTAAACAGATGTATGATTTAGCACTGAATTGCTCGCTGCTGCCAGACCGGTTGCTGAAGGCTTTCCTCCCAGCGAAATGCAAATTTTTGCAAATTTCCCCTAAAAGGTGGATTGCCTTCCAGGGGATTTCTACCTCAGGTGCTCCAAGGTCGCTTTGACCAACAGACCTTTCAATTGTTCCTTTATTATGAGTCCTGAATTCATGGAAATGGACATTTGGTTATATTCAAGGATATTTGTGTTCATTACTATTTTGATATAAATTTTCAATATTTTAAAGAGTAATCGAGGTTAATTACTTTATTTTAAAAATGCTCAAATATTTCACAAAGATCGTCACTCTGAATTTAGTGATCTTTCATCTAGATGTTCTTTGCAGAAGTAAGAAACACAAATTATTCGCCAATGGAAGGTTTTTATCTCAAGAAATTGCATTTTTATTCATTCAGACTTTTTTCATCTGTCTTAATAATAATACATAAATTAATGACAATTAAAATTTAAGTCTTTGTAATCATTATCTCTTATTAATGTAGTAAACATTTCTTTCAAGATATTATTTCTTCTAGAGATATAATTGCTCACAAAAAATAATGACTAAGATTTTATATCTGAGGCATTTACTTCTATACACAGGATGCTGGAAATCTTACAAAGCAAAGTTGCCTGATGAATGCACCGAACAGACATTTCATTTCAATGCAATGCAGGTTAGATCAGAATGCTACTAGTTCTGCGGCTCTAACAGTGGACGGTGAAACTTCCCACTGCGCCACGCCTCCATCTTCACCTGAATCTAGTACCTTTGAATTATCAAGTGTAAGTGCTATGTCTCCAAGCTCTGCTGTTTCAGGAAACGGATCTGAGAACATATATTTTTCTTCAACCAGTCATGAGAGGCAAATTTTTCCAAAAGCTACCCCCGGTCAAGTAAGTAGAAAATTTTTTATTAGTTAATAGACCTGCTATTACCATTCCACGTAATTTATGAGGATCTTGCATTAAAACTAAGGATATACAAACATCGAATACTTACAAATAGTGGAAAGATAGGGCAAGATAAGCGAACAGAATGTTCAATCGTTGTCATGAATAATTCAGTCATAATAATAATCATATTAATTTCAAACTTTAAATAGTATAAAAGTGCCAGTAAATCGCCATAAATCACCTTTCACAAATTTCAATTTAATTAATCCATTTTTTTATTTAAAACCCACACCGTTCCGGCCTACCCGAAAGGGTGTAAGGCTTTAGTAGACCGGTGGGGAAATATAAAAGCAATACAAAAATAGCAATATGACATGACACACAAAATCATCACAAACACATTACAGAACGTTACAAACATTACAAAAAAAGGGACAACAACAAAATAAATAAAGTAACATAAAAAACATACAAGAGAAAAAAAATAAATTAAAAGTACGCCACTGAATAAGTATTAAACTTGGAGATAACCATAAATTAATTGAATTCTGTTTGATTTATATCACCAGATCTGGAACCAAAAGTAAAAATATTCAAAACACTTAAAAATAAGAGCCCCCAGTATGCATCCAAATGAGCAAAATAAAAGCTTTAATTAATCCATATTACGTAAGGTAATGAGTTTATGTATAAAAATGATCCTTATTAGGTGTTTCTTTTTAACTAGAAAAATAACTCGTCATGGTATGACGGGTGCAAATTCCCTCTTCATTCGAGAGATTTCCCGTCAACTTTGACGTGTTTAAATAGATATATATGAGAGAGAAATGTTTAACATTGATTGAAAACAAATAAAATAAACATATGTTTTGTGACAGGAAATTTATATTTTTATTAACATATTATTTACATATTTCTTTATTCAGAAAACCTCTTGGTCTAAAAAAAATCTAGAAAATCTAGTAGATATAATCTAGATAGGTAGAAAATCTAATTTCAAAACAAAGCACTTCTCTGCTTGTCAAACGCTGCCAAAAAATATTATCAAATTATATCATCACGGTTGCAATAAATAATGAGATGCATCGTGGCGTCCAAACTATATCACGCGCCTGATATACCACTGACGTAATTTACTACTTTCTATTGAAAAACGGAAATTAATTTGAAATATATGATTAATATAATTAAAAATTTCTCATGAACTATTGATCATAGCGAGATAAATTTTTCATCAATCGATAGCAAATTTTCTTTCACTATTTTAGAGCTATTAAATTTGAAATTAGAACGACAATTACTCTTTTAAATTTAAAATGACTGAAATTTAGGTTCTCTAACAATGAAATAATGCTGTTAGAGTTAGCACATTTGGCACTTAATTAATTTTTAGGTAATAGATACTCGCTGAGAAAGTGTTTTTTCAAACTTTTATTAAATATTTAATTCAAAATTAATTGAAGTGATAAGGTTTCTCCTCGAAGACTTCGGAGCATATTATTGCACAAAACCATTTTTACACCACTCTAAAATGCGAAGTATTAGTTTTTCAGTGACACAAATTTTATTTCCCTACAATTCTTTTTCTAATTTTAACAAGTTTCAGAAATATTTTTAATTATGTTCTACAAAAATATGTTTCACTGTTTTAGTTACTGCATTTATACACACGCGCATTGCGCAGATATTAAATGATTTTTGTATGCACATCGTTCTTGTGATTAAAAGTAAACTCTTAATAATAACTAGCCGCCATACGGGCGGGTTCGCGGCCAGCTCCCACTTTTCTCTGCATTGCTGCCACCTCGCTGCTTCGAGGCTCTCAACCACTACTTTTTTCAGTTTTAAATACTGCATGAATATCAGTAGAATAGACCATAAAACCGTAGTAGATTTCATATTCTTTGTAGACAGCAGATTCTTTTAAAATTGTAAAATCTTTCAATAAACCTCATCTAAGTATAATGTTTTGTATACCTTTTTCACGAATTTCGGCATGAAATTCTTCAGACCCATAAATACAGAATGGTATCGCCCTAACTAAACAGTTTCTATCACCTACAATAGGTATTTTACAATACTTTTGACACGCCATTGTGATGGAACTGTTGGGAACTATATATTTAAAATAATATTGTAAAACATTCAGACAGTTCTCCAGCCCCAACCACTCGACGGATTTCGATAATTTTTATTTCATATGGAAGCTTCTGACGTCTAGATTTGAAATGAAGAGTCGCCTGGTCCCACCACCCTGCATTTTCGAACGAAATCGAAAAAACTCTTCTCCTCTGTACCTTGTCTATGGGTAAACCTTGTAGAAATCCCCCAGCCCCAACCACCTGACGATATCAAAAATTTTTATTTCATATGAAAGGTTATGACGTCTAGATATGTCATCAAGGGTTGCCTGCCACCCCCCTTTTCGAATGAAATCGAAAAACATATAGAGAATGTATAGTAGAGAAATGTTTTTTTCAATTTCATTCGAAAATGAAGGGTGGTGTGGAGCAGGCGACCCTTCATTGCAAATCTAGACGTCATAAGCTTTCATATAAAATAAAAATTGTCGAAATCGGTTGGGGTTGGGGGATTTCTACAAGGTTTTCCCCCATAGACAATGCACAGTGGAGAAGTACTTTTTCGATTTCGTTCGAAAATAGAGGGTGGTGTGGGGCAGGCGACCCTTGATGACATCTAAACGTCATAGCCTTACATATGAAAACAATTGTCGAAATCGGTCGAGTGGTTGAGGCTGGCGGACTCGGTGAAGGTTATTACCACATTATTTTAAATATATAGATATAAAGACAGCCCAATCAAACCCAAAAAATTTCCATGCTGTGACGTTTCGGACTAGAAGTTCGAAGCTCCTTTAAATTTTGAAGAAACGAATTTCCTCAATCTTCATTACAATCTTTGACTATCGTCTTGAAGTCGACAAAATTTATTTCAGTATTGATTTAAGGTTTGTGATTTTTTCCTCTAACTGGGATACTTTAATTTTAACAACAATGTGCCTTTTAATATTCAAACATCTCGTTTTCATTCGATATTTAGTCCTACTGTTTGCATTTCGTATGCAGTTCTTTTGATTTCCTGCCGTCTCTTTTTGCTTCATATGAATTAAAAAATAGGGACGTAACGAATATTCGGCAACTACTCGGTATTCGGCCGTTTTGCCGAATACTAAACAGATATTCGGCCGAATAATTTCTGGATTATAATTTTTTAAAAACGTTCTTTTATATATATTTAACAACGAATACTGCGCTGAATTGCATTTCAACACATCCATTATCAAAAAAATCTCCTAAAATATACTCAGTTTTAAGGAAATTTGGTGTATTTTATAATGTTACATATAATTTATCGTTGTAAAGCCTGAAATTATGATGCAAGGACAATAAATTATCAACATTTTCAGGGGGAAAAATGTTCCGTTTGGTTTCTTATATTTTACCAGATACAGAAAATAATGTTCACTATATATTGTGATTGCTTGAGCTGAAATGTTATTTTCTTGCTTAATTTCCAAATCTTGGACAATTTTCCGCATTTTTTCCACCAATTATGTGGACACTCCATCGCAGCTATTTACAAGTTCTTTATCAAAATAGCAATTTATTTCTAATAATTTTAGTTTATCCACTTAATTTTCTTCTGTGTTTGTCATTGTAATATTCTGCAATGACTCTTAGTTCTGTGAAGCAATCCGCGAATCAAGAGGGTTTCTTATTTTCTGAATTAAGATATTTTTAAATATTACAAAAATGCATCAAGATATTAACAATTTTTAAACTGATAAATAATAAATTTGAATAATCTTTAATTTTTTGTTTAAAATTTGAGAAATATTTTATTTACAATCAAAAGTGGATATTCGGCTTGAAATTTGGCCGAATAGCCGAATATTCGGCCAAATCACTATTCGTTACATCCCTATTAAAAACTCGGATACAACAAATATAGATGGCATGAATTTTAATCGTGTTTATGATCTAATCTCTCTACCCTTAGTAAAAACAAGATAATATGAAAAACTTCTAATATTATTATCTTTATCTTTTACTATTATTAATATTTTTAATTTAGTACTATCATCTTGTTTCATTGGTAATATTTCAGTTTTCACTACTTTTTATTACCGACCACGTTACAATCTACCTTATATACTTTGCTGTTGTAGAAGACAGGCCGGCCTTTAGCCGATTGGACCAATTGCTTCCAAGTGGACCCCGCCCCAAAAATACCATTAGCTCTCCGCTCAGTCCAGCTACGAAACTTAGATAGGGCAAGTCCGAAAAAACGTTTTTCGAATCATGTCTGTCTGTTTGTGAACTTGATAACTCAATAATGCAACGAGCTAGACGGATGCAATTTGGTGTGCGGTCAAATTGAAAATTTCTATTTCTTGTCGTCTGCACGCGGACATGAGAATTCAGAAACATAAATAGCTAGAATAATCAAATTTAGCATATTGTTTTATCTCCAGAACCATAAATCTGTATCAAATTTTGGACCAATTCTATCAAAGGGTTGGCTGTTTGTCGGTTCGTGCGTATATGAATATTATAAATCAAAAACGCAAAAGTCTAGATCTGTATCAAATTTTAGTTCCAATAGAAAGGAAGGGAAACATCCAAAATTTATGTCCTGTTTCTTTTACTATACTTCGAAACAGAAAAACGCACTATGTTGCGTTAGTATACAAAAAAGTCGAGGGGAGAATACTCACGCTGTTTCTTAGCTCTAAATTCTTAGTTTCTTTAAAACAACAACAAAAAAAGCCGAAAAAAGCTTTTTCCGTTTGGGCCCCGCTCCTTCTAAGGCCAGCCCTGGTAAAAGAAATAAAGGGCTAAAGAGGGCCTTGCTATGATTTTGGAGTTACACTGCATAAATCTTTTATTCATGATTTCAATAGGTCAAGCGAATAACATGGTGGCTGACAAATGGCGAATAATATAGAATACTTAGAATAAGTAGACTTCAAAAACAAAATTTAAGCTCGTTTATTTGAAGAATTTTAGAGCTTAGCAGGCACTTAATTAAAATTAAACATATCTCATTGTTTACTTACATGCATTTTTACCAGAAACTATGCCTCACCCAGTCCAATTAATTAACAAATTTGTGCTCGTATAATGATCACGCACTTTCTTACTCCGTGAAGCTGTTTTGATGTCATAAGACTCGTATTATAATCGTAGCGTAAGTTCATAAATGGTGCTATTTATTAGGTGACATTAAAGGCACTATTCTTTCGATTTTTTATGATGATGTCAATATTCTGATGTAAAAAATTTGAATACTTTCCATCATTGAAAACATGAATAATTTGTTAACTTCACAACGATGATTCCAGTTTCGGTTAAATTTTACAGCTGAACATTTTTAAAGCAAACTTCCAAGCTTTGCTAACAAGTATCGATCACTAAATATTTTATTTAAACCCTTCGTATTATCAATCCGTACCGTTAAATCAACTTTATTTGTCACTAACAATCATTTTTCTATTTTTTTTAGTACAGTCAGCTATCTACATGGAAACTCGATCCATCTCACTTTCCACTTCCCACAGCATGCTCCATAACAAGAAGTCCCAATACTCTACAAGTCCATCCAGTAGCAACCTGCAACATTCAGCAAGTCTCCACCTGCGATCTCACCACCACCAAATCTGCCAGTGCTTTCCAAGCAAAACTTACTAAGAGAATAAGACGATCAAAAAGACCCTCTAAGCGCAAAGTGACCTACCACACCTGCACCTACGACAGCTGCAACAAGACATATACCAAAAGCTCGCACTTAAAAGCTCATGTGAGGACTCACACTGGTGAAAAACCTTACGCCTGTACTTGGTGTGGGTGCGGCTGGAAGTTCGCGCGTTCTGATGAACTTACCAGACATTTTAGGAAGCACACAGGGGATAGACCCTTTCGTTGCGAGTATTGTGATAGGGCATTTGCCAGATCGGATCATCTCTCGCTTCATATGAAACGTCACGCAGATTTGTTGTGACGCACAGCGTCTTTTTGTGTTAAATTACACCACGACTAAGATCGGGCTGAACATTTTGCAACTGAAATGAAATCTAAGAAATGGAGAAAAAAAGTGGTTTAGAAGAACGGTCAAGAAACAGTGTTCCTCAGATTTTCATATCCGATGATAGCTGGAGGCGTTCCTTGTCTGAAGTACGCCTTATGTCCTGTCATGGGACCGCAAAGAATCCTTGTTGCTCTAGGGTTTTGGAGATGACTCGGCCGTTACGGAGAAATTTTCGCAAATACTCGGACATCAGAGGATGCAACTCCATGGACGGATACCTCAGTACAGTTCCTACTGTCTGTTGAAGATTGCGTATGCGTCATGGGAACGATGCGGTTGGTAGGATTCCGATCGACAATAAGTCCCCAAGTATGACCTCGAGCAACCAAGCAATTGAAACGGCTTGAGAACCAAAGTAGACCAACCCACAATTTTTGCTAACCAGCTAGGCATCGACTTAGGATACGCGTTTTCTTTCAAAACGAGAAGGAATCAAAAGCGTTTTAGCCGTTCTATACTAGATAGAAACTTGTCAAATGGTTCACTTTAGATGTTTATAAAATACAATGCCCAGCTCATTTTCAAGACGATTGTGGTGCGGTCTACTGTGGCTCTTATCCCCTCATTATTGCGATTTATGATAAGTATGGCTTAATTAAAATTGATTAAATTGCTGCTAATAATCCAAACGCAGAAACGTTTTCATATTGCTCAATTTTAGCTCATTTCGGAAAGAAGGACAGCCTTTTTCCTATCAAAACACAAAGGACAGCAAGTTCTTTCAAATGCTATCTGAGCTATTTGCATTTTGAATGCCATTTCTAATTTTTTTTATAGTAAACACTATATATAAAATGGCCAGAATTATTGAGAAATTATTTTTTAAGAAAATTTGAAATTTCTGAAACATTATCTAAGAAGTTTTATTTTGGAATGTGATTATATATACACATAATAAAATTGGTGGATAAAAAAAGAAGCGAATATATTCTTCTGTCAGTGAATATCTGTATACAGAGTGTCCCAAAAAATGCATACCGAAAGTAAATGATGATAATTTCAGTTTATATTTACATATAATTAATATTTAAATTGCAAAAGAATCTACATAAAATGTATAACTTTTTCTCCTATTGCACGTATACAAAATTATTACCGTTCTGGCCGATACACTGCTGATAACGGTAGGCTATTGATTCACAAACTTCAACAAACATTTCATTCGGTATTGCGGCGCATTCTTGCTCAATTGCGGTTCTTAATTCCTGCTTAACATGTGGATTTGCAGTTGCCCAGTATAACTGCAATTATGCCGATTCATTGTGCCATTTAATTTGAACGTAGCTTCATCGCTCCAAATAATCTTCCCCGAAAACTCTCATCCTGTTCGCATTTTTCCAAATATCATTCACAATACACCAGCGATGATAGTTTTTAGCGGAGAGCACGAACTTGGTGGTTCACAATCTCCGAAACATGATAAGTGGCAACTATAACCCTGGCTGAAAAATGAGTTTAACCTATTTAAATTAAGGTTACCTGAAAAACCAAACCAAACGTTAGGATCGAACCGCGGGTAACCGGGTGTAAGAAGCGCGACAAGCCAACTGTACCAGTGGAAACCTTCATTCACAATATTGTTTCCTTCGTTCCGGATCATCTTCATTGATAGCATATACCATTGTTGGAATGTAACTTTTCCATTGACAACGTCTAAAAATGCGATGGACACTTGAAAATGACACACACAAAATGCTGATGCTAGTCTCACGACTTGTTTGCCTTAAAGTTTTTTTTTGGATGTTTCGGGATAACTTTCCAGTACTCTTTCTTGGCTGGTGAAGCTTGTTGATGTTCTTGGTCTTCCAGAACGTTGTCTGTGAACATCCTGAACAGTTCCATTCGTTTCAAACTTATCAATTGTGAGTCACGTCTGTGAATCTTCCAGAAACTTCCTGCGATATTGTCTTTGCACTTCTGCTATATTTTCATACTTCCAATAGAATTTTAAAATAAATGTTCTTTTCTCAAAAGTTAATCTTCGTCCACGTTAAAGTTATAGTAAAGTGACCATGCGCTACACGGTGAGATCGCTTACAGCGCCACCACGCAGCAACCAACCGAGTTAACGTTCCCATCTCGAAAACTGTACAAGATATGGGGGTGGAAAGCCAATTCCAAAGATGTAGAGCTTTATCGATTTAGTACAAAAAAAGACACTATATGCACATAAATACGAAGTACAGAACGCGAAGTACACACTTGTTTGCTCTCGATTTCCAAAACTGTGAGGTCTCAAAAGGGAAAAAACAATTAGTTATCACAAGATACCTTTATTTTCTATGTTCGAAGTGCTCTCTGTCATCTACAATACAATTTAAGCCCTTGTTTGAATTTCACTTTGCACACGCTTTAGCAAGTATAGTATGTTTTCGGATTCCGAAACCCTCTGAGCTTCTGCGCATGCGCCAGTCGGAGTTATTTTCATCAAAATAGGGGAAAAGTGAAGAATGTAAGGGGAGATGTTTACAATTTACTTGGCGTGATCTAACAAAGAACTCCGGAAATGCACTCATCAGACTCCTTGCCTGACACCCCTTTCCGGTGTAAAATCGTCCAAAAGTGCTAGTCTTGGGATATTAAAACGAACAATAGCTGGTGCGCTAGCACAAGCAGCAGTAATACGTCATCGAAAATCCTGTAAAGTTGGCGGAAAGGTCCATACACCTGCTGATTGAATTATCTCCACAGGAAAAGTATAATGGGGCCAATTTTTGCCCGAAAAATAACATTTTCTCTTTTTATCCATGTCTTGTGTCATCACAATTTCGGAAAATGCGAACAAACAGATGTGAATTTTGAGCGTTCTGTTCTTCGTATTATTGTGCACAAGGTGTCTTCTCGTACTAAATCGAAGACGCTCTATAATTTTGTAACTGACTTTTTTCCCCGTATCTTGTACCGTTTTCGAGATAGGTAATATATCAACGTTGTTGATACTACGTTGTTTGCCGCTAGAAAGCACTGTAACCGATCTCACCGTGTAGCGCATGGTCACTTTACTATATCTAGACACCAAGTTTGTGGCAATAGTTGTCGCCGTTCTCAAGTTAATGTGGGGTAGAAGGACTTTAGGACCCTGCATATCTCATATTATTTATGTGCATGCAGGTAGGTGTTTAATTAAGAAAAAGAATTAACCGTCATGTGATGAGCTGATAGTTTGTGAGTTTTAATACTATACATACTGTGAGTATTATTATTATTAAATACAGCATTATAAATCGAATTGATTTCATTGAATGCTTTTTCACTTTTCTTTTGACAAAAGAAATAAGTTCGAAATTTTTCAATGAAGTCCAATTCGTCTTTAAAGGAAGGTTGAATAACTTCATCATCGCGTAAATTAGCACCAGACAATTTGTCTTCTATTAACTCATCAATTGTGAATAATTTCGAAGCCATGGTATCGTTATTACTGTTCACATACTAGAAAGAAGGGATTTTTAACATTTTAGAACGTGCAGAACGACGTATAACCGAAGTTTTGCGTCGTGTAAATGAAGTACTTTTTCATTACAATGGATACGAATGAATCGGGACTGTGATGAAACGACGTATAAATGAGAAACCTGTAAACGGTGCTTTACTGTAACTACTTTTTGGGAAGTAAGTGCTCACTAATAAAGGATTTTTCCCAAATATTTATTTAGAATTTTAATTAATTAAAAATTAATCGAAATTTCAACCTTTTTTCGCCACAACTTCGGAGCATAGTATCGTACCCAAGCTATTTTTACGTCGTGTTAAAATTTAAAAAAATAATCTTTTAATTGGCAACAATTTCTTTTTCATGCGACATTTTGTTTAATTTGTCAAAATGTTTCCAAATACAATTTGCAACAACGCTTTCTACTGTTGTAATGAAATTCAAACCAAATTTTTTCCCAAATCTTCCATTCACGTATTTTTTCCAATGTTAAAGTTATGATAAAAATATCACTTTTCTTAGACATTTACTTCTTATCTGTTTTTCACTTTTGCTTTTATTTTATGAAATGTTTTTAATATATATGCGTCGAAATATATCTTTTAAACACAACTTTTTAAAATTATCATTTATTTGTCTTCAGTGGTAAATTTTGTTTCATATATTAGTTTCTACAATTTTCAGTTTATCCAATTTATGCATCGTAAGTCTTTTCAATGTCTGTCTTATAAGAATGGCATTTCGCTTAAAAGTTTTGTTAATTTTCTTTGTATTACAAAAATATTTTTTCGCACTGGATTCAAAGCAAGTATTTTAGCTTTTTTTGCCAATCATTATCACCAGGTAGTCTCAAATGAATTTAAAATTTTAATCTTTCTTCAAGCATTAAATCTCATGCTTTTCTGCCATTTTTAAAATCTTAAATATGAATATGCTCTTTATTTTTTTGTACATTGACTAGAAGACAAGTTTTTATTGAAATTTTGATTGGATTTAAGAGCACACTAATGGCGCTAAACTCTTGAAATTTTTCGAGCGATAACTCTCCAAATATGGTTTTTGATTTAATGGTTGGCAGCCGTCTTAAAAGTTGCGAATGTGGCGGCGGGACAGTACAGTGCTCTTAAGTCTAGCCGAATTTATTGCTTTTATCTCTGAAGTAATTACCGCGAAGAATTTACTCTGGAAATAAGAAACTCAGCTACATTAACAGCCATTTAATTTTTGGTATTGTATTGGCTATGGGACGACAGATAAGCAGAAGGAAGAGAACGGGAAAATGCTCCTAAAAGTAATACGGGTTAAATGCTTTTTCAGAAAATATGAAGTTTCAACTTCCTTTCTCTAGAGCAGCGATTCTCAATCTATGAGGCGCGATATCACTGAATGGGGGGCTCGAGCATATTGAAAAGAAAATATTATTAAAAAATATATATTATTTTAACGAAAGTAAAGTAAAATAAAATACATTCTGACATAATAAAAAATAAAATAAACATTTGCACTGATATAATACACTTATAAGCAGGATTGTATCAGTACTGCGCAACGTATTTAATAATTAACTTGTCCATACTAAAATAAACACAAGTTTAATAATTATTAATGATTCCTCTCGACGGACTACTCGTGAAGCTGCGAGAATGTATACAATAATACATATACGTATTGTATGAAAGGGGAGGAGGCGCGATGAAAATTATGGTTGAAAATTGGGTCGCAAATACTGAAAGGTTGAGAAACACTACTCTAGAGCCTTTCTCAAGGCACTGGAACAAGGAAAGCCCTTGCCAGGTCATCCAAGTGTGAATAAAAATCAAGCTCTTGAGATTGATTTTTATTTCGCAATCCATCCGGCAATGCTGAATGTCGTTACTCCACCAGTTGTTGCAGATACAAATTTCAAAGGTAAAAAAATTACTCTGAAATAAAATTGATACCATTGAAAAGAGAATTTTTTGAATTCGTCTAGAAATAGTTTTTGTACAATAAAATGCTCTTAAGTTATCAAATCTTTAAAGTATCGATCATTTTTTTATTAATTAAAAATTTTAGTAATAATATTAATTAATGAAATTAATTAAAAATTTTAAAATTTCGAAAAACTCTTTCTTAGTGAGACGAAGAAGTAATTAGTACCAAATTTAGTAGTTCTAGGTGCAACGGCCTGTCTTGTAGAGCATTTTTGCATCACGGATTTTACAAATGTTATACAGCCTGTGACCATCATCGTGCTAAAATCCGATGTAAATGTTTGAAAATGCTTAACAAATGAGTACGTGATATTAGTTAACAATGCAAATGCTTAACAAATATGTAAACATGTGTAAATATGTATTAAATTATCAAAAATAAACAGTCTCGGGCTTCAAAATATTGCCGCTTAACATGCGAAAGGTGAAAAATAGCTCTCAAAATAACAGATGGTTGCCGAGTGAAAACTGAATCGCAATAACTTCATTTCCAGTCAACATTTCTCAACATAATTCAGCCAAAACTTTTCGCCAATCGCCATTTAATTTAAGTATTATAAACCGAGAAAAACGTAGGCTCTTCTGGGATATTAGTGAAACTTTGTTATGATGCAACGTATCAGCATGATATGTGTAGGCCTTTCTTTTATCCCTAATTTTAGCAAGTAATCGCCAAACATGTTCTGGTTATTCGCTAACTGCGCTCAAGCTTCGTTTCATTGTTAGATTTACGCCCATGAAAAATATTACACAGATGACTTCAGTTGAAGTATAGTGGATTTACAGCAACACAGACTGTTATCCCCTATATTACCTACATATTTAATAATTGTGTTTATTTATATGCGCGTTGCCAATTCAGTTGGCCGAGAAAGTATTCAACACATTCATCCGTATCAGTGTGCAGGTTATTGTAGTTATAAGTAAGCAAGTTCTTGAAAAATTGTTGTACAGCACTTAACAAAATGTATAAGGCACAATAATTTCTCACCGCACATGCATCATTCTTATGTCCAGGGAACACACTTTCGGGGTTTTTTAAAACCTTCTCGTATAAGAAATATACAAAGAAAAAGTGTCGTAATCGTCAAAAAATTCGAACTTTTTTTATTAATCTCCCGTTTTAGACCTCCCTCAGTCCGAAAAACACAATTTTGGAATTATGTCTGTGAACACGATAACTCAAAGACGGTTACAACTAGAAGGATGAAATTTGGTGTGTGATCTTTACACATAATTTGTAGGTTTTTATCAAATTTTTGGATAAAATCTGTCCACGGGAAGTCTGTCTGTTGGTCCGTGTTCATCTGAACACGATAACACAAAAACTTAAATAACTAGATGGACTTTGTACACAGTTTTATCACCAGGAATGTAGGTCCGTATCTAATTTTGGACGAAATCCGTCAGAAGGTCGATTGTCTGTCGATCTGTATGATCGCAAATTTGTGAACACGGTAACTCCTACACGCTATTGGTATGAGGTCTGATAACATTAATTGTAGATCCATGCCCAATTTTTCTTTCATTCGTTTGCAAAACAGACGTTCAAATTTCATATTCGCTTTCTTCGCTATTCTACGACATAAAAAAAGCTTGACCGATTCGATTTTCCCACCTGTGTTAGGGAATGGTGCATGTTAGTGGCGCTTGGTGTATTTTTTTCCCCACCCGTGTTAGGGCGGATACGAGAAAGTTTTCGGAGACCACTCCTGCTGTTTTCCCCCCCTGAGCACAGTAAATAACGTTAACAGATGGCCAAGCTTTGATTGTGTTTACATTTAAAAAATAATTCATATTTTTTCACGAGTCGCATAAAACGAGATATGAGGATATCAGCGAGTAAAAAATCGTAAACAATCATTCATATTTTGTAAACAATCTCAAATGTAATACTGAGTTACCTAAAATATAAAGCTCTCTTTGAAAATACAAAAATATATTACAGTGTTTAATTCTATTAGCTTTCGTTACAGTATGTATTTTGTTTTTACAACAGTTCCTTTATTATTAATAACAATTCTCGTATTTGTCCTCATTTTTCCCGAAATTTTTCCACCTCTGAAACCGTCCTCCACTCATTCATCTCAACCAAAGGAGGACGATTCTGTTATATCTGAGGAGAGGAGCTGCGAAATGTATTGCACAAGACGTTTCCTGTACTCAGAAGATGGTCTCACTGAATACGTTGTTCTGAAACCTCTGTCATCCAAAGAAATTGTGGATATTTTATATCGCAACTCTTTAAAAGATTTGGATGATCAAGCTAGACGAAACTGATTCATGCTTCTTTCTATTTCAGCCAGCAAAAATATATCCATGAAATGAGACATTTTATTTAAGCAATTAATAGTTATTGATTATGCGTTATATCGATTTCTTATTGTGATTTAAATAACAAAAGTTGTTAATTGAAAATGAAATTATTGCTACCAATGATAACTGTCAAATTAAAACTGCCATCTTATGTTTTCTCGCCAATTCTTGCCAGAAATATTATGACGTTTCATATTTTCTCGGTACTTTTCCGTTAGTCGGGCGCAAATGTCGCTAATTGTGACCCAAACGCGAGCCAAGTCGCCAAGCGAAGCGATTTTCCGTTAGCCGGGCGCAGATGTCGCCAATTGTGAACCAAACGCGAGCCAAGTCGCCAAAGCAAAGCGATTTTCCGTTAGCCGGGCGCAAATGGCGCCAATTGTGAACCAAACGCGAGCTAAGTCGCCAAGAGAATGGTTGTAAGAAATTTGGAGGAATTCTACATTATTTGGCGATTTTTCGCTTGCGCCCGGCCGACGGAAAAGTACCATTTTCTCTTTTTAATTATTTAATTTATGCAAGCTGATATGCTAACGTAAAAGATTCTTTTATCGGTTCTTAACAGCTTTGATATATGGCATCATGGCGATAATATTGTATTGGCGACTTTTTGTCGCACCGAACATCGTATCGTTAAGTAGCCAAAACAAAATATCACCAATGGGATCCTATATTGAAGCTGTTGAAAAAAGTCGCCAAAACGAAATTATCGCCAGTGATGCCGTTTATCAAAGGTGTACCATCGATTCGTATATTATATAATTCATTACGAAATATTTAATTAGTTGTGAATATCACCGAAATTCGTTATTTTATTACAAATGTGGGTTGAAATCTAGAAGTTGGTACTCACTGCTAAAACGCCGCCAAATCGCCAAAGCAACAACTTGACCGCTGCTTTTCATTGAGGCCAAGTCGCCAAAGCTAATGAAAGTAATAATTGCATTAGCTTTGGCGACTTGACATCATTTTAAATGTGTGTACCAACTTCTAGATTTCAACCCAAATGTGATTTGTGTATCGATTCACTTGATTGTTTCAACTTTCAAATCTATCAGGGAAAAAAATGTGATTGTAGAAAAAGTAGTAATTGCTAAATAGCAGCACATCTGTTGAAAGTTAAAAATGGAATACAATGTTTGTTTTTAACGGATTTAATATTAACATTTATTTATTTTGTCTATAGTTTTAAATTGATATAAATGCTTAAACAGTTTTATGAGTTTTTAGCTGAAAACTATTTCATACATATTTGAAGCGTTCTTTTACTTTTTGAAAGTAAAAAAAGTTTTAATTTTCTGTAATTGTATCTTTAGCAGTTATGCTGTACATGAAACTGTTGTATAAAATTGAATTGGCTATCAAAAACCATACACAAAACAAATTCATGCCACCATTATTAATGTCATGATAACTCGGCCGATATGATAGTACATAGCGAAAGTTTTACTTAACATTTTATTATTTTATGCTTAATTTAAAAAATTTCTTATATAAAATTGTGGTCGAAATCTAGATGTTGGTACACGCTCTTAAAATGACGCCAAGTCGACAATGCTAATGCAAGTATTACCTGCATTTAGCTTTGGCAACTTGGCGCCAATGAAGTGCAACGTCTTGCTTTGGCGATTTGGCTGCGTTTTAAGAGTGTGTACCAACTTCTAGATTTCGACCAAAATTGTATTTTAAAAAGCATGCCAATAATGATTCCTATGAATTTGGGAAAAGCGTACTGTTCATTCTCAGTCGTCGCCAAGCTTGAATGTTGGCGATTTAGCGGGTTGGCGCTATTCCGTTTGTGAGATATCGCTGAGGTTTAGCAGGTTTTTTCCGACTAACGGAATTGTATCGGGAAAAGTAATTGGTGAATAATTAATGATTTGAAGGGAAAATTCAGCGAAGGTGTTGTAGGAGAATTTTATAAATATGTGTATATGAATTTTACAAATATAATTATTATTCGTAGCATTTTTGAGGTATAGTTCATCATCGTAAGATCATCATCGTTACGAGAAAGTTAAAATTTGAATGCTTTGAATTATGGTACACCAGCTTACTCATATAACGCCTATTTTAAAATTCACTTAATATATATACAGAAATTGAAATTACAGTAAAGTCCTTCAAGGGACTGACGTAAAAAGATTTATAAATGAAAAGACGTATAATCGAAATTTTAATAAACTAATTTTATTATTACAAATTTAATGCTACTAATTCAAATTTATTTAAAAGTAGTAATTTTAAATTTTTTAGGTATTTTTCCGTTAGCCGGGCGCAAATGTCGCCAATTGTGAACCAATCGCCAGCCAAGTCGCCAAGCCCAGCGAATGACGGTTGTAAGAAATTTGGCGGAATTCTACATTATTTGACGATTTTTCGCTTGCGCCGGGCTAACGGAAAAGTACCATTTTTTAAAGATATTACTAGCATATTACTACATAGTACCGAAAACAATTTTAAAATTTAACATTTATCATAAAAGTGAGAGAAGTCATACATTTATTGTATATCTGAAGCACTAATTATACATTTCTTATTTATACGACTTATGTGCATGCTGGTAGACGTTTAATAAAACACACAAAAAAATCTTTTATCGTCGTCTGACATATCGTTGTGTGTGAGTATTAAATACAACATTATAAATCGAATTAAATTCATCGAATGTTTTTTCGCTAGTGTTTTGGCAAATAAAATAAGTTCGAAGTATTTCAGTCAAGTCCATCATCTTTAGAAGAAGGTGGAATAACTTCTTCACATTCTTCATCATCATGTTATCTCCTTTACTTTCTAGGAAAAAATTTCCCTTTAATAGGAACGCAGAAATAATGACGGAGGCAGACTATTTGCGAAATTTAGAAAGGGGGGAAATGATGTATGATTAAGACCAAAAGGAACATCACCCCGCCCTGCCGAAGCATCCGGGTAACAACTGAATGAAAGACGTTGCAATAGCTCGAGTACTGAGGCCGGAGTCCTAATAGCCAATCACCTGGCCACGGCCCGACCCCTCCCGAAAGAGGTACGTGCTATCACTGGAGGGAGGCAACACACCTCCAACCATTTTTGTACCCCCAGGGGAAGCGAGTTCCTGCTTACTTATCCGGCAGCAATTCATCCGCATATTCGCGGTGCCGCCGAGGGGAGATGATGTATGATTAATGTGACCAACCGGACCATCCCGTTTTTAGGTTGCCTTCGGGACTTTGAAATGTCCCGTTTTCAGAAAGAGAACAACGCACGGTAGCAATTAGAATAAATAAATAAATCCGACGGTAGCTCGTGTGCATAACACGTATTACACATACGAGGGCTATTTTTTAAGTAAGTACCGTTTTGAAATTAGAAACTCAAAAGTGTATATTTTTTATCAATTTTATTTTTACATGAAAGCCTGTACTTTAATTTACTTTTTAACATAATTCCCACCAATATTAAGGCATTTGACGTATCCTACAACGAGCTTTTGAATTCCATCCTCATAGAAATCTGCCTAACCCATTTTCTTACCATTCCTTCGCTCATAATGTTTTCTCCATACACCTCACTAACCTGCTGATGAATTTCAGTCGCTTTCACAACTTTTGAATTAAGAAAAGGGATGACAGAGCGTATTTCACAGTCGGAGGGATTTTCAATTGAGGCATTTTAAGTACTCACAAACAGACTTAAATACGGTCGACTTCTTCCGTAATGGTGTCTGTGGCTAGCCAACAGATGCAGATAGACAGATGCAACGCGCATGCGCGAAACGTCAGCCGCAACGCTGCACTTAGCGAATTTCAAAACGGTACTTACTTAAAAAAACAGCCCTCGTAGAAGTAGTGTTTTTATCTACATTTTCACCGCAGGCCGCGGTGGCCTAGCGGTAAGGTCTCGACCTCGGGTCCAGAGGGCCGCTGGCTCGAAACCCGATTCCACCGAAGATCCGCCGTGTGTGGACACGCCCCATGCTAAATCATGCGTAGTGGCCAAACGCCCCCCCCCCCCGTTAGTGTGGCGCGGAAGCTTGAAGAAGGGGTACCAGCTCAGGTGTCGTCCTCGTCATCTGACCACGGTTCAAAATTACGAGGTCCTTTCCTAAATAACCCTCGTGTTGCTTCAAAACGGGACGCTAATCTAACGTAACGTAACCTACATTACACCGCAAACACGGGATATTTGAACTGAAAGATCTTTCGTTGGAATCGTTCACTTTTCATTAATAATTTGAATCATAAACATTTGCATAATTACGGGATATATTTTATGTTTGCTCTGTAAATGCACCCATAGGAAGGGTTGTTCTTTCTTACGAATAAGTAGACAAGCGACACGACAAAGTTGTGAGTCGCAGTTCTTAAAGCAATGTAAATTATCGAAGTAAATTTTAAGAAATCCTACCAAATATTTCATTTTTGTTTTAAATCAACACCAAATATACTTTAGCAAATTTATTCTTCAGATACATATAAGACTACATAAATTATTTATTTTCAAGTACTCATTCTTGTTCTTTTCTGAAAACTATAAATATGCGTTTCCCTAAATATATTATTACCTAAAAATTAGTAGATGTCCCGTTTTGAGGGAAAAAATAAATGGTAACTTTATGTATGATCGAAGCTTTGCATCGTGCAAACGAAGCACTTTATCATTACAATGAATACGAATGAATCGGGACTGTGATGAAACGAAGTAAAAATGTAAACGACGTATAAATTGAGAAACGCATAAACGGTCTTTACTGTATAGAAAAGGCAATAAACACAGAAATAAATTTCAAATGAAGTTTAGCGGTAGGTTCCTCATATTTTATAGAATAATTTAATAAATACAATGGTACGAAATTTATTCAATGGTTATTGCTATTGCGATTTAGGGGCTGTCCATAAATGATGTCACACTTTTTTTCAATATTTTCGATCCGCGCCCCCCCCGTTGGCAAAAGGGGTCACTTTCCACCACCCCCCCCCCCCTTGTCACATGTCACGCTATATTACATAAACATATACTTACAGTTCAGAAACAAAGCACTACGTTATAGATCATATATCAAATTTTATTTTTAAATTTTAACTATGTGTTTTAATGACATTTGTGAGCATAACAATAATAATGATTATATGTGTACTTATTTTGCTTAAAATAAGATTAAGGTTTACAACAAAAAACATAATTATTATACAATAATAATAAAATATTAATATAAAAGAGCAATTGAAAACAATAGTATTTTGGAATTTGATATATTTTGCTTTAAATCTATCTTATCTTTACTTTATGAACACAAAACACTCTTAAACAGATTGAACTATAAAAAAACACGCCTCAATAAGATCAACCTGTTTGTGCCTCTACCAATCCTACCACTCGCCCAGGAGGGGCGAAGTATCTTTTGTTGGACATTTCAAGGGTGTGACAGCGGAAGGTTTTCTTCTAATGGCGAAGAATTTTTGCTGCTACCATATTCTCAGAACCTACCCTGAATGAATTTTTCGAAAAGAAAGGAATATAAGACAGAAAAAAAATCACATGAAAGTTGTTTTAGCCCAGATTAAAAAAATACCCCCGAATTCTGGTAATTTCAAAAAAACTTCAAAATTTAATCTGCTGATTTTAAATGTTCTTATTTTAACCAAAATGTGTGATGTCACACTTCTTGTTACCCCCTCCCTCCCCATTGTCACAAACTGTCACAATTTCATGACACCCCCCTCCAAGCATGACATCATTTGTGGACGGCCCCTTATTCATTTCTCATTCAAAATGCCAACCATGTACACGCTGCCTTTAAATAAACTTAAAATTCTCTTAATTCTAACATAAAATGCTTCCTTAGAGCGACCAGAAGCAGTTTTGTTTTTGAAAACCAATATTTTTAAGCTTAATTACTAAATTAAAATACTTATTCGTGGTGCCATCTATCGACAAGATTATTATTCTATATTTTTTTTCCTGTCTTTCCTTGACAGACGGAAGAGTAAAAGAACATTGCACACCCGTGCTGCCATCTATTGTAATGATTTATCTACTGTTCTGTAAGAATAGAAATTTACTTAGTATATTCAAAATGGAGAGATATCAGAATGGGAACAGGAAGGCTAATAGAAAACATTTCTTAAAAACTAAAAATATTACTTTAGACAAAGACACTGAAAATGTTTTTTTAATCACATTCAGTTATTTTAATTATGATTTTACTTAGGTATTTTGAGTTGAGGATAAACAGAAATTTTACCATAATAAACATAATAAATAAACATATTTTACGACTGAATTTTGTTACAATAATGCATATTCTTATTTACATTTGCATGCATAAAAATAAGATAAACTAATTATGTTTTTTACCCGACATTTTAATTCATTTCCAAATTTCAACCGTACAACTCGACAAGAATTTAACCACTTCCACATCATCCTTTTCCTGACAATTTAATTTTAGAACTCAATGCGCATTTTTCAGGAGATAAAAGGAATGAAATTACTGAAAAGCGTAAGATAACGAGCAGTTTCGAGTTAGGTGACATGAGCAGATAAGCTTCGTGTGACTGTGATGCTGCGTGAATCGACTCCACCGTAAAAGCATTTGCCGTTCAAATTTTCATTCCATTGAATTCTAAAGATTCATCTGCACCTAATTTTGGTTTTCGCAAACTGAGTGAAATAAAAGTAAAGTTTGCATCATATAAGAAGTGTTCTGGCGTTTAACTCTTTAACTGCTGGTGTGGTTTATAAACCATATATTTAAGAAAGGGTTAATTTCTTGGTTGTTTCCGAGTTTTTATTAAATTTTATTTTGAAATACATACAACCGCGGTAAAACGATCTAAAGGGGGTGAAGCCGTTTCAGATAACGATTTTTTTCTGTTAAGACATGAACATCTATTACTATTTTGTGTCTAATTACAGTATGTAATTCTGAAATATTTTGAGAGTAAAACGAATTCAAAACCCTCTTTATAGACTTCACTTATATTCTTTATTGTTAACCCTCCGTCGGGCGCAATATTTGCACCAGCTGGTTCGTGTGCAATGCGCCTGACAAGCATAGGTAACAATATCGCAATTAATATTGTTAATATCATATCCATTAGTTTTAATTCTTAACATTCTAAAATGAATCACTGACCTTCTTGGGGAGGCTGAAAAGAAAAGAGTGGGGATATCGTTGCAAAAAAAAAGTCTTGCCTTCACGATTATTTCCTTTCAGTACAGTACAGGTTTTTTGGATTTGCGATTTCAGAACCATTACGGATAACCCGGGTTTCGGTTAACCCGAGTTCGGTTAATCGGGGTTTTACTGTATATTATAAACTAGAAAAATCACCCGTCATGGTTTGACGGGTGCAAATTGCCTCTTCATTCGAGAGATTTCCCGTCAAATTTGACGTGCTTAAATAGATATATATGCGAGAGAAATGTTTAACATTGATTGAAAACAAATAAAATAAATATGTTTTATGACAGGAAATATTTTTTTTATTTACATATTATTTGAATATTTCTTTATTCAAAAAACCTCTTGGTAAACGACATTCCGTGT
Source organism: Araneus ventricosus (assembly GCA_013235015.1). NCBI lineage: Eukaryota > Metazoa > Arthropoda > Arachnida > Araneae > Araneidae > Araneus > Araneus ventricosus. Next base: position 129,881 of record BGPR01000530.1, read on the forward strand.
GAAGTATTTTTCGTTGTTTAATAATTTTCCTTGTACTTCAGATGTCTGTGTGTAAATTTCAACGTGATTGGGAATCCTAGACATTGAAAGTGCAACATAGAGCTGTCCATGTGAAAAGACAGGCTCATCGAGGTAAATTCCAACATGATCGAACGTTTGCCTCTGCGATTTGTTGATAGTCATAGTGTAAGCTGGAATTGACGGGAACTGGCGGCGGTTGAGAACGAATGGTAGATTCACGTCACTGGTGGCTAATTTCATTCTTGGCAAGAAAACAACAACGCCACGATTGCATTCAGATACAATTTGGCGTCCAGACTATATCACGCGCATGATATACCACCGACTTAATTTATTACTTTCTATTAAAAGACGGAAATTAATTTGAAATATAGGATTAATATAATTTAAAATTTCTCGGGAACTATTGATCATAGCGAGATAAATTTTATATCAATCGATAGAAAATTTTATTTCACTATTTTAGAGCTATTAAATTTGAAATTAGAACAACAATTACTCTTTAAAATTACTGAAATTTAGGTTCTTTAACAATGAAATTGTCTCGCAGTGCTATGGCGCGAGTTTTATGTTGGTGACGTCAGAGCGTTACCGGAGGATCTGGGCTATTATATTAGTGATGAGATAATTTTTTTACTTAAATATGATTTCCATAGTTAAATTTATTATACAACGAAATCTCTTGAAACGGGCTCCCAGTTAACAGACAAAATCAAAATTAGCACTTTTGAGAGTATAAATTTAAACACAAAATTTGGGAGGGAGGGAAATTATGTGATTGATTAATTAAAAGGATATGCAGGCTTAGATGGTTGTAGACAATTATGATATAGTAACACTCTCTCTTTATGATGACGAAATATTTTTTAAACCCACACCGGTCCTTCCTACCCGAAAGGGTGTAAGGCCTGTAGTAGATGACGACAGAATCGAATATGATCTGCGAGAGGAGAAAGGTCATGAGAATGAAGATAACACGCAGACCAAGAAAGTTACGTCGATTTTCATTAAATTTGCCGAGTAATCATCATCATCATCTGTGCCAACTTATGATAGTGTGAAGCTTCTTTGTATACACAGTGGACTTTTCCAGGACCATCCAGTAAAAGAATCAGAAGCTTAACTATATACACGGGAGGTCCAAGGACCATCTTCTAAGCAAGGAGATACTCAAAGTTATAATGTCGTCACACTAAGAAATGCGCAGTTTTCATGTGACAATATGTATAGAAACTTTAAGATGTTGATTAATTTTATTTTAGTGAAATATGAAATTACGTGCATATGTTTTCATTTTAAATAATCTGCACGATTTTCGAAATCTTTTCTTTAATTCTGTTCGACAGATCGAAAAATATGACCAACGGACTAACCAAACTCAATTTTTTCAGATAGCATTACGTAACATGAACGGGTAAGTTCATGAAACTTCTGCAGTAGAATCCCGGTAATCCAAAATTTCTGATGATCCGAATTTCCGGAACTTCGGATTACCGGGGTTCGATTTAACCGGGAATTAAATTTTCTGAAAAATTTTCACTGAAAAATGAAGGAAAAATAACAATTACGAATCAGAAACAAAGTTAATGTTTATCTCTAACTTTAAAAAAAGTATCGGAATTGGTTTTTAAGAATGAAGACAACACCTTAATTAGTAGAAACGAACTCAGATATCTTCTTTTTACCCTCAACTTGTTTGCCGCTATACCGTGCGAATCGCAGCGTGCTGTTTCCGCACGCCTCCACAAAGCACGCAGTATCAATACTCTACCGCATTTGGTATATCAAGAGTATTTTACCGAATTTTCCGGATAATCTGAATTCCCCGAAATCCGAACAGAGGTCAGCTCCAATTAGATCGGATTCCCGGAGTTCGATTGTATTCAATTATCCGGAAAAATCGCTTTTTCGGAATAGGCGAGGCTCCTTTGATCCCGGATAAGAGAGATTATATTTTGCTTTCATGCAATTTACCAGGAAAAAAAGTTTTTAGAATTGTGACCATTTATTCAAAAACTTCTCAGTATCGTAAGAAATTTTTTTAAGCACTTTTAGTTCTTTATTATTTGTTAACAAAACTGCTGTTTAGTTCTTAATAGTTTAAATTATAATAATTTTATAGCATGTTTTTCTAAATGTAATTAGAAATTTATCAGCACACACACAAAAAGAAATTTTACTAAATTCTTTTGAAGATGAATTCAGAAAAAGATAGGCTTAAAAATAAATTAACATGGACCAATTATTTCAGAAAATTCAAATTTGTCACACGATTAACGCAGAGAATTGAAAATGCTGGAAATTAAAAAATAATTATCTGCCACTTAATTACTATTGTTGAAATCCGTTATGAAAGAAGCAAAAGATAAAAAAAAATTATAGTCAGATAGATATGAGACTGAACTTCTCTTTCTGGAAGGTCATCACCAGTAAGTGAATAAACCACTAGCGGTCAACTTTAAGCGCTTAACCAGCCTTACAATGATTATTGTCACTTCGATGACATGATGTTGGTAATGAAAATTCAAAGGTGAACAGATGACACAAATATTTGCTGAAATTAAGGCAGTGGCGTAGCGAGGGTACCTGGCGCCCGGGGAATTATATGATTTTTTGGTAATTTTCCGTTAGGCGGGCGCAAACGAAAAATCGCAAAATAATGTAGAATTCCGCCAAATTTCTTACAACTATTCTCTTGGCGACTTGGCTCGCGTTTGGTTCACAATTGGCGACATTTGCGCCCGGCTGACGGAAAATCGCTTCGCTTTGGCGACTTGGCTCGCGTTTGGTTCAAAATTGGCGACATTTGCGCCCGGCTGACGGAAAAATCGCTTCGCGTGGCGACTTGGCTCGCGTTTGGTTCACTTGGCGACATTTGCGCCCGGCTAACGGAAACGGAATGCCCCCTAGTCGTCATCAATGGTTTAGCAAGTGTAAATGGCGCCCAAGGGCATGGTATTATTTTTTCACCCCCTCATGATATTTCACATTAAAAAGCGAAATTAACACACTAACGTTTTGCCCACGTGGCGCCCCCTAAGGTTGGCGCCAGGGGCATCTATACTCCCTCCCGGGTCGCTACGCCACTGGATTAAGGAAATATGTCAAAATCCACAATAAAACTCGAATAACTAACCAGATAATGCTAATCTTGACGATAACATAACAACAAACATATTAGACATAGATAAATGTACACCAGTACATTCATAACTGACAGCGACACAGAACCAGAGAGGGGGAATTAACCCTAATACTGAGAGCAAAGTCGAATCCCTCAGTCCAAAGCGGCGTCCGATCTCAACTCTGTCTTCATTCCAAGTAATATTATTTAACTAGGTTAAACTCATCTTTTCAGCCAGGGGTATAGGTGCCAAGTGTCATGTTTCGGAGATTGTGAACCGTCGAGTTCGTGTGCTCCGTTAAAAGCAATCATCGCTGGCGTGTGTCTAAACTCTGTAGGCCCTTCCCCCAAACTCTGAGTTACTAATCTTCTTATATGTATATAAAAATCAAATTCTCCAGAAAAACAAATCCTGTGAATTGATATATTGACTCTCCGGACAGTTTTGGTGCGAGTTGTTCTCAAAGGTAACAGATGAAAAGCTAAACTATCGCCTTTGGATATCCAAAAAACTATAATTATACTAAGCGTTATTATTAGCTTGTATTTTTTTCTTCCATTGACAAATAAAAAAAGCATTCATCTTTACTAGTGAAAAGAAAATATTTAATTTTAACGATAAAACTTCTGTTTAAATCGGCTTTTCAATTGATATGCTATTAAGAAAGTAATAATATAAACTGAATGTAATAGTCATGACTGACACGGACACAAACGTCTTCAGTATATAAAAATAATGACTTATTTCAGCGATTTTGTCCACTTTTTGACATTTCAAATGAAAAATGATACAAAACACAACCGCAGGAAAAAAGTACATTTAAAGAGCTGAAAGGATCATCATTCAATTTTCTTTTCTTTTTTCAATACCTTAAGTGAACTCACGAGATCCTCAAAAGTAAAAAAAGATGGAATAAAACTGAATTATGTGTCAAAAGTGAACTTACTCTAATGACTTCTCTTCCTTTGGAATCTCTACATTTCGTGAGAGAGGAGTTGACGATATAATTATTATCGATGGTAAGATCTTCCTTTTTTCTCCGTCAACTTCTTCCACTGCTTTTAGAATTATGATTTGAAAGAAGTGGCGGGAATTCAATTGGTCCGGCAGACAGGAGTGTTTGTTCTAGTAATTGGAAGCAGTCAATGACAAAATTAGAAGAGTGCTTCGCCCGGATTTGCTGGCACTTCTTTTTTTTTGTCAGGAAAGACAAACCCGAGGCCAAAAAAGAAAGATAAAGAAGTGGTTTGAAAGACGTAAAGTCATCATGGATTGGACTGTCATAGCGTCGAGGTGTTGTTTGTTGGAGGGGCTTTAATGCATTTATGGGTTTTCATCAGCTTGTTTGTTTTTGGTTCAGATATTGAGAATAAATTCAATAAGGATTTATAAAAGTGTTCTTATTTTTGTTGCATGAAAGAAGCAGTTGTGGTCACTGTAAAAAAAATTTAATGCATTTTAATAAATTGGAATATTTTTATCATCGCTTCAAAAAGTATTTTGACACTTTTAAAAGGTTTTGTCATTTTGCGATAATTCTGCTTAGAACAAATATTTCAAGCAGATTTTATAAGTCAGAATTACACTTTTAATCTCTGCGAATTTTATGTGAAATTTTTTGTAATTTTAATTCTGAGAAACTTGTTTAGTAGAGCAGTTTGTCAAGAATAATTCACGAAACCATTTGGACGCTTGGGGGAAAAGAATTAAAAAAACTTAATAAGTTAATTTTTTTACAATTAAATGATGTTTTTGAGGCATTTTATTAATATTATTGGCAGTTTTCGCTCGACGAATAGCAATTAAAAGGTACTGTTTCTTCTGATAAAACGAAGAATGATTCAAAACTACGCAAACACGAATGAAAGATGAAATATTTGAAAATTTGAATGGAAGAAAAAGAAAATTCTATGTAAATGTCTATATTTTGCTGTTATTTTATTTTTAAATTCATGCAAGAGCATTCTTAAACAAAAGATGCCAATGAAAAACATAAAATATCTGTCTTTTATTACAAGCTTTAACTTAGTTTGACTTGTTTCATGTTCATGAAGATAGAAAATGTGTCATTGATTTTTCACATACTTCTTGATGTACTAGAGTTCTGAAATTATGTGCAGTTGTGTGTTCCAGATGATGATACAAAATTTTTAAATGATTTAACACACAAATGATTTAAAATAGTCCTTACCACTTTGGGTTTCTAGACTCAACTAGTGAATAAACACCTGAGTTTCAACGTGTTAATACGTTTTTGATGAGTATTTCTGTAGTTTATAACAGTAATTAGAATTATTATATAGTCTAAAATTAAATATCTCCTTCTCTATCTGAATTCTATTGAAAATCACTAATAACTGTTGAATTTTAAATAATGAAATACCACATTGTTGGTTAGTTTGTTCGATTTCGTTTAAAACAATTAAAATTGCATAACAATGACTAGTAAAGGAGAACATATGCAATAATATCAGACAACACAAATAATGATATTCTCTTATAATTGTTTTTGAGCGATCATTTGTGCTTTGAAATTTGCTCTGGACGTTTTATAGTGAATTTTACAATTCAAAAACAAAAAAGCTATGAATAACTATATTAATATAGAAGTTTAAGCAGAGAAAAATGTTAAGATCAACTCCTCATACTATAAGGAACATATTTTATCTCCAATTTTCAAATATGAAATACTATCTCTACCCACAATGTAATCAATAATTAGAGTTGCATCAAGACAAAGCAGGTAGCCACACATCACAATCCACTGTTAATTTCCTGGAAAAAATAGAACAAGAAAGGAGTATTAAGACTATACCCTTCACTAGTATTCCTACTAACTCTCCTGATGTATCACTCATAGAGTTTTCACTTTTGGACTTTTAAAAAGCATATTATCCAAACGTCGACCTACAACTCTTCGTGAAAGCTAAACAAGAGGAATGGGGCAAATACCTCTTCTGATACTACAAAAGGCATTATTGTCATGGAAATTACGTTGTAGAAATATTGTTAAGAATAAACATTTTCAAATTGAACATTTAATGCACAAAAAAAAATGTAAAATAATTTAGTAAAAACCATAAAAATCGTCTAAAAATGTGCGAATAGCCTCTGCATTTCTTCCGTAAATCGAACCGAATTGTTACGAACTTTTCATCAAGTGTCATCAAATCAAGAGAAACTGAAATCTATTGTAACATCATTTGTAACACATAAGACTTTTAAATTACTTCTTGTCATTCAGGATATCTTAAATCACTTCAAAGTATGCCTTAATGCCATATGGGGAATGTTCATACCAATACGGAAAATGTAAAATGCGGAAAAGATATGGATAAACGTGACAGTTAATGGACTTTCGAAAAGTGGAAATTAAACTGAAACAAACACGTTTACAAGGACATCGCACAAAAGACAAAACTGCTGTGAGTTTTTGAAAAGCATGATGAAATCTTCTTAAGAATGTTTGGCCCATTTCTATAAAGAAAAGGAATATCTGTTTGCACAACTGATGAAAAAGATTAACGCAGATCGAAAGTTATATCAAATTTTAAAAAAAAATATGAAAATTTCAGTTATATCCATTGAGAGACGTTTATTTTATGGACACGATGCTTTTTTAAAGAAATCCTTAAGATGTTTTGAGTTATTGGCATTATAATTCACATTGTCCTGATGGGCATGAGTATATTCTTCAGTAATGACAAGTCTATAATATATTTAAAACATTCAGAGATAAATAAAGACTTCATTCCCTTTTTTCCAGAGAACTTGTATAATTCTTTTCATAATCTTATTAAAAATATTCTTCGTACAGTAAAAAATGAGCTAAAAATAACAGTTCAAATGAAACAATGTATATTTAAGGAAAAACACCAAATTCTTATCACTTTCAAGAGCAACTTTATCTTTTTATAAAGACATGTTTTATTTCTTCCAAATTTTATTATTTTATTAATTGAATGAATTTGTTTCTAAATAAGTCTACTTTTATAACTAAAATAAATATGTTACTTACACCTATAAGTTGTGCCATTTATTACGAAATACAAACCCCAATAAAAACAATTTTTAAAAACACACTCTTATTAGTGTACTAAAAAGCAGAATTTTTAAAAATTTTAATTATTCTCTTCTTGTTAGTGTTTAATTTATAATTGATTTTTTGAATTAAACATTAATGTACTTAAACTTTATAAAATAATAGTTGCACATTCAAAACATCATGATTTTCAGAAAAAGATTCAAATTATTGTTTCCTGCTTTAAAATCTAACTCGTGCTGCTATGAATGTCTTACTTCATTAAATATACAAAGTTATGCAATTGCTACCGTTTTTATTGTTATACTACCGTTTTATTGCGGATTTCAATTTAAATAATGTGGACTGTACCTGTTTGTGTGCGTAGCTTACTATCCAAAAATAAACCAACTCAACACGACCCACAACACACAACTTACAATTCTATAAATAATTTCAGAAATGTGTAAATGTCTATAAATAATGTAGAATGTCTATAAATAATGTAGAAATTTTTTCAGTAATATTTTACAAAAATAACTGTATCTCAAAATGTATATTTTAGAGATGACCTCCGATCGCATAACTGCGCTCATTTAAGCCTCTCCTGCTTGAATCATTGAACAGCAATAATGAATTTTATAAAAGTTGGATATCCTGATTACCCATCTGCACTTATAAATTAAATAAGTAATTAAAATTGTTATTCGACGATTAATACTCGGGATTCAAGTTTAAAAATATTCATTGCGGAAAATCCCACATCATTTTGTTTCTCTTAGGGAACTATAGGAATTCTTCTGGCTCCAATGCCTATATGTTTCTAAATCTTAGTGGTATTCGACTGGAATTTTGATATAAGTTGCCCTATATATCTGGCTTTGACGTTATGAAAGGAAAATTATGCTATGTTTCGCGCATGGGCAGTTAAAACTTATTTACTGCAAATGCTAATATTTCCATATTCAAGCTTTGTTTATTTCAAATTCTAATATAATGCTTTGCTATTACATTGTAGTACTGTAGAAGGCCTCTTGAATAGGCTGGGCCGGAGCGGGTTGTAAATAAATAAATAAAATTGCATCGTCATGTATTCTGTTAGTTTCATATGATTTGGCTGAAAACTCTGCATGTTATGAGCAAAACACATGCGACAAAATTTCGGATTTTTTAAAGAAACCTTCCCGAATAATGCTATTTTTGCGAAAATGCGTGTAGGCAATGTGCATAGGGAACAAAGCGATTAATGAAAGTTTCAAATCATTATCAGTTTTATATGAAGAGGGGGAAAACTAAATCCCTTTTCGTCTTCAATTTCTAGACAGTCCCCTAATTACCATCGTGACAAAATATCCACAGTAAAATGTGAGTGCCAACAAGTGTGCGTCACACGATTCTCCACAACTGATTGTGAACCATGGTATTCAAGTGAAATCCAAAAGTTACTCATTTTATAAATCTTGCAATAATTTTGGCCAGTAGCATGAATAACTCATAACTTCTCGAGGAGTTTTATAGTTTTGATATTTGAATATCCGTGTAAGAACCGTGTTGTTCTCCCAATAATTTGTTTAATTTTGGAGCCTTCTAATGAATTTCTGAATTTAAAATAATTAACATCAAAATATATTTTACAATACTTATTACATTTGCGATATTTAAAGAATGAACTGTCGTCGTTTCAGTGCCATGAACTTCGATTTCTTAATTCCCGTATACGAAGTATAAAAATAAATTCGAGTCCAGATTTCGATAAATCTCCACATTTTAAAGCTCTCTGAGTCCGGAAAACCTTTTTGAATTCTGTCCATCTGTCTGCGTCTCAAAAACGCAAAGAGCTAAACGAAGGAAATTTGGCATACGATCTTTACGTCAAAATTGCAAATGTTCCAAATTTTGAACGAAATCCATCAAAACGGAGGATTGTTTATCTCTCTTTTTGTCTGCAAGTGAATATAATAGCCCAACAACGTAACAAACTAAATGAATCAAATTTTGCGCATGGTCTTATCGTCTGAGTTTATAATTAATTATTTAGTTATTTAATTAGTTATTTAGATTTCTATAGAAATCTATCGGTATAATCATCGGTAGTAATTTATAAGTTCTAGAAAAGAAAAAAAAGCTGAGACAAGAACAGTCTTTAAACAGAAAATATTCAAAACACTGGACCAGAAATAAAAGAATGAATTTAGAATTTTAGATGAGAAATAATTTATTTATGCATATATGTTTGCTTTTTATACCGTGATAAGAGGGGAAAACAATCCTCAAGTGAAATTGAAAATAGGCATAAACATAAATCTAGAACAAATCATTTTTATTCCAAATGGGCTTAATACAAAACATAAAGATTTGTTGATTTATGGAAAAAATGCAAGTGAAAATGCACCCCTTGTTATTAAATTTGAGCTTGAAAGCCCAGCCAAAGGAACATACCTCAAATTATGCCTGGAAACATGCTAAGCATCTTGTATCGAGACTTCTGCACGCAAACAGCCCTTCTCTAGAGGGCAATTAAGATATCAAAAACACACACGATTTTCTGAAATTCGTTTTCTATCTTTAATTCATGAGTTTTTATGGCCGAGGGTATCTTAATGGCTTCTGCAATTTCTAGATATGTGCGCCCAGTTTTAACTTCTGGCATTATTTTTTGTGTTATTAATGCCTTTCTGCACGAGAAAACCTTGCTGGAGGTAATTCGGCATTTTTTTTCGTGACAGAACTTGCTTTCAGCGGATGTATTTGACTTTATACTAGCATGGCTAGCAGAAAATTCAGAAAGATTTGAAATAGATTTGAGCTGCATGTGTGATGTCTAATTCAACTCGCAAACATACTCAAAAGTAATCCCCAAAGAATTATCCAAGAGATTATTAATGAACTTTCGGTAATTGGAATATTTAAGCGGATAATGAATTTTTATCTTTTATTGTTCATTTATTCTTTATCTTAACGGAAACATATGCCTATTTTGAATTAATGGGATTTCTCAAATATTTTATGCCATGTTTCCCGTATGGTGTTTGCAGGGATGATAAATTAAATTATCGAGTTGAAAAAAGATTGTTTCGAAACAAAGTTTATTTTAACAACAGAGGTTGCAACACTTTCTTTTTTATTATGAGTCCTCGACTCATGAGTTTTGCTGCGTATGTTTGCCCAAATGGAGTTAGAACCACCACATGCACACACATTTCATTGGCGAAAAACAATATAATTATTAAAAATTAATATTTCATTTCATCACTTCACAAAGATTCCGACAGTTTTAGTCCTTCACCGTTTCTGAAAATAACTGCTAAGTTTAGCTTGATTTTGGGTGGAGGGAGTAGAGATGGCGATTATTGAAAAAAAAAAACCGGTTTTCGGTTGAAACGGTTTTTTCACCTCGGTTTAACCTGACTGTTAAAACCGCTCAAAACAACCGGTTTTTGAAAAACCGGTTTTAAGTTTTTTTTTTTTTAAAGCAACGTTTGTGGACATAATTTTTTATTATTAATAATATACAATAAGTAAGTATTAATACAATAATTAATTAATGTAACAAGTAATGATTATAAATAAGTAGTTAATACAATGTGTAATAATAATATATGAGTAATTATTGCAATAAGTAAGTATTATAGACAACATTTTTTATTAACATTGTTTTCACAAGAAATTAATTCATTGGCCAATATTTATCACATAATCTGCTCATAAAGACTCTTTCAGCAGTGAGTTAATCCGTGAGTCGACACCTCTCATCGGAAACGACATCATTCAACATATATACTGATCTTTCGGACGCCACAGAACTTTCGACAGAAGGTAAATATTTTTTGGTTACAAAAAACATACGCCGTTTGCAGACAAAATATTTTATTAGTATTGTTTTTGCAGGAAATCAATCCATTGGCCAATATTCATCTGTTCATAAATACCTTTTCAGTAATCCGCCAAGCAACAAACACCTCGAGGAAGCGGTTGTCGGTGATTGGCCTAAGATGATGAAATTCAGAGCTTTATAAGTTGGTAAATTTTAGTCTTGTCGAACATAAAATCGAATCTACCTTCCTCCCCGGTTTTTGGATTTAAAAAAAATAACCGGTTTAAACCGGGGCAAAAAATAACCGAAAAAAACCGGTTAAAATAACCGGTTTAAACCGGTAGATTTTTCCCATCCCTAGGAAGGAAGACGTAGACAATATATTTTAGCTTAGCCTTTCAAATCTCTAAATAAAATCTGAAGTATGGATATAAACAGGTGTTGTAAATGAAAAAAAGATAGATTCATCAATGTAAAACTTCAGTACTCTAACTGCCACTGAAGCCATTGTTAACAGCATTTTGATATTGACCTCTAGCTTGAACATTAAATAATCTAAAAATTTTTAATTTACCATACCTAAATAATATATTTGTTTTAAAATAAAATGCGAGGAAGTTCTACATTTTCCGGAAATTCCAGGAATAAGAAATTAAAAAGGCAAAAAAAAAATCAGAATTCCCGTTATATCCGGACAACAATGACCCCGAATCATCAGATTACAGAGTATAAAGTCTTAAATATTTCAGAATTGTTTAATTAATCAGTTACTTGTGCTTAAGAAAGGAAATAAAAATATAGGGATGAAGTTGTGAGTAGTGATGGTGTCAAGAATACTCAGGAGGAGAACATTTTATGTTCTTTTTCACAAATTTAGTTCTTAAAGAGATTTTTAAATGCAAATACAGGTTTAAAAGCAATTTGACCTACTTGGAGCTGGTTTAGAGCTTATGAGTACTAAAAAGATTCAGGAGATTGATATGAACGTAATGTTTATCAAAAAATATTCCTAGCCATTTTTCTTTTCCTCCAGCAATCTTTCGTTGTCACAGATACTTGCTTTTAGAACACAAATGAAAACCATGAAACTGTTTTCAAAAATGTTATGTTGGAGAAAATGTTTTGGTTAACAATGAAATTTTTTAAGAAGAATTTAAAATTCTACGATTCGAGGAAAATTGATGAATTTAGGTTTATTTCGAAAAGGTCACTACAAGAATTCCACTTAAAAATATTCAATTTAAAATTCATTTTTAATAAAAAGAAGCAAACTTGTTAAGTTGATATATGCTGTGTGCATGGTAATTTATAAAATCATTATAATAATTATTCTATTATTTAAATTACTGTGAAATATTACTAAATTTCAAATAAATATCCCACATAATTAAAAAAAAATATTCAAGTTATTATCTAAAAGGGAAAAAATGAACAACTCCTCTTATCTTACAATATCTAAACTGTTTTCATTTCATCTAGTTAAAAAAATTCTTCATTATTAAATTTCAAAACGGTCGGATCTCTCTACAGTAGAATCCCGGGAATCCGAACTAATTGGGGCTGGTCTTTGTTCGGATTCCGGGGAATTCGGATTATCCGGGAAATTCGGTAAAATACTCTTGATATACCAAATGCAGTAGAGTATTGACTCTGGGTGCTCTGCGAAGGCGTACGGAAAAAGCACGCGGAGATTCGCACGGTACAGTGACAAACAAGTTGAGAGTAAAAAGAAGATATTTGAGTTCGTTTCTACTAATTAAGGTGCTGTATTCATTCTTAAAAACCAATTCCGATACTTTTTTAAAGTTAGGAATAAACATTAGCTTTGTTTCTCATACGTAATTGTTATTTTCCCTTAATTTTTCAGTAAATTTTTTTAAGAAAATTAAAAAAAGATGTTCGGATTCCCAGGATTCTACTGTATTGTAGAATAAAACATGATATTTTCAAGTGTACAAACAAAGCAAAAAAGGTGCAGCCTCGAGTGAAAAACATCAATTTATTTTCATTTTTTATCAGCACTCGGGATGCCATCTATATGTTGTAAATTGATTTGATAACATTTTCAGTATGTAATCCTATTGGCCACAACAGGTGTTAGAGCTTCAGTCTTATTCTCAAGAATCTGGGAGACAAAATTGTGTATGTTGCTTAACCCTTTATTTACTGAATTTACTTACTGGCAACTTTTTAATTTTGTTTTTTAATCATTAGATAATTTTTGTATATAGAATAACCCTGGGAATGAGGAAAACACTTTTTTAATTAATTAAAATTACTTAATTAATTTACTTAATAATTGAAAAATTTTACTTTCTGCCTTCAGCTGCCATTTACTGCTTGTTATTGAAACTCCATTCTCCGTGTTCTTGTGAATACTGTCAGGAAAAACGGCCATATTGCGAAGGTATGAACGTGATTAAAGCAGTACTTTAAAGTACGTCAGTAGATAAAGGGTTAAAGACAACACTGGGCATTTAAGGGTTAATTTTTTACTTGATTAATAGGATGGAGCGCAAAAAAAACATATTTATATTTCCGAGTCGCTATAGCGCGGAAAAGTTGTGATTGTCTCATACTTAAATATTTTGAATTATTCAAATATTTAAGTAAAGTAATTTTGAACTTTAAATTATTCAAATCTGATAATATCTTCCGATCGCGCAAAGCGTCTAAATATTTGAAAAATGGAGTATTTCACTGTTTTTTAGCAACTTTTTAAAGTTTTGTTTCCGTATATTTTTAATGCTCTAGTGCAAAAAAAAAAGTTTCAATGGGTACTGCTACATAAGATAACAAAATATTTCTCTATTTAGAGAAATTCTTCCGATAGCGCATATCCTTTAAAATTTACCAAAAACTGCAATATTTTGACAATTTTCGTAAATTTTTAAAACAAATTTGTATAAGTTTTTAATGAGACCACGGAATTAATTAAACAACTTCAAAATGTTTTTCAAAAGAAATAGTGTCGAAGGTTTAGTATTAGCGTGTGCATTTGAATTGAATTTATTGTCCATTACTCCAACTGGCAACAACGTGAGAAACTCCGTTTCGTTCAGGCCACTTACTCTAGAATCTGTTTCTTCCACTCCCCACTCGCGCCTCCATCTTTTATTAGTTGTCTATTATGTCTAGATGTCAGTCGTTATTAGTGAATGAGTAGCATTCTGAGTCGTGTGTCATGCTTGGCATTAGTCTTTTTCTATAGTGTTCGGTATTGATCTATTCTTTTCAATTCCCTTGGACGAAGGAAATATCAAATCTAACTTATAGAAAGGATTAAATCTAAACAGTTTCGTCGAACAGTGAAGGAAGAGCATTATTCTGTCATCAACTAACCTGGTTCGGTTTATGTTGGCCATGTATCTCCGAACTCCGGATCTGACAAAAACATTGCATCTAGTATTGTCTGTAATCTAATTTAGTGAGGAATTTCACTAAAAGACTTGGAGGTCGTTGGATGTGAGTGCACTAATATCAATACTGGGTGGGAAAGTGGTGCTATTCGTTAACTCGAAACCTGTGTTGAACGACCACTGCGATGGACTGTCTGTTTACTACATTTTGAGTTACCTTTCCGTCATCTTTCTCAGCACTTTGATGGGGGAAACGACTGGCCCAACAACCCAAGATATTTTTAGACAAGTTGCAGAGAATCTCAGGGCTTGTGAAAAACTACCAGTGATAAATTATCAACCAATAACTTATGTAACCCCAGAAATGGATAGAAAGTATTTGAGAAAAGACCAGAGATATCTTTTGGACCTATAATAGGCAATCAAAAGTGGCAACTCTCTAAATGACTAGTCAAATCGTGACTGCGGCCCAATCGCACATTCGTCATCATCATAAAACTTACAATGGGGCATTAAAATAAATCGCAGTTGTTGCCTTTTAAAATTAATTCTAGTTTTCTACTTTGTTGACTCCTTTGTACCAATATTTCTTGATCTTTGCTTCCCCTGATGGTATATAAATCTCTGCCCAATGACGGGAATCTGGTTAGGTCTCTGACATATAATAGTAAATATAAAGTGGACACTTGCAGAAGTCTGGGGTATTTTTTGCAAGAGCAATACACATCTATTACACACTTGCAAGTAGAGACATCAAGGAGTTTGTTTCCTTGGATTTTAAACTCATCAATCCTTTTTTTAAGTCTGGTTTCTCATAGTCTTGGTTTTAAGATATCTTAAGATTACAATATTTATCTTAGAAGGTATTTATGTGAGCTGGACAATCCTATAATATGAAACTGTAGGGATTGACGCCTTGTCAGAAATATTTTTGACTTTTTGTGCCACTGAATTGTTAGCAACTGAAAAGACTTACTTTTGTGTTGTTGACCTTCCTTGCTAGCTCACACCTCTATTCAAAGAGATCGGTGGACATTCTCGTTTGTAGGGAGTTTATTTGGTAGCAAATCTCTCGGACGACCAAATATAGGACAGTTAATGGACTGTCTCGTAATTTTCTTGGACGGTGACGAATCCATTTCACAAGCGAATTGAATAGAATTGATCAATTCCAAACACTATTCAGAAAGACTAATGCTAAGTAAGACGCACAAGGCAGATGGCTACTCAATCACTAATGACGATTGATACATAGACATCTAATACAAGATAGTGGCGCGAGTGAGTCGAGAGAGGAACCGACACTAGAGTAAACGGCATGAACGAAACGGAGTGTCACACGTTGTTGCCAGTTGGAGTAATGGGCAATAAATTCAATTCAAATGCGCACGCTAATACTAAACCTTCGACTCTATTTCTTTTGAAAAACACTTTGAAGTTGTTTGATTAACTCCGTGGTCTCATTAATAACTGATATGAAAACGAGAGATTATCAGATTTGAAGAATTCTTTTTTTTATATTTTAGTATGCACCAATGGCAACTATAGCGACTCGAAAATATAAATATGAATTTTTTTCGCTCCATCCTATTGATTACGAAAGAAATATCAGTTGCATTAAATCAGAAGCCAAAATTTTGGCCTTGATTTATTTTTCACACTACTTTTCTGCAATATTAGTGTAAATTAAACATACACAAATACAGAATATCTTAAAGTTATAATAAAGTAAATCCAATAAAAGACCAATAATCCCTAATTATTCATTATCGTCTGTACTACATGGAATAGAAACTAATTGTCTGCTGAATTATTCCATAAACCTTTAAAGTTCTGAACTTAAATCGATTCTAATACTTTAATAAAATTAAAAATATAAAATCAAACACAAATTATATTTGTTTCTACAGATTACTATAACTACTACTGACTCTTCGCAGAGAATAAATTCTAAAATCTCATTTTTTCCCCTTTTTTTTTCTTCTTTTTTTCCCTTTTAATGCCATTCATTGGTATATCCATATGTCAGTTTTCAAAATTTTTCAGTGGTTTCTTTCAAAACAAATTTTTCATAAAAGGGCGCACTTTTTTATGAAAAAGGAACTCCCGAAACTTTCAGATATGAAAAGAGAATTTTAAAGAAGTTGAATGGCGCTCGCTTCCATCCACACTGCGAAATCGATAGAAGGTATTCCCGCTTGTAGAAATTCGCACAGCATCTCAGTTCAGCGCGAGATTTGGAGATTACAACAAACGCAAGAACTTTTCTTAACGAACAGAAAGCTTTTAAGTTGGTATTGATGCCATTAAACATGATTCGAAAATTTCTTATAATTTTATCGTTTGTTTAATGTCTGTTGTGAAGTGAAATTGCCAAACGATTTGGAATACCTACAGAATTTGTTTTTATTGTTAATGGAAATAATTTCGCTTTGAAGTTCGAGTTTAAATTGCTCCAAAACGTTTTTGTTTCAGATTTCAAAACTTTGAGGTAAGTTTTACGATTCTTTTGAAGAATATTATCTTCTGTCTTGAAGATCATTTTATATTTATTCATTCAATAAAAATATTTCTTATTTAAATACAAGTAAATGCTAAAAATAAAAGTAAATCCTTTTATCTTAGGTGGTAAAAAAAATTTGAACCCAGTATTTTCGAAAGAGAATTTAGAAATCAAAATTAAGAATTTATATAAAGTAAATAAGGATTTTTATCAGAATAAATTTTCCTTCCGCGGATATTCACTTTTGGACCTTTCCTAACACGTCTAAAACAATTTAAACCCAAGATGCTGATGATTCAAAACTATGTTTTAATTTAAAATGAACAAAATGTGTTTTGAACGGTATTAAATTCATTTTGATTTGTTGAAATTTATATAAATAGTGTCAATCATTCAAAATTGATACATAATAAAACTTTATAAGACACTTTAAAATTCAAACAGAGGTAATAAGTTTCTTTACGAAGTTGGTATCAAAATTAGAAAAAAATTCCTCCACCGATATTTTTATTTTTGCAGTTCAAAATTTTTTTACAGTAATAAACATTCTAATGAAAATCAAATACTTTTCAAATTGTAAAGTTATTTCAAACAAAGATGAGTAAAAAAAAGGCTAATTAATTTTATATAACCTTTTTAAGACCTTAAAGAATTTGAGATTTTCTGTTTAAAATAAAATATAAGTAAGTTTTTCGGTCTTAAGGTTTAAGTTTTGATGAAAGACTACTAAATTTGAATCCTATTAGTTTTACATAAACGAATATGATATTATGTAGTGATTGTATTGAGAAACTAAAAAAAGAAAATTGTTTCCTGGAATTCAAACAATTCTCGAGATAGTGAAGTGTAAGTTATTTTGAAAAATTATAGTTATTAAGAGATAAATACATAAAATTTCATTTCCTTGCAAGACGGAAAATTCTGCTTTCTTCCTTATTTAAATCATTGATGCTACTCTTAAAGAATTCTCAGATTTAAATGGCTTTTAAGTAATATTTTTAGTTTAACAAAGGAAAAACAAGGCTGACTTAGGATGTAAGCATTTTATATTATTTAATTGTCTGAGATTTTTTACACACTTTCCTCCGAATTTTCAAATAAAATTCAGTTTAGTTTTTTTTTCATTCCCTCGAGAGTAAAAAAAATTAAGAAATTTACTTGGACAACGACTAAAATATACATTTCTGACTTATATGATGGGTTAAACACGGTTTCAGAAATTATAATCAGAATACTGTGTATTAATCGTATCTTCAGTAATTATAATAAAAATTCTGTGTATTAATCACAGTTTCAGTAATTATAATCAAAATAC
>BGPR01000530.1:148048-199939 GCA_013235015.1 Araneus ventricosus
TATAATCAAAATACTGTGCATTAATCACAGTTTCAGAAATTATAATCTCAGTACTGTGTATCACATTGTAATCATAGTTTTACAAATTAGCACGTTTAGGAGATATTAATGAAAACCCAAGAAAGAACAATTATTTTCTTATTAACATGATAGTCTACAAGAAAATTAAAGGACAGTTTTTGAAAATAAGCTAATGAGTCTTTAATAGCGAATATTTTAATATTGAGTAGAAATAAATGAAAATTATTAATCCAGAAGATCATGTCCTTGATTTTTTACGGTTAATTAGCTGTTTCTAGGCTTTTCTTTTTTCACATTTTCCCTGAAAAAATTAAATAGCGCACATGAAAGAATTTTGAATGTTCTAAAAAATTCGTTCTAATAACAAAAACACAACTAATGCAAACTATAAACTATATGTAAAATAACTATATATAAACTATATGTAAAATAACTATATATAAACTATATGTAAAATCAATATAAGTTATAAACTTTTTTTATTACTTCAGTTCAGAAGAGAAATATCCATAATTGCATGCCTTATATTTAACTACTTTCAGTTTGCTCTCGTCGATTTTATGAAATCATTCCGTTTCTAGAAATAAATATTTGATAATTTCTTTCTTAATATGTTAATATAACTTTGCTCAAGCTTCTTAGTACACATAAATGCATAGAAATAATTCCAATTACATCTATGAAAGCGTATTACAATGTTATTCAAAAAGGAATTAGGAATTTTCTTTACAACGTGTGGCGCGATATTTTCTAACACTTTTAGGTAACGTTTTCGGCATTTACAACCACTTCATTTATTTTAAAACATTTCTCAAGCTTAAAAAAATTGAAGAACATTTATACTTATAAATAAAATTCAATACAACGTATATGGAAGTAATATGCACACCGTTGCATTACTACGTTATTCCGAAAACGCTAGCTCAAATTTGCATTCAGGTATTGTATATACCTTAATATCTTTGGCGTAGTTTAGCCAAGGATGTCTTTTGCGCCAAAAACCCAAACCAACCAACCAACCCTTAATATCTTTACTCAGTGATAACTATCGTAGCTATATTTATACAAGTGGCGAATCCAGGGTGGGGCTATGGGGCTGCACCGCCCCCCCCCCCCCCCCAGAGTTGCCCCAGAATTTTTGATTTTATTTAAAATCACTGAAACTGTTTGTTCTTAATCTCCATTTAAAAATAATAATAAAAAAACCGCGACAGAATTTCTTCCTGGCTGGAATGCTCGAACATACTTTCCCACTTTTGTAGTCGTTCCACTCGTACTTGTACGTTGACGTGGTCGAAAACATTTTTTTTTTTGCTATTTATTTCCTTGTATTTTTTATTAAATTATCGAAAGTATTGTTGTGTCCTTTATTATTCTTATTTCAGGCTGAGAAAGTCTGTAAAGTCAAAGTGTTTTGGCTTGTATAAGACATGAGGTTTGACATTCGTCATGACGATACAAAATTATTATGACCTCAGCCTCCCCCAGACCAAAATTCTGGATCCGCCACTGATTTATACGAATTGATACATCTAAAATGTTGTCGGTACACTGGTACGTCTAAAACGTTGTTGGTACATTGGTACGTCTAAAACACTGTTTCGCTTTGATTATCTTTGCTTTTTCGCTGACTCGCGACTTTCACTATAAAAGTTCTACTTCAAAAATCTGCTCAGTTACAATAGTGTTTATCAATCGCCATAGAACAATCGTTATAAAACGCTTTTCTTCGCCTACCTGTAAAATTCAGTCATTCATAAAATGCCCTATGAAAAAATTATATTTAATTCATTCATTGTCCCTATTATTTGTCTTTTAAATAAAACCGTTAAAACTTTTTGTAATTTTCCAGTGGTCAGAGTAAAAGTATGTAGAAAAAATCGGCCTCTAAATAACTGTTCATCAGAAATATTCAAAAGAAAAAGAAAGTCAAACAGTAGGAAATCTTTATCAGACATTACACATCCAAAATAACGCATAATAACACATAACGGAATAAACATATCCAAAAAACAGTCGTTATGTTTAACTTAAATTATTATTTATAGTCATTTTTAAAATGAATCGCTATTTTTTGTTTTATATAATCAATCTTTAAAAGCAAATTTTTCAGTGCACCGTCATCATCTCGGAAAACTGAATTTTAAAATTTAAAAAAATCTGCAACAACATTCTCGCTGTACCGTTTGTATTTTTATATTTAAAGGGAATGAGAAACATAGACATATAAAATATTGTGGAAACTTCAATCTAAAATTAATATATTATTTTATTGATCACTTAAAACATTTTTCATTGTCCCATATATAAGTTTTGTCGTTATGACATTCTGAATCCGATTTAAAAAGTCTTCAGCGTGAAAGAAAATTATTGCAAAATAAAACTTTTGTTTAAAATCGTATTACATCTACATAAATTTCATTGCTGTTTCATTTTGAAAACAGAGGATTTCTTAAACGACTTTTACAATTCTTTCTCCTATTTTTACTCGTTTGTAAAGAGATTTTTCAGGAAAATTCAAATTATTGTTCAGTAAAATTGGCAGTAATTTTAACCAAATTATTGTTCATTGTAGCGAGTTAAGTCAATCACTGAGGAAGTGACCTAAGGGACCTTGAAAAAGAAATAATAGCCTGGAAAATAATCTAGCTTTTATTACGACTATTTCCTGGTTTTCTCTTTATCTTGATGAATATAACTGTGTATCAAAACTTTAGCTATGCATTTTTATTGGTGGATTTAGTAGTTATTATCTTTCGATTAAATATAAAATGCATCTTTTTATTTTGATTATCTTCACTCAATTGTCATTTTTTTAGACATGCCGGCAAAAATTATCCAGGAAAATATTTAAAAGTTATCGTTAACAATATTGTACTGTATGATACCTCGGCACACACTGAGAAATGCAGAATTAAATTACTTTCAAAATGAAAAATGATTTTTCGAAGTCATATATCAATTTTAAGCAGCCCAAAATTTATTTAATCTTATTTTTTAAAATTTAAATGTGATTGAGAACATTTAGTTTTTTAAATTTTCTTTTAATATTATTCATATTTTATGCATGAAGAACGATTTTCATTGTGAAGACCAGCTTTAAAATTTGTAAATTTGTCTGGGTTTTTTTTAAACAGGATTGCCAAAGGTAAATTATAAAATTGACACATCAATTGACATTATACAACATTCTGAACCCAATTCTGCTGCCTTTATAGATAGTTTACTAATATAATTTATTTTCAAATGTCAATAGTAGTTTCACGAACATTAGACCTCGAATCGAAAAAAAATCTAATATCAGTTCTTCGTCGCAGTCTTTAAAGGTTTAGCCATTTTGTCCTCGAATACAAATTACATAAGTCTCTGTTTTTATCAGTGTTCATAAAACTGCAATTCAATTCTGCTTTTATCAGTATTATCAAAATTACAATTAAATATCTTCTCTTAATAGAATGACTCAATTGTTTTAATGGTGCCAAACATTGAAACCATGAAAATGGACAAAATCTTGAAATGGAATAAAAAATAAAAATCTTTATATATAAGTCGTTTTCAATGACTTCAGAAAATATTCATGACAGATTCGAAGAAAATCGAAGAAGCGTCTGGCCGTGACTTCGTAACAAACAGACGAAATGCTGAACTGTCGAATCGAAACAGGGATCTCGCTTCGCTCTATCAACTATTCTCTACATAGTCATTATAAATGCAAAATAAAGGTTTAAAAAATGGAAACCAAAATGAATCTTTGAAATCCAGATGCGATTATTATCTAATTGAAGTATGGGGACTGACTTGTTTGACTATAATAATATCCGTTTCGTATCTGCAAGAAATCTGTTTCGAGGTGTCAACTTTGCTACTCGGGAACGAAGATGGCACCTGACCTAGCACCTTATGACTTCCATCCATTGCAATTCATGTGTCCATTCTTCTATACCACATCAATTCGAGAGATTTGACCCACGATTTCATTTTACGTATATTACGCTTAAATACGGATCAAACCGTACTGTTTCAGCGGTAAACTTGAGACACAGTCTCGCTAGCCACAGTAAACTGAGCCACGGTTAATGTGTTTAGTGCGTGTCCCCATTTTGAAGTAACGCGAGAATATTTTGGGACGGAACTCGTAATTTTGAATTGTGGTCAGAAAACGAGAACGAACTTGAGTCGGCAACCCTCTCCAAACCTCCGCGCCGGGAGGACGTTTGACCCTCTATAACAGTTTTGACGTGCACAGGACCCACATACACGGCAGGTCTATAGTGAAATTGGATTTCGAAATTGGAAACGTTCGGTCATGAAGCCGACACTTTACCACCAGGCCACTGCAGTACTTGGTAACCTCGGGCCTTTACGTAATCGCATTAATTGGATCAGTGGCGAATCCAGGGGAGGGGCTATCGGGCTGCAGCCCCCCCAGAGCTGAACCAAAATTCTTGATTTAATTTAAAATCACTACAACTGTTTGATCTTAATTTTCATTTAAAAAGAATAGTAATAAAATCGTGACAACATTGCTTTCTGACTTCACAGGCTCAAAATTTTCCTACTTTTCTAGTCATTCCACTTGCACTTGCAGCGTTGGCGCGGTCGAAAACATTTTTTGGCCAGCTATTTCATTGTATTTTTTATTAAATTATCGAAAGTGTTGTAGTGGTTTTTATGATTCTTATTGTCAGAAGAGGAAAGCCTGTAAAGTTAAAGTGTTTTGGTTTATATAAGCCATGAGGTTTGACATTCGTCACTACGATACAAAATTCTTATGACCCCAGCCCTCCCCAGCAGAACCGAATCCTGGATTCGCCACTGAATTGGATAATATCGCTCTTTAAAGAAATAACTGCGCCTCCTCCCCAATTTTGTTTTTGTAGTAAATTCTTTTTTTATATTTTGGATCTGTATTTTCTTTTATTCCTTTCTCTTACAAGTATACAAGGAGAAAATACTGCAACCGCCGAAAAATTATAGATTTCTATCTAAATTTTGATTAAATTGCTGTCTGGTTGATCTTATTCGTTCGTATGTGAACGTGATAACTAAAAACCTTAAAAAAATTTACAAAAACATATCGTGATTAAAATCAAAATCTTAAAAGCGTGAGGTCCCGATTTTTGTTTTAACTTCCATGTTTCTGATAGATAATTTTTTCTTCTTCTTACTTCACTAATAAAGTCTTGTTTTTAAAAACTATTTTTAGTTTCCGAATTTTAGCCTTTAATATATTTCACAATTCGTTATTACAAATATTATGGAATCCTGTAATAAATTTTCCCTCAAGTTCATTAACAGATGGCTCCTTTCAAGTGAAATGGGAACGTAATTAAAATTAATCTATTAATTGCTAGTTAAATTCTGAAAATAACAAAATTTTGTACTGTCATCGGGAACACACAAGTGTGCAAAATTTCAGAACTCTAGTACAACAGGAAGCGAGTGAAAAATCAATTAACTATTTTCATCTTCAGAAGCATGAATGAAGGCAAGTTGAATAAATGTGTGTAAAAATATATTGCAGCATTTTTAAAGCGTATATCACACGGAGAGCTATCGCACGCTGTTTTCGTGCGCATGAGCGCAATGCCACTCACCAAAAAAGTTTGTAGCACGTGACCGGTCAGAGAAGATGACGGAAATCGCGGGCTGTATTCAACCGGTTTGAAAATGCATACGATGCTGGCGGAAAATCGTCAGCACGATTATTCAAACCAATCGGGTGTGACTTTGACGGTGACGTAGTTCGCCCCAACGATGACCGAAATCCTGTCCGACCGGTTGTCTCGATGCGTCATGTGATACAAACGTTTTTGGTTAGTGGCACTGCGCTCATGCTGACGAAAACAGCGTACGATAGCTCTCCGTGTGATATACGCTTAACTCTGCCCACTGCTGATATTGAATAACAAACAAAAGTGAGGAGTACGAAAGCGCATTTTGTATATTATAATGCAACCTTTTATTCCTATTTTTCACAATTCATCATTGGCCTATCTGATTGCATGCTGTTTGTAAACTTGCAACTCACTTGCAAAATACTTATATAAAGTCCTGCATTCACATGGCCGCCTAAAGAAATTTTAAACCCTGTTATAGAATAATTTGGCGCCCAACAGAACCGCAACTAGGAATATAAGAGCATACCTACGTAATAAAAAGAAAACTGAGGAGCAAATAAAAAAGTCGCCCGTTCTCATATTTTTACTTTTAACATCTCTAAAATTTCATTTAAATAAATCTTTCGGTTCAAAATTAAAACAAAATCAATATAGTAAATTCTTAGGCACCCCTTTTGAACAATGGTAACCCTGGGCTGCAGCCCAATTAGCCCATTGGATAAGACGGCCATAAGAGAATCACACAGAAATATTCATTTGGAAATGATCTTTGATAGCGTTTTATTGAAATATTTGAAATGTAAGTATTCAAGGAATATATTTGAGAGAAAATACCACTTTGTGTCAAAGGTATTGTTTCACTGTAAAGAACGGAGCTGGTTTGGTTTTCTACTGAACAGATTCAAATAGACAGAATCAATATTGTCACGAGCATGGAATGTCGCTTCCCGGCTATTTTAGTCTTACGGTTGGGAAGAGAGTTTTACAGAGGTTAGTATGGAATGACCAGCAGCGGCCAAGCCTGGATCCCTGATCTTGGCCACAAACTTGGCGACAAATCGAAGATTCCCGAAAATGTTATTACTTTCTCGATATCTCTATTAGGGGCCTAGATCCAGATTTTTCCTGATGATTCCATGTGACGTCACGGCCTGTGGGAAGACTATAAAAGGACCGTGCTTGGATCAATGAGTAGTAGTGAGTTGATTGACTGGAACGATTTTGGAGTTTCGTCTGCAATGCGAGCTGGAAAGCCGGTGAGCTGAGCTCTATTGAAAGTGCTGTTACTGTTATTGCTAGTGAATTGTTGTCGGTTCGTGTTGCTAATCTTTATAAAAGGTATTGTTCCTGTTACCTGTGCTACGTGTTTTTCCTGTATATTTGTGAATAAACCTTCATTCTCCATTATCCTGCGTGTTGGACTGTTTCCACCATACACCCACCGAACGATTTTTGTAACAATATGCAGCTATTTATGAAAATTCACCCTGAATTGGTTGTTATGCCGTTAGTTATGAAAATTCACCCTGTTTCCCAGAGTCCCTTACTACATATCGCCTGTTACTGTTATATTGACTAAATTTTTATGCAACTGATTCAAAGTATGCCAGAACAAAAGCAGAATACAAGTTTTTGCATAAGCGATTCGATTTTCTGTTAGCTCATTTTTTGATTTAAACAAGTTGTCGATATTGAGGGCTATAGAAGTCAAATTTTTGTTCATAGCCATTGTACTTATGATAAAAAGGGTATTATAAACGAAAATATAGCGCATAATTAAAGCATACAGAAATAGGATTTAAAATAGAATTTATTATTTGGAGTGGTCTGCGGCAATTGAGAAAAGTTTTTGCTTAAAAGAAATTTAGATGTCAAGCCTTTAAGTTTTTCAGCCTAAAATAATCATATGTTACCATTTTTACGAAACATGCCAACAGAAGAGATACAATCTATCTTAACTAGCAAACACCAATAGTGCCAAATGATGGATTTCGCCATATAATTGAATATAAAGCCATAATTCTATAACACGCCAGCTCTGATCTAATATCAAACCTTAAAATCCCGATTTTTTTTAAAACTGATTTTAAAATGTTTTTTTTTTAATCCAAGTTTGCTTTAAGTGTGGTATAAGGCTAAAAAACAGTTTGTTACCAAATGACAACACTGGGCTTAATTTCAGAAAAATATTTCCTTGATAAAATTCTATAATATCAAATACAGATGAATTTTAATAAATAATAATACGGATATGGATTTCCTCCAATATTTTAAAATAAAATGTGGTATTCTCAAGCGTATGAACAAAGCTAAAAAGATACAACCTCAAGTGACAAACATCAGTTTGTTTTTATCTTTTTATCAGCACTCAGGCCGCCATCTAAATGTTATAAATGATTAAATAAAAATTTCTATATGTATTCTAACGGCATCAACAGGCACTAGAGCTTCAGTCTTATGCTCAAGACTTTAGAAGACAAAATTGGGTACTTACAACGCTGGACCTTTAAAGGTTAGAAAAAAACTGCAAACTTGTTCTTGCATCATTCTTTGACCCCTTTGTGTGACTTTTGATGGATTATTTTGGAGTCGCTAGATGAATTGTCAGATCAAAATATTTATGTTAGACATTTAGATTGTCTAGAACGATTTAATTGGATTTACATCGATTGATATGGAAATAATTGCCTCGGTTTCATCGGTTTTGGATGTCGCCAATTGTTTTAGGACATATTTCCAATGGAAACCGATTCCTTTTCGGTTGCATAACTGATTCAATTTAAGGGAGTTTCTACTTTAAGTTTTATTTGCAACCTCAAATGCCTTAACTGTTGAGAGCTTGACCACTTGTGAGTTCTTGCAGCGACAATTTTTAAGTCAACGCCGATTTGCGTGCTGTGAACTATTAATGCCCCCTTTACGTGCTTCTACTCGAAAATGCAGTAGCCCCGAAAATACAGTAATTTAGTTTTAATTACTATACTTTTTTAGGGCTGATCTCAACATTTCAGATAAATTATGAGGACTGATAGCGCTCGGTCACTCTTCGCTGTATTCTGCTACTCAATATCGCTGAAATTCAGAGAAAGTTGAAGTCGCTGTCAACGTGCAGAATAATGATATATATATAAATTCTTGACTCCTAATTCCTAAATTTGAATTGAGGCCTGGTAACAAGCATTATAATCGAAAACAAACCTAAATTTAGTATTATATTTCTTGTTATAATATGTTTTTGACTATTTCGGGAGTCTGCCTGATACCCTAATCTTTGAAATTATAATAATTAGAAATAAAATAAAATTTAGTGACATTTTCCGATATATATTATTGGAATATATTTTAGTTAAAACATTTTTCAACCAGAACACTTTGAATTATAATAAAAAGGAAAATTTTGTGTGATTAGTTTTAAATTTGTACTGCGAGAATCCTTTGCTTTCAGAGGAAAGGCATCAAGTTTAAGGCATAGATATAGTATTATTAAAAATATAACTTCATTTCTTACCCTGTAGTATAAATAATATAGAGATAATACTGTGATCGTCAAAAAATTCGACCTGGATATTTTAGATGAACCTCACAGTTTTTTTATCTCCCTGAATTCGAAAAAATTTATTTTGGAATAATGTCTGTCTGTTTATGAACACGGTAGCTCCAAAACTTGCTAGACAGATGAAATTTAGCATGTGGTCTTTATAGACAAGTGGTAGATCTGTGTCATTTTTAAACGAATCCCGTTAAAAGGAAGACTGCCTTTCGACCCTTGTACTTATGAATACAATAACCCAAAAATACAAAGAATTAGATCAGGGGTTCCCAATCTTTTTTCCTTCGCGTAACCCTTGATTATTCTTTTTGTTTTCATGTAGCCCCTACTGTAATAATCCCTCCACCCACGATCCATCTATACATAAGAATAATGTTAAGGGCTTAGTTTAGCTTAAGAGTGAAATTATTCGAATTAATAACATTTGCAGAAATAATTTTTGATTTTTACATTTTGTTCCATTTTTAAAACAGTATTAGTTCAACGCCAAAGCAAATCAAACCAATATTGTAATAATTTCGTTTTAATTTATAAGGATAGCTAAAAATTACACTTCGTAATAATCAACTATTCAAGTGGTATAATTATTAAATAGCAAGTATTCACTTGGAGAAACAAAATTATCTAACTTTTTAAAACTCTTATATATTCTTGTTTCCGCCATTAACAACTTTGATTTCGAGTACCCCCAACTGGTCTTCGCGTACGTCTAAGGGTAACGCATACCACAGGTTGGGAACCTCTGAGTTAGATGGGTGCAATTTGACATGCGATTGAAAATAAATAAACTAGATTTAATTTCCAAATACGCTCTGTAGTGAACCCAATAAAAGTACAAAATTTCTAAAGTGTGCTTAACTTTTATTGAATTGTTGGATTTTTATCTCAGAAAATTTCTTTAAATATTTGTGGAAAAATTTTCTTAAAATGCGATTTCCGATATACTCAGCTAAACATAAGTGACGATCAAGTTTCCAAAGTACCAATTCTGAAATTCTAAGAATCTCTTGCTTCCCACTAACTGAACATTTTTTTTTCTAACAAAAATGCGTGTTTCATTCAGAACTCAAATCGGAATTAAAATAACGTTAAAAGATGCTGTGACTGCTTTTATTATTGTTATTTGTACACCTGAAAAAGAAATGACAGCATCCTCAAAAATAATGAATTCTGATATCTTAATCGATGTGATAAGTAAAAATTGAAAATTTTTGAAAGTCACTGACTGTATTTATAATGCATCAACTGAAATACTACACTGAATAATTTTCTCGAAATAATTTTTAGTTCAATTTAGTGGTAGTTTATCTATTCAAGCTTTAGTTCTACAACGCAAGATGCAATGTTTTTCAGAAATCCATGATCTGTAGATAAATATACAGTAGATACTTTCTCAATACATCCTGCAGTAATAATTTGTTAGCAAAATCAACCATCATCCCGCTAAATCTCAAAACAAAAGAATTGTCATTCTTTTTACTTTTATTAACGTTCTAAAAAGATTGTTACTAGTGTTCTAAAATTTCTACTTTTTAATCTTTGATTTATAGTTCATTATTACAAAAATTATGACATTTTGAAATCAATTTTTTTTTTCAAATTCATTTCCAGGTGAAATCACTAGTATGGAAGCAAACTTTAATTAAATTGATCTATTAATCGATAGCTTAGTTCTGAAAATATTAAAACTGTGTATTATTATCGAGAATATATATGTGTACAAAATTTCAAACCCTACCACATTAGCAAGAGAGTGAAAAGGCGATAATAAAATTTCATCTTTAGAAAAATTGACACAAGTTAAGTTAAATTACAAGTGTATGAAGTTTATAGAGGGTTTGGTTAGTTATTTTAGGTTATTTGGGTTAACATCACTTTTTAAAGACACCGAAGGTTTTTTTTTTTTTTTTTTGGTGACGAACCGGCTCTTTACTTTCAGCTATCCTTCTCAAAAGCATATGAAAAGTGTTTTTTCACTTATGTTGTGTTTTCCTAAAGCACGGGAAACATTTTTATCTCCAGGCGGCTGTGATGCATTGAAATTCGGCTGTCCCCCTCTTTTTTCGTCATGTCTTTCTCCCACTTATTCACCTGCTTGAGACATTGATGGATTAGTTGTTATAAACTTTAAAACGATATCGCCCGCATGTGGTAGGAAGGATGTGGGGAAAATAACAGGATGGAAAACAGCTAATTGGACTTCCGACAGGAAGAAAGAAAAAAAACTCCTGGGGACAGTTTTCAAACAAATGGTTAGAATACTGTGATACTTTTGATCCGATATCAAGCCAGGTGACACTTTGGGATGTTTCGTTGTGAATAATAAGCTGATTGGAGGATTAAAGTTGAGCCGTGTTCAGATGACTCAGACGACACCTTAGGCGATACTCCTTTTTCCATGCCCAAGGCCATCTGAGCCATGATGTTCACCAGACCAGTATATGTAGCAGCAATATCCAAGCACAGTCTATGTAGCAGCAGGGCTACATGTACGGCAGAATCCACCTCGAACCTGCAGTGGCGTAGCGACCGGGGGCCAAAGGGGTATAGATTCCCCGGGCGCCAGTTTAAGGGGGCACCATGAAGTCAAACCATTTATTTATTTATTTGCCTACGCCGCCACAGCCTACCTAGAGGTTGTAAGGCACTGACACGGACGGCGGGGAGTACAAAATATTCATAATATCATAACAACAAAACAGAATGAAAAAACATCAAATTACAAAAACATCACAACAAAACTTAATTACTGTCTCTCCGCCACGAGAATTGCGCCCACCAAAATGTCTAGTTTACGGCGGTCGCTATAGAAACAGGTTATCGTAGGAAAAATCCATTTCTAGTAGTTCATTCCAATGTGCTACATTGGCGCATTTAGCGCCAAATGGGCTATGTATGATAACCGAGAAGACCAAGGATCAACTACTCTTTTTACCACCGCAAACTGGGGTCAGGACTAAAATAAAGGCCAAACTTCCGTCGGATTCCTCCCATTCGAAACGGATCTTCCGTCGCATAACCAGTTGCTATAGCGACCGCCGTAAACTAGACATTTTGGCGGCCACAGTTCTCGTGGCGGACAGATAGTACACTGCATGCAAAAAAAGCAACAGAAGCAAAAATTCTGAACAATTAAACATAAGACAAAGGAAGTGAGAAAAAAATTTCATGAAACAACATCAAATAGTAAAACAGGAAACAAAAGACAAATACAAATTTAAACAAAAACTTAGGATATTAAGCATCTTACAGCATGTGTAACAATTCAGAACACATTTCAAATTTTATATTCCAAGAAAATTTAAATAAACACACAAATGTTAAAGACATATTGATATGCATTGATATATTTTTGATAACGTTTCATCAGTCAGGAAGCTCACTGCAAATATAACTGGAAATCCTAAAGATCTCTTTCAGTTTCACAAGTCCAAATTTATGTATTATTTACTATAATTTTAAACCTTGCGGTATTGTTTGCGTCAGCAGGTCTATCTAAATGAAATTACAGTGAATGAAAATACAGTCAAAAACATAGTGGTCCGTATCACTTTGTAAACCGCATTTGAAATTTGGTGTGCTGGCTAATTTGAAATGATATAAATATGACAAATGGGCCAATGTCCTGTTAAAAAATATATTACATATTTCCCTATTAGCACAAGATATTGTAAGATATCTTCACTATGTTATTCGGTATTCGGAATACCGCACAATATCGTGAGGATCTCGCAGCAATATTGTACAGCATCTTGTGCTAATAGGGTTGTTAGTGATAATTATGTTAAAGTCAACAGACCCAATGAAACCCTTTACTCGGGTTCCTGTTTCAGAATCCATCCAATAGTTTTGACAGCTGCTTAATATAAATTCATAATTTTATATTTTAGGAAATAGCAGTCAGTTAAGAGTAATATTTCAGGAAAGAGAGTGCAGGGACATTATTTTTTTCTCAGCAAAAGTAGCAATTTTTGCAAATTAATTAGCATTGCCTGGGACAAACATTATTCGTTTAGGCCATTCTTAAAGCAAAATATGATGAGGAGCTTGAAAATAATACTATGCCCCGGGCTGCATTAATCTTACTAAGCCGCTGATGACGACTAGGGTATGAAAAAAAATCATATTACTTCCCAGGTGCCGTCTTATCGTCTGTCAGTGGCGTAGCGACCGGGGGGCAAGGGAGGTATAGATGCCCGGGCGCCAGTTTTAGAGGGCGCATTGAGTCAAAATATTACTCGTTTAGACCATTTTAAAGAAAAATATGACTAGAGAGCGTGAAAATAATATCATGCCCTTGGCTGCATTTGCGCTTGCCAAGCCACTGATGACGACTGGAGTAAAAAACAAATCACAATATTTCCCGAGAGCCACTTACCCTCGCTATATCACTAGCTATAGTAACAAAACGTTACTTTTTTGTCACTTTTTAAAGTCAAACCTACCGCCACGAGAAAAACCCCAGATACCAGACATGCTGGTGGCGGTCGTTATGGAAACGGAATATTCCACTGCATTTTGGGGGGTTAAGGGAAGTGCTTTATTTTATTTGACGCAGATAGAACTGGCGGTAGTCTCATTTCGCTTTGTACTTCAATCGAAAACGAATTCCTGGCTAAAGAAGAGCGCTTAGTTTGCCAAATGTTGCGGTTGATTTTATACCAGTCTCCCTCCTTTCTTCTATTCGTCTACTTGAGGCAACCCTGTTTAGGGTTTTTCTCGTGGCGGTAGGACAGTACGATAAAAGGCCTGAAAATAAACAGTCACACACCCCTGCACTAACCCCCTCCCGAGGTTTTACCAGTCAGATAGGTGGGACTGGAAAATCCGCCGTCTACACAAGCAAAGCCATTGATGAGGAGGGGGGGAGTCACATTATGATCCGGGTGCCACTCACCCTCGCTACACCACTGCGAACCTGCGATCCCGAAGTCGCCACTTTCTATGGAGACCGCGGTCTTGTATAAAGATGCCGAATATGACATTTTTACCGAAATGCCGTTTATCAAAATGTGCAGATCATTCACCTAATATCTCTTATCCCTACCAGCACGTGGATGAGAAGTTGCCGGATAAGTAACCCGAATCTCGCTTTCCTTCGGGTACAGCAATGGTGCTGTTAATCTTCGCCGATGACGGGACGTACCTCCTAAGGGACGGGTTGGTTATAGGCCAGTGATGGTCAATTTGTCACTGACCATAGTACAGTGTTGACAATTCGGGGCGACCTAGTCATTCAGATGCAGCGGACGGCTAAGGCTAAATCGGGTTGACCATTATATGCTTCCCTTTTCCTCCTCCTCTGAAACTGCTTATATTTGCATTTTTAACTATTAGATCGAGGGGCATTCTCTGCAAGAAAGGAAATTCCCATGATATTCACAATTTAGCGCTTTTTCTGTATTAACAGTACACGATTCAACTTTATACATACCCCCCTCTCCTCCATTTATTATTAGTATATATTGCATTTTCCTGGTAATGCAGCTTGTGCGGAAACGGAAATGAGCTTACATTTTTATTTGTTTGCATTATAACAATCACACAAAAGTCATTTCATGCGACTTTTAAGGATAAATTACAGATACTTGCAACTTCACGACATGTTTATATAAGCACCAAGACTTGGGTCAGTGTTTAGATGTGGATTCTGAAAACATTTCTGCCCTCCATTTTCATTATCTCCGCTGTAAGTAACATCCCGCGTGTCTCCTATTTCCGCATTAATTCTTAGTTTCAAGTTGGAACATAAATTTTGCTAAGATATGTAAGACGCCTTGCTATATTTCTCTCTTATCCGCAAACTATTACAATCGCGAAAGTACGCGTGAAAAATAGCCTAATAAAGGAATGAAAGGTTTTTTAGATATGCAAGATGCCCAAATAAATCAAATAGTGAATAGTGAACCTATACTTTTTGAAAGCATTTTCAGACTTCGAAATGGAAATTAGATTTTTGAAAAGAAAACCGTGTATTGGTTGATGAACCTTAGTCTTGCTTAGAAGACTTGCTTAGATATTAATTACATGCGCAATTTCTTAGATTATTTGGTTATATTTGTTTGCTTTGTTTTTGAATCGGTTAATATCCGAGACTTGCTCAGTTAACGAGGATATCCATTATCTTCACTTGATTCCACAGTTCCATGTGCAAACATTATTACTTGCTCAGAAATCTTATTTCAAACTCATTGCGAACAGAATTATAATTGATTTAATATTCATTCAAAAATAGTTTCTAATTGTAATTATAGTCATTTGAGTTAACATTTGAGAGCAATGGTGATTCTTTATGATTAACTATGAAGGTGAAGATCTTAGTAGAATGCTACAGGTACAAATTTTTGTTTTTTCCCAGGTACAAATTTTTGTCTCGTAACTGCGGTGTCATCTGACATCTAAATGCAATGGGGTGACGTAACAACCATTTTTCTTCCGACGACATGCGAAATTGATTCCTAAATTAAACGGGAGCGTTTTACTTCACTTGTGTACCATGTGCATGAACTTATTCGTTTGCTTGTTTATTTATTTATTTTTGGCTTTATTCAGAATGAATTTTTCATACATTTTTTAAAGCATAACCCCACATTTCGATAATATGATGTGCTCTTATTTTCTGAATGGTCTTGATGTTATAAATTCGCTGTCAATATTATTTCTTACATAATTCTAACGTTGAATTCAGGGTCATTTGAATGATATAACAAGTTTTAATTCTGGTCGATTATGGATATAGTGTGCTTTTTTAAACAAACTTTCACCTATTGCATGTCTCGCAAAAGACCAGTGAGGTTTGAATTTACGTCTGGTGCTTTTATTCCATCACAAACCATAAAAGGAAATTCCGTAAAAGTTCTTTTGACGAGTGACATGCTTAAATTTAAATAAGCTTATAAATTTTACTCTTTCGCATACGAAGTACACAAAAAGAAGGTATTATTATCATCAAAAAAAATCAGCCTCAATATTTCGATGTATTTACACGTTTTATACTTTCCTAAGCCCGAAAAAAATCAGTTTTGGAATTATATCTGTCTGTCATTATGAATGTGTGAGTGAATGAATGTATGCAAGTAGCGTGAGTGAGCGGGTGAATCAGAAATTTCTGGGGACGAAGCTAACAAAAATACTTTCCTTGAAGCTAAACAAAATTACCTTTCAGGTACAACAAGCATCCAGGTTTAAACCAATTTTTTTAGCAAGGTCTAAAGGAAACATATATCAGGTCTTGGAGATTTTAGACCTAGAGTTCGTGCGCTCCGTGAAACCCCCATCACTGGAGGTGTCTGTCTGTCTGTGAGCACGATAGCTCAAAAATACAAATGGTTAGACAAGTGAAATTTAGTTTTTGATCTTTACATCAAAATTATTGACAGAATCCATCAATGGTCTCAATCAGTCTCTCCATGTGCGTGCGAACACGATAACTTAGAAACGCAAAGAACCAGATGGTGAAATTTGAAATATGGTTTTATCTTCAGAATGGAAGGGCTGCATCAAATTTTGAACCAAATCGGTCGGTAGGCTGATTGTCTGTCGGTCCTTCTATTCATCTCTTGAGGTCCAAAGATTTAATTTTCGACCAATTTTCATAAAAATCGAGATTAATACTCTTGATAGAATTACACAAGACTATATATAATTAATTTTTTAATAATATATTAAATATCGTAATATAATTAATTAATAGAATTAACTAATATAATTAATTATAAATAATTAATAAATGACAGCATGGGACTATCCAAATCATTGGACAGTGGGATTTAAGGGCTTTGAATGGAACTTCTTTTGTAATTCTTTTGAACTTCTTTGAATAACTTCTTTTTTAAATAAAACCCAAATATCCATTAAAATTGACGCAGATTCTCATGAGGTTAAATGTGAACATGACAGATCAAAAACGCTACGAGATAAATGGATGAATTTTAGTATGTGATATCATTTAAGATCATTGATCACACATATTATTTAAGACAAGAGGAAGATTATTGTCAACGTTTCGAAGTCCGAAAGTTAATTAAACAGTCAATTAATTAGAAATTAACCGAAAACGTTTTTCCGTATTAACTTCGGAGCAAATTATCCCCCCCCAAAAATATTTTTATACCATCTTAAAGTTCAAAATTTTACCTTTAAAGTTATACCAATTTTATATTTGTGACATTTTTACTTCCATTTCTATTATTTTTAAAAAATTTAAAAATAATTGATTACAAGCAGACGATTTTAAAATAAAGCAAATTTAATTACACTCAGTTGCTAGGCAACGGTGAAATTACTTTACTATTATTTTTCCTGCTTATTTTTTTTTAAATATCGTTTGGCAATGTTTTCATTGGTTCTTAAAGAATTCTAAAGTTTATTTAATGGACGTGTCGTCATAGTCACGTGACGGAGTAGCGCCTAGAACAGCTGCTCGGAGATTTCCGTAGATTTGTATTGAATCTGTATATCTGTTGTTAGTCATGTCGTGTTTTGTTTATGATTTGAAATTGCTTTTGAATGTGTTTTGCTCATCAACATACATCGGATATTGAAAATTCATAACTTAAATGCAAGTCTATTTTCAACTTTACAAAAATTGCTTCTTTGGAATTGAAACGTCCGTTAATTACTTAATCAACTCTGTCACACTCGGATATTGCATTGTTTACAAGGCCGAAATTAGGTTTTATAAACAGTAATGAGGCA
This sequence comes from Araneus ventricosus, assembly GCA_013235015.1. Lineage (NCBI taxonomy): Eukaryota > Metazoa > Arthropoda > Arachnida > Araneae > Araneidae > Araneus > Araneus ventricosus. Next base: position 165,938 of record BGPR01000530.1, read on the forward strand.
ACTTCAACTTATTTACATACACCTCAAATAACCCCATCGTCATCATTCGATTTATTTATTAATTTTTTCTAATTTTGATAATATATTAATATTTAATGACGGCTTTGATAATGGTTATAGGAGGGTTGTTAACTAGTTAATAATAAAATTCGATACCAATGTCGCATTTTGAACGAAGTCTGTCAAAGTGTAAAAGTCTAAAATTCATATTTGATTCTGTGCAATATACGACAAAGTAAAACACAGAACGCGCCACACTGTGTAAGTATATGAGAAAGTTGAGGGAGAACACTCACTTCCACTAAATTTTTAATGGAATTAGTTTGCGTGATAACACGGTCTCACGAGACTAGTTCCGCTTAAATCCAGTCGGTTCAAGATTTACCATCATCAGTAAGCATTCTTGGTGCAAATTTTTATGGATTTCTACAAATGCTATTCAGTAGACATGCTAGGGATCTTACTCGTTTTCCATGTTTATTATTTTACGAGGGTAAGTTATTAAGTAAGTCACAAAAGATAAGAAAAAAATAATTTACCACGATGATCACTTGAAAACAATTTATTTTTCAACATAATCTCCACCAATGTTGATGAATTTATCCCATCGTTTTATCAGCCCCCCCCCAATTCCAGCTGCATAAAATTCTTTGGGTTGCTGTCTCATCTACAGTAGAACTTCGTGTTGAACGTCGTCATCGTCGTCGTCAGCTGAAAATCGCTTGGGGCTAAGTCTGGGCTGTAAGGTGGATGCTGTAGCACTGACCACCAGACTTAACCCCAGGCGATTTTCATCTGACGACGTTCAACACGAAGTCCAACTGTGGATGAGACAGCAACCCATAGAATTTTATACAGCAGGAATTGGGGAGCTGATAAAACGATTGATAAGTTCATCAACATTGGTGGAGATTATGTTGAAAAATAAAATTTTTTCCAAGTGATTATCATGGTAAATGTTTTTTTTTATCTTTTGTGACTTATTTGATGACTTACCCTCGTATTTAAAGAAATGCGCACTACAGAGATAACTCCATTTACGGAGTGGAATGAGCAACAAACACACAAAGAACAAAAGCCACAATGAGTGAATCATAAAGATATTAAAAAACGCACTAGAAAATAAAAGGTTGAATACAGAGAACACGAAAGTTCAAAACACATGTTGTTAAAAAGATACAAGCTTCTAATTTGTGACATTATTTGGAAAAGAGAAACTTAACACAGCAAGGGATGAACAATGATTTTTTAAAAAATTTTTTAAATCTTATTTGGTAGAAACTTGGATTATTGAAATTTGAAATAATATTCGTCTGGTTTCCAATGAATATTTCTATTCAAGATGTATCAAAATGCGAAAGAAATTATTCTAAAATAGAGAGATCTTGATAAAAAATTGAGAAAGTTTTGATTGCTTATTTTCGAACGATTTTTAGCAAATTCTTAGAATTATTTCATCCTTGATAAACAGGAGAAAAATCGTAAAACTAAATTCAAACTATAGATCTACAAGAACTGTCCTTGGGATTTCCTACCATCTGTTAGAATTGGGTAGAAACGGGTAATATCCAGAATTCAAATCGATCGTTAACTAGGATGATTTTTTTTTCCTTTTTATAAGAAATACAAAATTATTTTAGACTGCATCAAAAACGAGAAAAATCTGTGGCTTCTAAAATTTATATATTCTTGATTTATTTCTGCATATATTTCTGCGAATTCAACCGATTCTGTTCGGGACAGCTTTTCTACTTTATAGACAAAATATTACAGACAATTCGGTTTAGAAATCAACCTCATACAAAACTATAGAACAAAAATTTGACTCCAATTCAAGTGAATCTTTTTATTAAACCTGCCATCTGTGAAGAAAAATATGTTTTCGAGTTCAGACGCGATTAGAAACGGATGATAACTTTTAAAACTTGGGCCCTTCTCAACAATCCAAGCCAACGCAGAAGTGCATTGCGCATTGGGCTCTATAGAAATCATGACACTAAACTAAACCAGAGGAGCAAGAGAATATATTTTCTTTATAATAGATAACCCACGCCATGCACCACCGTCAGTATCGAGTTTTTGAAAAGCAGCTTTCGAGTCCGAGAAAAGGGGGTACAATTTATCACGGACGCTTTAGCTGGAGAAAAATTGTTTTTCAAAGACGCCCAGTAGGGAAAAAGTACCAAAAATGGTCCAGCTCATAATGGAAACTTAAAGAAAATGTTTCGAAAATTAACGACTCTATAATCTCATAAATCAACGACGCATCAAAAGGAAATTTTTTTAACGGTCAGCAATAAATCATTTTTCTTATCACTTTTCAGCTTTCTTTTCTCATTCATCAATACATATCAACAAAAAAATATTTTTCAAGTATACAGTAAACAAAATAGGGTATTGATTTTAATAGAATTCTCATGCGAACTTCTTTATCAAATTGTTACTATTCGTGTCAGAAAAAAGTGAAAAGGAAATTAATGTCAAAAACAGTTGATTTTATGTTGTGACACTACAGCTAATTATTTTAAAACAGTCTGGTGGACAAGTAGAGGATTAGCAGTTTTAAAAAAATCGCTCTAACATTAGGGAGATAAATGGAGTGATTTTTCTAACAGAGACGCTGGGTGATTTCCTAACGTACTTTAAGTCTTTACCAGAGTTCAATGGGAAAACAGTATTCTAATGTATTTGTATTTTTCGCATACTTTGAAATGCATTTATGACATGCAAATATTTTTGTTATCATCTGCAAAAAAGAGATAATGACACAGGAATGAGATCTATGATATCAATTGGATAAAAATATTCTTGCTGCCAACAATATATGATGAAAGCTTTTATTTTGGGGTCTGAACTCGTCAGTTTTGCTTCGGACATTTTAAAGAAAGATTAACAATTTATAAAAAACACGCAATAAAATCTTCTGCAAATTCTTTTCAAAGATTGTTAGTAACATCTCCTGCTTTCACCAGTCATGTTCCTAATTGGAATTCATTCCATCTGGCAGAAAAAAACATTAAACATATAACAAGAAAACATCTGGTACATTAAAGATATAACAAGAAAACTTTTGCTTTCGAAAGTTCGTGGAAACTGTGTTCAGTTTTGAGGTGAACTGATTTTCAAACAGAAAATAACTTGAAAACTGAATAAAAGGAGATTTCATTACAGTATTTTATCAAAAAAGAAATTTCGATATGTATAATTTAATAAGCAAATCTCATTTCGATGTTTGGTGGTCAATGGTTGAAAAAGAATTTATATTTCGATGGGTCTTCTCAAATTGTCATTGCAACATTTTCATAACCAAAGTACATGTCCACAAACATACATGATTATATATGATTACTCGAAATTCATTCCAGTCAGTTTCATCGTAATTTATTTATTTCTGACGATTTTCAATGCATTTCTGATCGGAAAAGCAAAAAAACCTATCGAAACGTATTTATCCTAAAATTCTTTATTACTATAATGTCTCATCGTTTTTATATCAGAATCGTCATATTACATTTAGATTATCCTTCATCACAAATTAGAGTTTTAAAAATGCTTTGAGCCTTTTAAAGCTATAGGAAAATCCAGCAAAGGTTTCGGAATGAAAGTAAATTCAACCTTTTGTGAATATGATTTAAATTGTAGTAGAACTTTAATTATCAAATTTATTTAAACTCAGTATTTTTTATCACAAACATTCTTATGGAAATGATCTTATTACAAAGTTTTTCAGAATATAAATGTGTTGGCTATTTCTATTGACAACTTCGATCAGTCATGTTCCTTTTCTGATGATCACAAATGTAAAGAGAGAAATATGTTCACACAAACCTCACAGACAGAATAATATAAAAACTGAATCCTGACATTTCGGACATTGCATTGGAGCTGATACAAAAACATATCAACAACAGCATTGAAAGTCAAAGCTATCGTACTCCCATCAGGGGAAAGAACGTCAAAAAGTGTCAAACTGCTCGGCCTTCATACATTATTGATGATTCATAATAAACGACTGATTAAATGTCTTTCAAAGAAAGAGATCTCTGTCTTCACAGTCTAACAAAAAAAATATTAATTTAAAAAAAACTTCAAATAAAAATGGAAATATTTTCTACCTGAATCAGCTTAGTGATAGTACCAGACCATTAAAATGTATGCATGCTAAAGATGTATGAAAATAATATTTGCTATCACTTTTCGTTTGTTCTACAGATATTCCATCGTCGCGTTTTCTGCCATTTTTATGATCTAAAACCCAAAAATGTTGTTTATATTTTGTATTTAGAGTAGATTTCATAGTAGAATAAATTATTTATTTTACAATTTTGAAGCAATAACGGTTAAAGTTTAACCACACAGGTGAGAAGACTTTTTACTGTTCGTCCGTTTCTCAATATATTTGTTCTTTCTTGCCATATACTTTGGTATATAAAAAATGCATTATCACTATGCTGACTTCAAATTTTACTTTCTTACTGTCAGGCGTGAATTAAAGTCTAGGTGCACAAGTCGAGCGCCTGTTTCACCAAAATGAACTGTACTTTTTTAAATATCGCAATAGATAATTTCCCTCTAAGTACCTATTCAAATATCCGAATTTAACTCAGCAGATCACATTTTATTACCACAATCAGAGTGCCTGAACAAAATCAATCTCTTTAATAGCAGTTGGGTACTGCGCACATACATCCCGCATTTCCTCAAAGCTCTAATTGCAGGTAAGGTTATCTTCCGTTTTCCCAGAGTAAATGCTGAATTGACTGTGAAGGCAGCCAGGGACCTTCAAAATCATTTTTTAAAATTTTCAAATAATCAATTTGAAATTTTTCAGGCATTAATAAGAGCACTGTATAAGACAATACACAAAATATCGCTGCAATATATTTATTTATTTATGAGTTATGGGTGTAAATGTAATTTTAACAACAATTAATAGCCTTTATGATAAATGTTCCAAGCTCACCAAAATTACTCGAAATCATTCTAGTTTATTTAATTAGTTACTCTAACCCTTTTCAAACAAAAATTGGGATTAATATTTATATTTCAGAAAGAAATTTCAATATGAATACACATAATAACTCGATACTATTGATTTAGGAAAAAAATTATGCCCAATATTTAATATGGAAGAAAATATTTACATTTTAATAACAAACTAACTTCTTTAGGAATGCCAAACCTTCTTCTCCATATATATCTTTATACTTAGATAAAATGTCATGAAATTTGAACAAAAATTGGAGCGCCTGGAACATTACTAATATAATAGCCCAGATCTCTCGGTAACGCTCTGACGTCACCAACAATAAAACTCGCGCCATCGCACTTCGAGACGTTAAACGGCATTATTTCATTGTTAGAGAACCTAAATTTCAATCATTTTAAATTTAAAAGAGTAATTGTCATTCTCATTTCAAATTTAACGGCTCTAAAATAGTGAAATAAAATTTGCTATCTATTGATATAAAATTTATCTCGCTATGATCAATAGTTCCCGAGAAATTTTAAATTATATGTATCATATATTTCAAATTAATTTCCGTTTTTTAATAGAAAGTAGTAATTTACGTTAGTGAAATAATATGCGCGTGATATAGTTTGGACGCCACGATGCATCTAATTATTTATTGCAATCGTGATGATATAATTTGATAATATTTTTTGGCAACGTTAAAATTTACACTAAGACATCTGAAGTACAAGGAAAATGTTAAACAAAGAAAAATACTTCACACTGAATGTTGTTTACCAAGAGGTTTTTCGAATAAAGAAATATGTAAATAATATGCAAATAAAAAAATATTAGCTGTCATAATACATTTGTTTATTTTATTTGTTTTCAATCAATGTTAAACATTTCTACATAAATATATATATTTAAACACGTGAGATTTGACGGGAAATCTCTCGGTATATGAAGAGGTAATATGCACGCGTTATACCAGGACGGGTGATTTTCTAGTTTACCATAAAGGCCATTAATTGTTATTAAAAATTACATTTATTCCCATAATTCCGAAATAAATAAATATATTGAAGTGAAATTTTGTGTTTTGTCTTATACAGTGCTCCTATTAATGCCTGTAAAATTTAATATTTATTAGTTAAAAATTAAAATACTTGATTTTGAAGTTCCTCGGTCGACTTAAACTGATGAATACGGAATATGAACCTAAAATTAAGAGAACATATGAAAATAAGAAAATTTAGACGATGAAATATTAACAAATTTTCTGTGTTTCCAAATCATTGTTACCCTTTTTTCAAATTTTCTGTATTTCCAAATCATTGTTACCCTTTTTTCTACCCTTGCCCTCCTTCCAAGTGACGCCACTGACTTCGTGACCCACGGGCGAGTATTGAAAAAAAAAAAATGAACGAAATCTGACCCACTTCTCAAAAAGGTTCGCCACCACTGATCTAGGCCATTAATCAGTGGCGGTTTTTCGCACAGGTGTTAGGGACGCTCGTCTCGTGTCTCGAGAATCCAGTATGCCTCAAAACCCATTCGGCGTACACAGTAGTGCTAACCTGACGGCGAATTAGCGACACTAGGGTGGGTGGAAGGGGCCTCAACACCTATTCGACATAAATTGTAGTACTATGCCGACGGCAAATTTGCGACATTGGGTCGGAGGAGAGGGCCTCATGTCAGTTTTGCGCCCGTGGCCTCATATTGACAAAATCCGCCACTGCCATTAATGTATTAGTTTAATTAATTTAGGTTTTTAAATTAAAGCTCGAAGTTTATATGAGATTATAATCCGTAGTGCAGTCAAATCACGCTCTCGTAATACACGTTAAATGAATTGAACTCTTAATTTAGAAAGCCAATGCGCATTTTGCCAGTAGGTATAAGAACTTGTAGTTACCCCCCACCGTAAGTCATGCGCTTGAATGTTAGATGGGAAACGCATATATAACTTTTTTTTCATATAACTCGGATGCCATGTGAATCGACTACTTTAGGGAGATGCAAGGGCGCAATGAACATAACAGGTTAAAACTTCGAAAATAGTGTAGATTAAATGTCTATCACAATTTGAATTTAACCCCATAACAGTTTTATTTTCTTTGCTAACTAATTATATTACCCCTTCTGTTTTGAAAAGGGGGTGTCGCTTTCATTCATCTAAGAAGCCATAGAATACTTGAGATGTTTATGAACCCTACGTAAATTGTGTCAAATTATAAAGCTAATTAATGATTAAATTTTAATTTATAAGACTAAAAATGTGATAATTCGATGCGCGCACGACGTACGGAAATGACGGTTAAGGTGTTAAAAAACTTTGTTGATGGAAACTGTAAATACAGGGTGATCCCGAATTCATGGTACAAACTTTAAGGGTTGGTACAGAACACTGTAACAATCTTTTATTGTATGGAATTTATGGGCGCAAGTGACGCGGTCAGGCGTAAATACAGGAAATAAGGGATGAAAGGAAAGACAAAGTGTTTATTGACAGCGTCGTTGGCAAATGCAATGTTTACAATAACTGTTGAAAATTGCGTCCACCAACAGTGACACATGCTTGACAGCGTCGGCGGAGTGATTGGCGTAAAATTTCAAAGCTATTGCACGCACACGTGCAGCAGCTACGGATGTTCGAGAAACGAGATCCTCATCTGAATCAACTGGAGTCACATAAACAAGACTCTTCAGATGTCCCCATAAAAAGTAATCGAGGCTCGATAAATCAGGAGATCGGGATGGCCAAGGGACTGGTCCACCACGCCCAATCCATAACGCCACAAAAGTGGCATTTAGGTAATTGCGCGTATCAATGCTGGCGCCCCATCATGCTGAAATCACATTCGGTTACGAATGGCGATCGGAACAGCTTGCAGCAGTTCTGGTAAAACCTGTTCCAGAAAAATAAGAAAACATTGGTCATTGAGTCGCTTCGGTAGTAGGTATGTGCCAATCCAAAAGTAGTTGACAATACCTCACCTCTGTTGGCATGTCGTGAGTGTAAATTGCAGAGTAACGCAGATACCAGGCAGTTTAAAATACAAAATAGCTTTTATACAGATTACTTAAAAAAAGGCATGCTGCTGTCTTGCAGCTTACACACTCACTGACAGCCATCCATTCGACTGCTGCTTTAAAAACACAAATGAACAATATATATATAGATTGTAACAACCAATCAACTTCGACTACGTCACGAAATAAACCAATGAGATGCGTTTCATTCAGTGACTGAACAATTTCATTTGAATCTCCAACAACCTCGTCACTTGCGCCCATACATTTCCATACAATAAATGATAGTTACAGTGTCCTGTGTACCAACCCTTAAAGTTTGTACCATGAATTCGGGATCACCCCGTATCGATAAGAGATTTAACTGAAATTGAACATAGCTATTATATCCCGCTAACAAGCTGGTCGCCAGAGGAGGCTAATTTCAAAATAAGAGAACTCTTGGCAGGTAAAAAACAGGATACATTTTAAGAAGCACTGCAACAATTCCCTGGTTTATAGGTAATTATATATTTCATTTCAAATTAAATGTGAGCAGGGCTGTCGAACCAAAATACTTTAAATAAATCTAATGAATTTGTAAAGTGCACAATTCCTATTTCTACGGTAACATTGGATGCTTGCTTAGTTATAGCTCAAGTTCTGAAATTTAACTTAAACCAGCGGGAGTGACCTCCCCAAAACTTTCTCGCATTCTAATAACACAGGTAGGGGGGATACGCCGCGAGCCGGAAAACCTGCGGTATTCCCTAAAGAGGGGGAAACACTCCCTCCATCGTTCGTAGCTTTTTTTTCCCCGTAGAATGGAGAAAAAACCGAATTGTTAATTTCAACGCCTTTTTTTTAAACCGATTTAAACAAAAATTGGAGACAAATCTACAATTAGGGTTTCAAGACTACATCGAAATTTCATTTATCTAAGTAATTGTTTTAATAAGTTATTGCGTTCAAAAGTATGCGATTATACAGACTGACAGACGGTCAACCCTTTGAAGGATTTGGCCCAATATTTTATACGGACCTACATTTCTGATGAAAAAAACTGTGTACCAAATTTTATCCATTATTAATTCTATCCATGATTTTATTAAGTTTTTGAGTTATAGAATTCACATGAACGCAGACAGACAGACTTCCCTTAGACGGATTTTTTTGTCCAAAATTTGATAGAAACTTACAAATTATGTGTAAAGATCACATACCAAATTTCACACCTGTAGCTCTAATAGGTTTCGAGTTATCGTGTTCACAGACAGACACACAGACAGACAATTCCAAAATTGTGTTTTTTGGACTCAGGGAGGTCTCAAACGCGGAGATTCGTCAAAATATCGAGTTAGAATTTTTTGACGATTACAATACTTTCTCTTTGTATACTTCGTATACGAGAAAGTAAAAAGAACCGAAAATCAAAGCCGCTAAAAAATTCCGACTGAAAAAAACTAATTTTTACTCACATTAGTCATTATTTCGAAAGTAAATTGTTTCTTCTGCTTGTCTGGAAGAAACTTTTAGTAGAAAATCCATGAGCCATTAAAAACAAAAAATAATAAAATTAATTACTCTTCCTTCTGTTATTCATTCAAGTAAAAATTCTAAAACTGTCTCTTTGTTGTTGCCACTCAGCAAATTCTTCACGTTAAGCCAAACGATTATACTAAAGATAATTTATAATCATTAATTGGATTGAAAAAGTAGTAGTAGCAGTATAATTTGTCAGAAAATATCTCCTCAATTAAATTAAGATAATCAATAATTTAGCCTTCGGAGCTGAAAAAAGTTAATATCGTCCGAAGCATTTATTTTCTTACCAGCTGTGACAGCAAAACTCAGTCAAACGAAAATTCAATTTTTTTCACTCTTACTTTAAATTCATCTAAGCATTTGATTCGAAATTAAAAATAAATGACTTTCTTTGTATGATCTACCATACGGCCATAATTCATAAATAATTTATTGAAATGAATGTGCTTCGACGAAACATTTCCCCATTTCTTTTATTAAAATATGAAAAAAAGACTGTTAGTGGTTTCTAAGAAATATGGATTTATTGTCACTTTGTAAGGTTTTATGAGTATGAAAAAAAAGTAGAAAAATACTTTGGAAGTATTAGAAAGAATGCATTTTCGAACGCGAAATCTTTCTAAAGGGATTTTTAATGGAACAAAGTTTCGATACAGTCTTTTCTTCATTAAGAAGTATCACGAATGTTTTTGATTATTTTCTGAAAAGAGTAAAGGAAATTTTCTGAATGGTTTTTCTTTGAATTAAATTGCGTTGCGGAATTTCACTGTCTTTTAAAATATTCGGCTGACAATCACAGAAGGTTTTTAAAAATGAAAGTATGTATTTATAAATGCAAAAATAGATTCTTCCTTAGTAGCTTTAAAAAAAATCGATTGTTTCTTTTCTATTTTTGTTGAAAGGCTAGTGAGCGAGAAATAAAATGCTAAATATTTGCTTTGCATTACATTGCAAATGATTTGACCACATCCATATTTAGTAAATATGTTTATGCATGCATTTTAAAAGCTAATAAATATTTTACTGAATTTTTTAAGGGAAAATATCGTTTCTTTTTCAGGGACTATATGGCGTAAAAAACTATACATATTGATGCAAGTACTCCTATTCTAATTTTCGATGCAAATTTGATTAAGCATTTGCTCATATACTTTTATTGTCTGCTTTTGTTTAACTTGACATGTTCGATTATACTACTTTTATAAAGTAGTATAATCGATGTCAATGTAATCGGCTTTTCAATGACTTTTTAATGTATTAAAGTTCCTAAATTTTGAACAGTTGTGTGTTAGCAATGAAAATGGAATATTTTAACATTTTCAGAACTAAATTATCATTTAATCAATTTACAGTAAAACTTCGATTAACCGTCCCCGTCCGGATCAGGGATGTGACGGATAACCGAATAGACGGATGATATAAACCTCTTAACCTTCTCACTTCTTATCTCACTACTTCCATGGGTAGGAAGTAAGTCTATTGTCTGCTGCATTCTGCGATTTTCGCAAGCTATTATGTTTACTTAGAACTATTATAGCGTTAAGCATATTAAATTAACAAAGCTTTTCATATTAATAACAATTCGCTTGGTTCAACGGTATTTGAACATGTTTGCAAAAAGTTGCCTCTAAATGGTGATTTTCAAAACATCGGCAGACAAAGGGTTAATAGATATGTGCAGTAACGTGATTTCACTGTTTGCCTGAGACGGAAATGAAAATGAAATCCTTTAAAAGTGAATAAGATATAATACTGAATCTCATTTTACAAAACGATCAATATAAGAGTAGTAATGCACAGAAATGACGGATTAGATTTTTGTAGACGATGGCGAATAACAGAAACTGACGGTTAAACGAGTGTCGGTTAATCGAAGTTTCACTGTACTTCAGTTAAATTTTGATTCCATACGAGAGGCGCCATCTGGTGGTGAATTTGAAATAAATTGAATACCAGATTCTATCATATTTATAATAATGAAACATATTAAATATTAAAAAGTGTTAAACAGAAAATCAGCACTTGTACAAATTATCAACACAAGAAGACAGCAAATCACTAATAATAACAGAAACAGAGCTACCAATAGCGCTCAGCGTCTAACAGCTGACCAACTCGTACTGCGAACAAGGCATCGAAGAGACTAATTCGTTTGAGATTTATAGCTTTCCGACAATGCGTGTCGTCACATGGAATTCTCCAAATGGATCTCCATACCTCGGTTCATAATATCATATATATAGTCATGGTCCTTCTATTTTGCCACCACACTCCCCAAATTTGTTGCCAAGGTCAGGGGACATTGGTCTGACGTCCATTAAGAATCTCTGTAAATCTCCTTTTCCTACCATAAGACTGGCATAGCAGGGAAACTGTATTATCGATTCATAACACCATATTTTCTGATATTTTTAATATCTTAGAGAGATTTAATTATAGATTCCACAAGAAATGTGATGATATAAAAAGAACTAAAATTTAATTTTACCTATGAATATGTAAAGATAAGCGGAATCTTCATTCCTTAACTTTAAAAATGGAAAAGAAACACGTGATTAAATATGTGTATTAACACTGAAACCGGTTTGAATTTCATTCCAACAATGAAAAATATTGTTGTAAATTATGCACAAGAATATTTTTTTAAAAAATCATTAAAATCAGAGAAAAAATTGGACGATAACTAAATCGGTAATTTGAAATTATACTTTTTTGCATTTTAGTGTGGTGTAAAAATGATTTTTGTGCGATAGTGCTTTAGTAAGTTATCGCCGAAAAACGCCAAAAATTTTCTTAGTTTTTAATTAAATAAAATTATAATCAAAATTTCGTCAAACTCTCTCCGAGGTGTACATTTTCATTCTTCGGAGTATATTTTTGTTGAATTTGGTAACTCTAGGTCAAATGGACTTTCCTGTAGAGAGCCAACAGACAGGCATTCACTTGTATTATTAGTAGAGATGACGTCTTGAAATCAGGGACTGTTTATGTGCCCCTCCTCTACTTCTACTTTAAAGATTAGCTCAATAACTTCTATCGAACAAACAATGCAGATACAACTAGCTTTATTTCCTATGCGCACAGCAAATGCATGAACGTCTATTAATTTAATCCCGGATATTAGTTCAAAACTCTGCACAGCAGAGAGCTAAAAAGCAATAAATTTAATGCACTCGCCCCCTTCAGCTCTAGACCCTTTTGCGAAGTTTTTACTAAGCCAAAATCAGTTTCCATTCATGGGAAGCATGAAAGTTATTTGATTTGTTGGAACACACCTATCCGTGCTTCGCATACCCCTCCATCCCCTGTCATCTGGGGATAGACAGAATCTTCCAAACCCTGCGGGGGGAGGGGTCGTTCTTTCCATTCAGGGAAGTTACCGCCGGTCCCATTTAAGTTGATTGCACTATCTTTAGTTTCTTCCGGGACTCAAACAAATCCCACGTCTAATGCATTATTGCAATGGGAAGGGGAAGAATACTTCTTCTGTAATCTAAATTTAGAAACGAACAACTAGCCTTTGTTTCGGCGGAAGATATGTAACCGTTTTTGTGTCTTTTCAGTGATTTGGTGTTCAGACGAACTTTTTAGATCGTTGTAGATGAGCATTTAAATTACTTGTATGATAGTAAAGTCAGTGTATAGTTCATTTAGAATATTAGATTAGATTTTTACAGTCTTTGTATAGAGAAAGATACCCACGACTAGTCAAGTAATCGATTTCTTGGGGCTTTCGTGCTAGAAAAGCACAGAATTCTTTTGCTGTCATATTATTAACTAGTGGTTTCCATTCACAAATCATTTTTGGGTAAAAAAATAATTCTTCGGTAGATTTTCTCCAGGAAAATCTTAATATGCCTCTGAATTGGATACTCAACAAGAATTAAAAAGTTTAAAAAACTTTATTTATGTACTGAAAAGCAGAAAATTAGTTTTTTTCCCTACCAAAAATCAAGAGGTCAAATAAGATATCGTAAAAGCGTCAAGCATTGAAAGAAAGCTTCTCTAAAAAATAGAATTTTAATAACATCTATAATAGATTTGAATTTTATTATAATTTATTATAAATATGAGAAAATAAAATTAGCTTAGAGTTTAGTTATATTAATGTCCCGTTTTGAAGCAACGCGACGACTGTTTTGGGACGGACATTGTAATTTTGAACGTTGTTGGATGACGAGGACGACGACACCTGACCTGTCACCCCCTCTCCGTACTTCCTCACCACACCAGTGGGAGGACGTTTGGCCCACTACACATGATTTAATGTGCAAAAGGCCGGCATACACGGCGGATCGTCAGTTGGATGGGGTTTCAAACCTGGAACCCTCCGATCTTCAAGCCGAGACCTTACCACAGGCCACCGCGGATCAAGAGAAATAGAAATAATAATAATATTATATTGAAAATACATTCATTTGTCTATAGATAGATAGATAGAGACCCACACCGACCAGGCCTACCCTAAAGGGTGCGAGGCTGGAAATGGGCCGGTGGGGAGAGAACAGTCCAAATCAACAGCAAATAAAAGCAATGTTAATAATAATAGTTCAATTAAAACACCTAGAATGTAACTCCCTCAGGAGCCTAAAAATCAGTTATGACGGTAAAATTCATATAAATCATAACATTAAAATAAGGAACAATTCCAAAAACAATTACACAATACATAACACCGGATATTAAAAGTTAAAATAGCTTAAAAAATCACTCCGCAGAGAATAAAACACACAAAAACAGACAAGAACAGCTCCAAAAATGAAAAATAAAACACGACGGGAGACTGTATCTTTCAAACAGTCGCTGATGTTAAAGGCGTAGGACTACTTTACTCGCGTGACTCTTTTGTTTCTCGAAGTTTCTCGGTTTCTCTTTGCTACTCGCGATTCTCTTTTGTTTCTCGAAGCTTCTCGGATTCTCTTTGGTACTCGCGATACTATTGTTTCTCGAAGTTACTCGCGATACTATTGTTTCTCGAAGTTACTTTCAATTCTCTTTTGTTTCTCGAAGTTACTCTCAATTCTCTTTTGTTTTCAACCCAATTTTCAACTCAACCACGAAATCTCGCTCGCGAAAACGTGGCAAGCGAGAGCGTCAGCCAATTGTGCGCGCGCACCACATGCGTGTGACGTCACCAATTCATGCGTATTTTTGCCCCACTTTGCGACTCAGTAGTCTCTGAACTACAATTCCGATTTTCATTTTTTTGTAACTTCTGTTGTTACCTTTTATCTCTAAAATAAGACATTAATTATGTTTTTAACATATGTAGCTATCGAGATATAGAGAATCTCCCATACAACATTTTTTGTGGCGTTTTAGCGTGTGAATCAGATTCTTTTCTGAGACCCCAATGGGAGGAACGTAATCCTACGTTAAAAAAAACTCACGGACACAAAACGACACAACATATTCATCTGTCAATACAAAATGAAGACTTTTATTATCGGTATTATGCTTTCACTAATGACAACGGTTTGTACTATCCTATTTTTCACTTTATAAGATTAGCCTGATAATATTTTAACGGTCTTTGGTTCTGGATTGATAAAAAAAATCTTAAATAAAACATTATTTTGTACTTTTCCTTACCGTTGGTGGGACAAATAAATGGGTAGGTGCTTTTATTCCACTGTTTGTAGGGTGCCAAGAGGCCAGGGGTTCGTCAAACCTGGGTAGCAGCATAGTTAGAGTTGCTGGAAACTCCAAGCCGATTAGACTGTTGTGGTAGAGAATGTCATTGTTCATATTCCGCGTTTGTTTATGTTTTTGCGCTTTAATCAATCAGAGTTTCATTTCCCCCTAACAAGTGATTTATTATGACAACTAAAATGAAAACAATCGTTGTTACAATGGATGAGCTGAAGAACACCTAAGCGGTGTTAATGATTTAAAGTTATTCTGAAGGATGGCCTAAGTACTGTGAAGCAGCCTTGAAATCCCTTGAACAACAACAGAAAGCCGCATGAGCGTGCTTTTTATGAGCTGGCGTGATGCAGTAGCTTAAAAACAAGTAATATAAAAAAAATGTTTTAAGTCAATTCCTACTTATGTCAGCGATCTACACGCTTCGTCACTGACAAAAATACATGAAAAAATGACGCCTTCGTGAGCATACCAGAAAACAAAGAATATTAGGTCTAGAAGCTGGCAAATCTAGCTCCATCTATTGAGAAAAATTCGAACGAAACGACTCAAGGCGACATATGCTTTCTCCCATATAAAACTGAAATTAATTAATTAAATTTAATTAATGAATTAATATTTGAAAAAACTGTATTAACATCAAGTGTCATCCACTACCAGTTTAAAAAAGTATTTGAACTTGAGTGGATGAATAAAAAGTATTTTATTAACGATTGAAAATTTGAACAAGATATATAAATAAATATATAGGGAGAGTGTGAACTAATAGTAGGAATTGAAAAAAGTCGGTTTGCTGGGAAGCAAAATACTATCATTAAATAAGTATTTCGACTCTATAGATTCATTTTAATGCTGGTTTATTTTTTATAAAGATGTGCTTATATCATTGGTTTATCGGTTGTGTATATTATCTTTTTATCTTAAAATACTGTATATCATGAAAAATGTTGTTTAGTACATGGCATTTTATATGTAAAAAGTTTTCCTTCTTTATTTTTCCCTACTATCCGACATCGGAAATTTATGGCGAATAAATGAGATTCTTCTGCACTTAAATCAATTTTCAAAATTTCGTCACAAAGTGTTTCATTTAATATGCTTATAATTTCAAAAGTATTCATTTTTAAGGAGTTTTTTTTTATTTTTATTTATTTTACTTCAATAACCAATTGAAACGAAGCAACAAAAATATTTTTGAAATAAATAAATAACGTATTTTTGAATGATGAATGAAGCACAACATCATCAAACAGCTGGAAGCTTTATAAATAATAGCATTACTTTGTATCCCAGAATATACAAGAGCCCTTTGTACCCAAAATATACCGATTGCTGGGAACGTCTTCAGCGTAAAAATAAATTCCGAAGTAGCCGTACTTAGGACGTCCTCTGCAGGATCATTACAGGAGACATTTACCACAAACTAAGAGACAATTATTCATCAGCCTTATCCATTAGTCGTAAATGATGGAAGGTAAATTACTAATAGAACATGGATGGGGATAATGATAGCTGGCATCGTTAATAACATTAGACGAGGAATACGAAAAGCTCGGGCCCAGCGCTTTGCGAGCCTTTTTTCTGGAGAGGTAGATTGCGTTTCCCGAATTTGTGTTCAATGATGACTGATACGTTTGAATTCACATAACGGCGATCGTACAATGGAAGATTTATGCGTATGTTATTACACAGATTTATACTAAAGCAATTCAGAAGCAATTTGTTTGAATGTGTAAAGTTGTTGTTAATGCAATACGAGATTTCACCGAAATCTTTGCTAAAATTGATATATATTTCACACTTGAGAAAATTATAAAATTATTCAAAATGTTAATTCAATAGAGTTAAACAAACGTACATCTGAATCTTTAACTCAACAGAAAGCAATTTTAATTTAGGAACACCGCATTTTAAAAATTCCAAAGGTATATTTTTACTAGCTAAAAACCCGGCGTTGCTCGGGATCCACATTTTTTCATATACCGGCCTCCTGTTTCATCCCCCCTAAAAATATTGCCACCAACTTTCCGAAACAAACTTAAATATTCTTTGAATCCTTTCTTGTTGAATTAAAACTTTCAAATATAGCCTTTTTATCACCTTATGACAGTATGGTTTGAATGAAAATGCGAGAAAATTCGAAAAAGAACATTTATTTTAAATAACTAATACAGTTTTAAAATGTACAAATATACTTATACTGTATAACTTGGTTCCTGCGAAGCTTCTAAATAAAATGTTCTATAAATCAGATGAAGAAAGTCAAAATCGCTCGAGAACAATTCTCACTCGAAAGAATTTCGCTGAAGAAGAATGCTCGAACAAAAAGAATACTTTTAACCTCAGTTAGGGGAATAAAAACTAAATATAAATACTCTCTATTAATACTATAAATAAAGTCAAACTGAAACTCACATCGCGTAGTAACTAAACTAACGTCATTGGATATTTGAGTGCATATTAAAAGCTACGAAATAAAAACGGAAGTTATGTGCATGCTACGAAATAACAGCGGAAGTAAGAAGTCTACCTTGACCAAAAAAAAAGCATTATTTTCTTAGCTTTAACAGTGATAAAAACACGTGAATAAAGGATTTGATGAAAAATATATTAGTTTGAATTTTATTTTATAACATTAAAATCATTGTTGCAATTTGAGTTTTTGAAACGTTAATTACAGTTAGAGAAAAATTGTACAACAATTAAATTGGTTTTCATTAAAAAGATAATTTTTTGCTCTTTAAGGTGATGTAAAAATAATTTTCGCACCATAAGTATTTCAGAAGTCACTGGTGAATAACGTCTAAAAATAGCTTAATTTTGGTTATTTAATTAAATAAATAAAAATCTGTTTCGAATTTTAAAATAATTTTTACAGCGTTAGCTTTCTCTTGTGCTAATCCATCACTGTGCCAAATTTGGTCGTCGTAAGTCAAACGGTGTGTATAAAGAACCAAAAAACGAACACACACACACATACTTTCCTCTTTTATATACAGGGTTCTCACTTATATCCGTTACACAACTCTGAACATCTAAACGTGAGTTGGTGTCTAGGTATACTAAAAAGGCTATGCGCTACTCGATGAGACAACTTACAACGCCATCTGTCGGCAAATTTTGCAATTAGCGGTGCTATCTCGTAAACGGTGACAGATACGAGAAAAAAGTCAATTAGAAAGTTGTAGAGCACTCTCGTTTTAGTTCGAAAAGATACCTTGCGTACATTAATACTCAAAAAAGAATGTAAAAAATGAACATTTGTTTGATTGTGATTTTCTACACTATGGCGTCGCACAGTGGTGAAATATACGAAAAAGTTGTCCAAAATTGATAAATCTTAAAATTATATAATTATTTGTGTTAAGAACTTTAGGATATGTTGGGTAGACGTAAATTTTAAGAAATTCTCAATTAATGAAGAGATTCATGGACAATTAAACAGTTATTACACTATAATCAGTAGAAAAAGAATAAAATGGCATCAGCTGACTTCCGCGCAGTATTGCCTTCATTCAAGGTTCAGCTTATCAACCACGAGACCTATTTGCTATTTAAATATATCTTGGGTTCTTTTTTTAATCTTTCAACACTGTTTTTAATCTCGCCCCCCCCCCCCAAGTTTACCATTTGCATAACGTAGGTCTATATGGAAAATATAATAAGCGTTAGAAGAATTTAATTCGGCAATCTAGCGTGGACAGTCCTAACTATAGATGGTTTTCAATATTACTGCTTTAGACAAAACTTTAAGCTATGATTAAACTGTTTGCTTGTTGTTGAACACAAATTTCATCTTTGGTTCGTTGAGTATTCGTAATATTGTTTGCTGTTATGACTAATTAAAAAATTTGTCAAAGTTTTCTTGTTTGTCGGATTCAAATCAGTTTTCTAGTTTGCGACATATACAGCTTCTTATTTTTGGATTTGTTTCAATTCCTGAACGAAATGGAGTCGTACTGGTCTGCAAAGATGTAATGTCGCTTTCCTGCCCCGCTAGTCTTATAGTTGGGGAGGGAGTTTTACAGGGGTAAGTATGGAGTAACGGGCATCGGCCTGTGCTGGACCCCTGACCTTGGCGACGAACTTGGCGAACATTTTGGCAACTTGGCGAGAAATTTGGCGACCTTGGCGACAAATAGATGATTCCAGAAAATGCGACCCTTTTCTCTATATCTCTATTAGGAAAGGGAATGCGCTTGAATATACGAGAAAACTCCATGTGACGTCACGGCCTGTCGGATAGAGTATATAAGGACCGCGTTTGGATCAGAAGGAGTAGTGTTGATCCATTGGGAACGACTTTAGAGTTTCGTCCGCAGTGCGAGCTAAGAAGCTGATGGACTGTTAAACTGGCTATTGAAAGTGCAATTATTGTCGTTACTAGTTATTTGCTGACTGTTTGTGTTGCTAAATATCAAAGTGCTGGACTGTTATTACCTGTGAATTGTTGTCTGTTTACATTGGTAATCTGTGCAAGAACTATTGTTTCCTGTACCTGTGCTACGTGTTTTCCTGCATATTTGTGAATGAACCTTCATTCTCCATTATCCTGCGTGTTGGACTGTTTACACCATACACCCACAGAAAGACTTTTGCAACAATATAGAGAAGACGGTTGTGGGTAATCCACAATACAGTATGCTGTTGTTCATCTCGATTCCGCAAAAAATTAATTTACTGGAACAAGAGTTATTCAAATTGTTTCGGGAAGCTGTCAAAATCTCATTTATTAATTTAAAAATATTGTTAATATCGTCCTTGAAGGATAAAAAATTATCTTATAAAGATTTAATCAGACGATTTACAATTTGATTAGGCAAGTCTTGTAAAGCCACTTGTGCTGAAGCTTCAGTTACAGAAATATTTTCCGCATAACTCATCTTTTTAGCTTTTATTATGACTTCGAAATTAGAACACCAAGTGAAACTTTCTTCAAGAGCACTATCTCATATATTGTATTTTTTTTAAATTTGTAATGAATCAGTAGTGGTAAGGCCTTGTCTTCCGATATTGTATATATTTTTGACTCTCAAATACCAAGATTTTTATCATCTCAGTGTGTTCCTTTATTCTCTGTTTCATTTGAGAGGCATGAATTAGGCTTGTTGGCTTCAACTTATTTAAACACGAAAGAAGCAACATTAGCTTATTTGACATATCAAATAATAAAAATGTGAATACTCCATTTAAACGTTTTATTCCTTTCTTTACGAGAAAAATTCTATCTACAACGGAAAAACAAAATTCAAAGAACTATTTTTTTCTACTGATGCCAAGAAAAATATAATATGATGAACAAAGTTAATATGATAATAAATAAATGTTATAAATAAAAAGAAAAGATATTCACAAACAAATGTTAAATGCTGCGTGAGCTATAATTCAGCCTCTACAGGCTCTTTCTACATTTTTTTTCTCTCGCTCTCTCTCTCTCTCTCTCTCTATTATTCAGTTTCCCTTCTTATAATCCGTTCATTGCTGTCTTTAAAAGCTTTTAGCGACACATTTTAAGGACGCATGTTTAAAAAAAACAAACTTTCAACTTGATTGGTAATCAGAAATTAGCTTCGATAATTTTCTTTTTTTTCGGAGTCGTAGTTCGCTATAAACATAAAAAATCACACAAAATTTAGAAAGAAAATGTTCGTTCTGGGCAATTTCGTTCTTGGAAGAATTATTTTTATAAAATGTATGAATTCCCGTCGAATAATTGATCGCGATGCAACCGAAGTTATCCCTAAAAGAACATGCATAGAAATATTTGTATAGTTACTAATGCAATAAAAAAATTAAAGGTAGCAAAAAGTAGCACGAAAATTAGTTTTAAATAGAGAGCTACTAATATAAGCTTTATTTAAAATTATTTGTAATGCCAGAATTCCTTGGAATCTTACACTTTTTCCTCCTATGATTCTATTAGAACACATAAAAAATTCTTTTGCATTTAAAAAACGAGATTTTATTTTTTTAAAAACTGTTTGTTTCCTATTAATAGGGGGTAAAAAGTTCGCTCGTACTTTATTGACTAAGTTTCATATCGAAAACAAGTAAATAGATGAAATCGAACAAATATAAAATATAGAAAACTTTAATACGAATGTAGAAACATTTTCAGCTTCGAAAGGAATTCAGAAATTTACCGAAGTGCCATGGCAGCTTGCATGTCATTAACATGTCGAAAAGTACACAAAAAGTAGCGCAATACATTAGACTATCAATATAATTAAGTTTTACGGCTTTACCAATAAGTTTTTAAAAACCCTTTTTGGCCAGCTTTTTCGCATATTTCACCACTGTGCGTCGCGAAACGCGCGCGAAGCGAGAAATCCAGTCCAGAGTGCAAATGTATATAGTGGCTAACGGAGAGTATTTTGAGAAATATAAATAAATGATCCAGAAGACAGGGGCGTGTCTCAGTTTCTTTCTTCCACTCTTTATGACATGACAATTTTCGAAATCGTGACCAAACAAATGTTCATTTTTTGCATTCTGTTTTAAGTATTAATGTGCGCGAGGCATCTTTTCATACTAAATCGAGAGTGCTCTACAACTTTCTAATTGACTTTTTTCTCGCATCTGTCACCGTTTACGAGATAGGACCGCTAATTCCAAAATGTGTCGATAGATGGCGTTGTAAGTTGTCTCATCGAGTAGCGCATAGCCTCTTTACTATACCTTGACACCAACTTTATGGTGTGTAACAGATATAAGTGGGAACCCTGTATATAGATTTATAGACGCATCATAAATTTATTTTTACATCGCGTAGAAACTTGAAGGGAAAATGTCAGGTGCACAGATTTTAGAAAAAAAAATATAACTAAATCGATGCGCGCTTTAGCAGCGCTGTCAGTTGCCTGCACCCAAAAAATATGTCAATCTTAAGAATATTCAAAGCAAAGTGTCTGCGATTACTTTATGTTTTTAAAGCTGGGCTTTTGAGTTAAAAACTACCACTTGTTATAGTTATAAATAACTTACTTATGCGGAAATATACGAGAAAGACGAAGGGTGAAAAACTCCCGGTTTTTTCTTTCTCGCATACAAAGTCAGCATAGAAAAGTTATTAGTGGAAACGTCAGAAATATTTATCTCCAGATTTAGATAAATCTCCACGTTTTAAATCTGTCCTGGTTCCGAAAAAAATCATTTTTGGAATTATGTATGTTTATCTGTCTACGAATACGATAACTCAAAACCGCAGCAGGCGAGAAGAATGATATTTGACACCATCTTTACACCAAAACTGTAGATTATAGAAAATTTCGGGTAAAATCCGTCAACGGGGAACCTGTCTATATATTAGATTGCATAAACTGTGGAACGATCTAAATAAATGAAATTTGACATATAGTTTTGTACCCGTAATCGTCTTAAAGCTCATAGTCTTAGTATTTAGTGCTGAGAAAAGAGTGGTTACTCACCTGCTACTTGTAATCCTGAGTAGAAAACAACACATTGAACAGCGAGCATTATAAGAAGTCACTCATTGTTTTATTACTCACTAGCCGCCTTCGGGGACCAGCTTGTCCGCCGGGAATATGATTTCAATTGAATCTTGTATCATTTTATATTCATGGCTGCTTTAACAACGTGATTTTAAACTTCATATTGGGATAGATATTTAATCCATGTTTTTTAAGTGGCTTTGCACCTGTTTTGTTCATTGTCTAAATAAATGTCCTTAATGGGGTCAAATAACTGACCGTGTCATGTAACATCTAATTGCACCTTGCAGGAGCCATCTTCACTTTCTTATTTCTCTTGCAAAATATCCATTTGATTTCAACATTAAAATGGAGCAGCACATTTTATGACTAGCGGTATGTTAACTGAAAAAAAAACATGCTGAGAAAAGAATAAAAACATAGCACCCATAATCATTCAGCTTATTGGATATATTTCTTAATATGCGTATTATCTTTGAGAGCTTGGTTTACAGAATTCATAAAAATTTTGATGAAATAAAATATGAAAGCAAAATGTATTAAAATATTACCTCAGCTTTCAACAATGAAAGAGAAACACGCAATTAAATATTTCTTTAAACAATGAAAAAGGTTTGAATTGCGTTGCAACAATGAAAAGTATTGTTGTAAATTAAGCCAAAAAATATTTTTTTAAATTTTATTACAATTATTGAAAAAACTGTATGGCAACTTAATTGATATAATTGAGAAAGGTAATTTTTTGCATTTTTAGATGTCGCAAAAAAATTTTTGTGCCGTAATATTTGTATTAATTAAAATTTCAAAAAAGGGCTCCTAGGTGCATATTTCCGACCTCCAAAGTATATTTGTGCCAACTTCCGTAGCTCTAAGTCGAGCGGTCTGCTCTGTAGAGCGCCAACACACACACACACACACATGGACACACACACACATTCTCCTTTATTAGTAGTAGAGATTGTTTTCTTCACTCATTGTTTTAGCCTATGTAACGCATCACTCTGATAACAATAGAAACATTTGGTGGTTTAAATTATAAACTATACAAAATTCTGGTTTCGTAACCAAAAAAGAAAACCGGTTTCATTTTCATTCTTTCTACGAAAACGCCATATTCCTATGTTCATTCATTTAAATGACTGATTTTTAAAGTAGCTCCGAATTTCTGAAATACCTTATATCAGAACTCTATTTAATTCACTGATTAGTCAGCTTGACTTCTGTACAGAATGCCGCCCCATGTCCCCGTTCCTGCAACCATTACAGTTACTGCACCATTTGGATGGACATGCCTTCTGTACAACCAACACCAGCATAGATCGCATCGCAGTCGATGAAAACCTTAATCTGTACAAACTTTGCTCCAGATCAAACAAAATCCTCCTCATCCATCGAGATAAACACTGATTTGTGAAAGTTCAACAAAACCTAATCGCGGGGCCTGACACGAAAAGTCAATTCCGTGGCCGCTCCATTTTTACCGGATCCGGGGGATAGAAACGACGGAATAAATTTCTCTCCTGACAGAGTAACGGACAAAATGAAAGCGAGGAGAATCACTCAATTGTAAAGATGTTGTCCGTTATCTGAGATCTCTAGGGAACAAGAGATAATTATAACGATTGTCCGGGTGAATGCGAGAATTGAACACGCAATTTTAAAACGGAATAAGGTGGAAAACCTTGTTGAATGCTGTGGAACGTGTGTTGTTTGGATTGGTGATTCCGGAAAGCGTGAATAAATTGGTTGCATTTTTATAAGCTTTTATTCAACTTGAGTGCCTTGTCCTCAAATCTTGAGATCGATTTCTTGCCCACTTCCAATCGAGCTACAGCTTTGAAATTCAGCACAGTGGTGGGTTTCCGGTGACAATACAATATTATGCAAAAAAAAGTGCAATCTATACCTATTTTAAACCTAACAAAATGATATTAAAATTTTAGCCCTATATTTAGGCGATAAAGTTTGGTAGGTGGTAACCTCACGTTACATAGGGTTGTAACAACACCACGAAGCTAAAAGAGAATACGCTATACTTCTGGTGCTGCACCGATGAAGGACGTAATAGCTCGTGTTTCTACGCGTCTTGGGTTTACTTTCTATTAGAATTCGCCAACAACCAGATTTTTTTTTACTTCGTGTGCGCCAAACGTTTTGCACTCAAAGCAAAGGGAGAAAGTTGTGTAGATCGATTATCTTTTTTCCCTATTACATTGTTGATAATAATTGTAAGTTATCGCGTAATATATTACGGATTTATGTTTCAGAAAGTTAATGTCATTAAATCATTTTAAAAATGTAATTGTACATATGTTTATAATAACTTTAATATGTGTTTTATATTGGATAATTCAATAATTGAATTTGGTTTACTATGCCTAACGTATCGTGTGTATTCGTGTCAGCCATCACTAAAAAGTAGAAAATAAAATAAATAAATAAAATTAAGGTATAAGTGCCTTAAGGTGTGCCAGTACTATTGACACGTAACTGCGATGTACCAAGATTGCGCAATGACACACTGTTACAAATTACACACTTAGGTCCAAACGTCGTGGGAGCTACTGTTATGACTGTCATAGAGAGAGGAGAGAGTGTTTTAATTCCACGCATTCCGATAATACCGAAGGATTTACCATCCCAGTTCAAAAGGTAACAATTCCCTTTAAAAATAGCAGTTTCCAGGCTCAGGGCCAGGCACTCAAAATGGCAGCCGTACATTTGGAAAAACCATATTTTTCGCATGGGCAACTATATGTAGTGTGTTCACGTGTGTCTAGAACACAAAACCTCTACATCCGTACGAAAAACGCAATTTACAAAAGTGTGTTAGCATAGATAAACAAATTACCTAAATAAAAGAGCAGACGTATATACAGTACACTAATGTTTGTCGTCCAATTATGTATTATCAACTGTCAGAACTTTTAAATTCCCCTTTGAACATGTAACGAAACATTTACATTCGTGAATTTAAAAAAATGCAATAATTTAAATTCCTCGCGCACGAAGTCGCGGGTGACAGCTAGTAAAGAATATTTTTAGCAGATGTTATCAATAGAGACAATTAATGCGATGTCACAGCTGCATACCAAATGCAATTGCTCATGTTCTAACATTTAATTTCACATTGCCTTCTTTATGTTGTAAAGAACAAGTAACTGAACATGTAAATCACTAAAACTGCAGAATTTTAATATTTTCTGCCTTACAGCTTTAAATTTCCTTCTTATAAAATGTTAAGCAACAGTAAATATAAATGCTTCTGTACAATTAATCACCCGTCGATACAGAATCTGAATTCAGTGTAATAAAAAGATGATTAAACACTGAATTCAGTACAGTAAATAGAATTAATATGAGTTTTATTTATTTATTTATCATTCTAATTAATATGAGTTTAGTATTGTAGCAATATAGTTAAAATCACACTCAAATCCTTGTTGATTAATATTTCTTGCAAACGTTATAAGCACGTTTTATTCTGCCAACTATTTATCCGCCCTTGGCAGGGTAAAAGCCGACGAAATAAAAGCGAGAAGAATCACTCAATTGTGAAGATGTTGACCGTTGTCTGAGATCCCTGGGGAACAAGAGATAATTATTCTTATTGTCCGGGTGAATGTGGGAGTTGAACATGCAATTTTAAGTCGTAATGGGGTGGAGCAATCTTGTTGAATGTTCCGGCATGTGTGTTGTTTGGATTAGAGAATTTAGTGGAACAAGTGTATTACAAGGAAGTTTTTTGAAAGCTTTTCGATGACAAAACGGCACTAGGCATGACAATCGCGATCCGCAAATTTTCAAGTCAAGGAAAGGTTTTCGAAAAGAGTTGGAACAAGTATTTTCAAGGGGAGATTTTTTTAAAAGCCTTTCCATGAAAAAACGTCGCTAGAGCATAACACAATTGACACATAATATCGAGCCTATAAACTTTATCATGTTAAAATTCTGCATCATAAGTTGTTTTTTATTTCAATTCTTTCATATTTGTTTTCATTTCAATGATTATTTTGTCACTATTTCCATATAAGACAGCTTTTATCTTTCAAGTCGCTGAACTACTATAGTGACAAAATTTGGTGCATTTGCGATAACTTTTGGATTTCGTTTGCATAGTTAATCGTGTTATGCATGAAAGGCCAGAGATGTACATGGAATTTCAATATGAGATGGCTGAAAAGACATTGAATTGATTTACTTGCACTTCGGCTACCTGCAAATATTACAAAATCGGAAAATTGAGAGATGAATGAGTCATGAATTGAGGTAAAGTAAGAAAAGCGAATTTCCTTCATGGATTTCATCTATTTATCGCATCGAAAATTGTTATTACCTTGGACACAAACTTGATTCAATTGTTGAAAGTTACATTTTTCCTTTAACGAAGTATACAAAGAGAAAGTACTGTGACTGTCCCAAATTTTGACCTCGATATTTTGATGATTCTTCATGTTTTAGATCTCACAGAATCTGAAAAAAAGGAAACATTTTTTGTTATGATGTCTGTTCGTCGGTCTGTGAATGCGATAATTCAAGAACGGAGGCAGATCAATGAAATTTGGCATATGTTTTTATTACTAGAATTGTAGTTTTATATCAAATTTTGAACCAAACCCGACAAAAGGTCTACTGATGCGAAAGTGAACGCGATAACTCAAACATTAACATTAACACCACAGCATATCTCTGATTTAGTTTAGTTGAAACAAGAGATATATTTTGGGACGAACCTCGTAATTTTGAACTGCGGTCAGATGACGAGGATGACACCTGAGATGGCACTCCATCTCCAAACTTCCGCTCCACACCAGCAGGAGGACGTTTGAACCCTTACGGATAATTTAACGTGCAACAGGCCTAATACACGACGGATCTTTAGTGGAATTGGTTTTCGAACCTGGAAGCCTCCGAGGTCGTCACCTTACCACTACGCCACCTTGGCCTCCGCATACCCCCCGAACTCGGAGCCAGAACGGCTCCCATTCGGTTGGATGGGTATGCGTAAAACTGTATTGAAAATCAAGAACAAAAAAAATTACAGAACATTTGATATATAAGAAAACTGTAGATTAAAAAATGAAAAGAATGTAAACAGATTTGGACATTGATTTATTACAGCTGCGGTCCATCTGAACCTGGTGCCGTTGTGTTGGGTCCAGATTACAAAAAGTCAGGAATACTAGAAGAATTGTAAGTTAAATTATATACAGAAATTTACATTGCCGTTGAACAGAGTGAGTCCCCCTATAAGACTGTCAGTCTTGATTCAATAAGCATTCCCGGGTCTGAAAACGCAAGCAACTAGATTTATACATTTTAGCATATGAACACCCAAATTACAGATCTATGCCAAATTTTGGACAAAATCCGTCAATGAGCAGATGTTTTGTTTGTGTCTCAATCCTTGTGTATGTGAACACGATAACTAAAAAACACAACATGCGAGATTATTGAAATTTGGATTGTGGTCTTATCACCATAATTGTAGTTTATGTCAAATTTGATCCATTCGGTCATAGGAAATACCCCCAAAATGGTACTCCATCCTCTTCGCTATACTCCGTAGCTAAACCCAAACCTTGTCATATTGTGTAAGTATACGAAAAAATGAAGGAAGAATACTCCTCCTATTTGTGAGCAGTTTTTGTTGTTGAAAGTTAGTTCATCTGTAAAAGGCCTATGTTAAATTATTAATTCAGAATTGTATCTGTATAAATAATTCTGATTTTGTAATTACTTATTATTAGATCAATGTAAGTAATCTTAATATAAATAAAAGTCATTGTGGGTATGTACGTATGCTTGTATGTATGTATGTTCCACATCTCCGCCAAAACCACGGCACTGATTTCAACCAAACTTTGCACACTTATTAATTAAGACAAGGGGAAGATTACTGTCAACTTTCCAAAGTGCAAATGTAAATTAAACAGTCAGTTAATTAGAAATTAACCGAAACCGTTTTTCCGCAGTAACTTCGGATCAAATCATCCCTCAAAAATTATTAAATTATTTTTATACCATCTTAAAGTTCAATTTTTTACCTTTTCAGTGATGTCAATTTTATGTCTGCGACATTTTTCCTTCCATTTTTATTGATTTTTCAAAATTTATTAATTTGTTAATTACCTGCAGACGATTTTGAAATAGCGCAAATTTATAGCTACTCAGTTGTTAGGCAACGGTTAGACTCTGAACTAATTTACCTTTATTTCTGAAATTTTTGCTCATTTTCATAAATATATTTTATATAAGAAGAGAGAGATCATCATCAACTTTTAAAAGCCATAATCTTATTAAAATTTTAGTTAATTGGAAATTAAGCAAGATATGGCATTTTCGAAAATATGTATTATGTCACAAAAACCATTTTTACACATATTTAAAGTTATACAAAATTAGCTTTTCATGACACAAGTTTCAATTCCGTTCAATTAGTTGCCCTCTTTCTAAAAATTTTTCAAAAATTTAATTGTGAATAAAATTTACAATTTGTAACACTTTTTTTATTGGTGAACAACAAGAATACATAAGAAGAGCTGTGGCTATCTCACATTTGAAGAATTCTGGATGAAGACTAATCTTATTATTTATTATTCATATTTATTTCAACGCTTTTTCTTAATTAAAAATTTACTATGCAATTAATTGTCCCAAAATATCCGTTAAAATCTTTCTTATACCGCAAGATCTATGAACAAAAATTGAAGTACCTGTGCAACAAATATTAATAACTTATGGAAAAAATTAACTATCGGCGGTTTTTAAAAATCGCCTGGTTCAATTGATATTCTCATTTTAATTACAAAACGTTTCAGAAGATAAAAGAATTTTAATAATTGTAATTTTCTATACAAAAGTAGTTTTTAACATAAAAAATCTTAGACATGAAAGTTTTTTAATCCAGATAGTATAAAATAAAATTGCCGTTTCGCATTCTACACAAGAGACTTGCACCAAGAGGCCCCGCAACGCATTTGAGAAAGCCTTAATCTACGCGAGCTTTTGCCAAATCAAGCACAATCCACCTTCGCCCATCGAGATAAACATTGATTTGTGATAGCCGAGGAAAAGCTAATCGCGGGGGCTGACACGAAAAGTCAATTCCGGGTCCGCTCCATTTTTCCTGGATCCGGGAGATAGAAACGCCGGAATAAATTTCCCGCTGACAAGCTAACTGGCGAAATGAAAAATCCAGAAGCGCAAAGAATCACTCTACGGTGAAGATGATGCCGTTATCTGCGATCTCCAGGGAATAAAAGATAATTGGAACGATAGTCCGGGTGCATGACGGAGTTGATCATGCGATTTTAAATTGGAAGAATGTTGTTGAAATGCTTAAATGTTGCGGAAATGAAAGTGAAAGACTTATTTTTTAAGTGAATTGATAACATGTGTAGGTTGCATGCATAGTTGTTAGTAGGGATGTAACGAATATTCGGCAGCTATTCTGCCCTTTTGCCGAATACTAAGCAGATATTCGACCGACTATATTTAGGATAATAATTTTTTAAGTGTGCTTTTAAATATACATTTAACAAAAGAATATTGCAGAATTACATATCATTTGTACAGTGCATAGGTATATTTAATAAAGTTACATATAATTTATCATTGCAAGGGCTGAAATTATTATACAAAAACAATAATTTTTCAGGAGGAAGTCTGTTCTGTGTGGTTTCAAACACATATAATACCAACTAGGGATGTAACGAATATTAAGTATTAGGCCTCCGAATATTCGATCTAGCTGAATGCTACACAGATATTCAGCAGAATAAATTCAGGATAAAATGTTTTTTTAGTGTTGTTTTAAATATATTTAATAAAGAATATTGCAAAATTACATGCCGGTACATTTTTATGAAAAAAATTTTTATCCAATTTTAAGTTGTATGGTACATAAGTGTTGCATATAAGTCTGTATAGTACATAAGTGTTGCATACCATTTAAAGAAGTCTGTTCCATATGGTTTCATATATATTACCAACTTCAGAAAATAAATGGTCACCATATAATGCTTTTGCAAGTGCTGAAAGACATATTCTTACTGAATTTGCGAACCTTGGAATTTTTTTGCATTTTTTCCACCAATTAAATGGACACGCCATCCTACATATTAGAAGTTCTTTACCAAAATAGAAATTTACTTCTAGTAATTTTAATTTATCCATTCAATTTTCTTCTGTGTTTGTCATTGTCATGTTCTGCAATGATGGCTCTTTTATTTTTTTAAAGAAATCCCGAGATAGTGAGGGTTTCTCATTACTTATTATTGGAATTAAGGTATTTGAAATATTACAAATATACATAAAAGCATTAACATTTTTTAATATAAAGATTAAATACACAGATAATAAAAAAAATAATTTTATTAAATCTTAATTTTTTTATTTAAAATTTGAAAAATATTTCATTTACATTCAAAAGTGAAAAGTTTTTAAAAATTTAGTATTCGGCCTGAAATTTGGCCGAATATTCGGTATTCGATTACTCTACCAAATCACTATTCGTTACGTCGCTAGTTGTTAGTACAGGTGTAGGTTGCATGTTTGTTAGTTTATGTCGTTTCCAATAAAGTACGAAGATGTTCACCCCAAAGACATTTTAAAATGTAAACATTTCGTCATTGTTATATCAAAATTTCATAAAAAAAATGTCACTGATGCAAAACGTTTGTAGAGGTAATCTACACCTTCTCTCAGATTGCATTAAGTGATGAGCAGATAGAACTCAGATTAGTGCTCAAAAACAAAATGCCATATGAGTCAAACGACTCATATGGCATTGGCAGAAGCCAATGCGGTCAAGTCCAGAAAAAGAATTGAGAAAATTTATGATTTTTATACATTAACTAGAAACTCACTCGTCCTGGTATGACGGGTACAAATTGGCTCTTCATTCGAGAGATTTCCCGTCAAATTTGACGTGTTTAAATAGATATACATGCGAGAGAAATGTTTAACATTGATGCAAAACAAATAAAATAAACATATGTTTTATGACAGGAAATATTTACATATTTCTTTATTTGAAAAACAACATTCCGTGTGAAGTATTTTTCGTTGTTTAACAATTTTCCTTGTACTTCAATTGTCTTTGTGTAAATTTTAACGTTGCCAAAAAATATCAAATTATATCATCACGATTAATCAGATGCATCGTGGCGTCCAAACTATATCACGCGCATGATATACCACTGACGTAATTTACTACTTTCTATTAAAAAACGGAAATTAATTAGAAATATATGATTAATATAATTTAAAATTTCTCGGGAACTAGTGATCATAGCGAGATAAATTTTATATCAATCGATAGCAAATTTTATTTCACTATTTTAGAGCTGTTAAATTTGAAATTAGAACGACAATTACTCTTTCAAATTTAAAATGACTGAAATTTAGGTGCTCTAATAATGAAACAATGCTGTTTAACGTCTCGCAGTGCTATGGAGCGAATTTTATTGTTGGTGACGTCAGAGCGTTACCGGATCAGTGAGAGACAGATCTGAGCTATTATATTAGTAATTTTTAAAATTTTGGGTTTATTAGTTTGATCATCAAAAACATGTAAAGTCTTCTAATAAGGCAACGAGTAAATCCTTTAATAACTAAAAATAATATCATTAAATTCATTAAAATTTACGAAAGTCAGGAAATACCAAAAATGGACTTACCCGCATTGGCTTCTGAGCGACTCATACATCATTAGTGGTCCTAGCTTTTACATTATTATGTTGAATGTGGTATAAGTACAATTTTTTTTGCATACGGCATTTTGATATAACAGCGAAATTTTTTGCTTTCTCGTATATGAAGTCAGGAAGGGGAAATATTGCAATCGCCAAAAAATTGGAATTATATAATTGAACGAACCTCCTCCTTTTAAGCGGTAATTCATCTGTACTGCATTCTATTCCATTTGTCCCAAGATTGTTTTTTTTTCTCACCCATTCAAATCGAAAAATCATGCACGTCATTCACTTGAGGCTCCAAAGTGCACTATCACGAGATCTTTCATCCCCCTATTAGGCCGCGGAGGCCTAGTGGCAAGGTCTCGACCTCGGGAACGGAGGGTCGCAGGTTCGAAACCGATTCCACTAAAGATCCACCGTGTATGGGGCCTGTTGCACGCAAAATCATACGTAGTGGCCAAACGTCCTCCCGTTGGTGTGGCGTAAAAATACCCACACTGGCCCGGACAACCCAAGAAGGGTGCAAGGCCGGTAGAGAACCAGCGGGGAGAGAGCCGCTCCACCAGCAAGTGGAGGACGGGATTTATTGGGTACAATAATATGATACAGGCACTGCCCGAACAGGAGCAGTAATTTTAAATACAAGAGAGCTGGGAGTGTAAACATGGTTCGACCCACCTCGGTGGGGAGAAAATAGCTTGATTTA
This sequence comes from Araneus ventricosus, assembly GCA_013235015.1. Classification (NCBI taxonomy): domain Eukaryota; kingdom Metazoa; phylum Arthropoda; class Arachnida; order Araneae; family Araneidae; genus Araneus; species Araneus ventricosus. The sequence goes on from BGPR01000530.1 coordinate 198,959, forward strand.
CTGCTCGGGCAAGCAAGGAACAGTAAAAATATTTAAAAAAAATAGATCAGTATTGAAAAAGAAACAAACAAATAAACACAGAGAAAGCAGTAAAAATCAGATATATAAATAAGTCAAAGATTGAAACCCCACAGTATAAAAACGAAACACACACAAACAACACTACACATCAAACGATACACAAAACACAAATAAAAACTGTACCAAACAAGGAAGAAATTCCGTTGGTATGGCGTGGAAGTTTGGAGAGGAGGTGCCAGCTCAGGTGTCGTCCTCGTCATCTGACCGCGGTTCAAAATGACGAGGTCCGTCCCGAAATAGCCCTCGTGTTGTTTCAAAACGGGACGTTAATCTAACTTAACCTAACCCCCTATTTCTCCCCCTACTCGGCGGATTTAAGATTTTCTATCCTCATCGCGAGGTCTCAATCTAGGCAGATTCTTTGATGTGCCGCCTACCCTAGTATAGGGACTCAAATTGGAATCGGCGCATGAAGTGTTGGATTTTGAGTTCGTTGGAATTTCATAGGTTTTCGACCTTGACGATTGCTCTTTCTTTCCCGTGTTCCAAAAATTCCATTTTGGATTAGATGTGAATGGCCTGCTTTAGACGTGCCTGAATCCGAAAAATCATTTTTGGAAGAATATCTGTATGTGAACACGATAACTCAAAACTGCAACGACCTGGATGGATGAAATTCGTCATGGTTTTCTTACTAACATTAAAGATCTGTATCAAATTTCGGACCAAATCCATCATGGGGTCTATACGTATGCGTGAGAACGCGGTAGCTCTAAAATACAACGAGCTAGATGCATGAATTTTAGTATGGATCTTCATCCAAAAGTTGTTGATGAACAATCCATCAGTGGGAGGAAGTTCAAAATGTATCATCCATTTTCATCTCTTTAACACAAAACGTGCCGGATTGTGAAGGGGAGAACACTCCAGCTGGTTTTATATGAAAACTAGCTTATATAC
>BGPR01000530.1:199949-268968 GCA_013235015.1 Araneus ventricosus
TGAAAACTAGCTTATATACCCGGTGTTGCGAAACACAAAACGTGCCGGATTGTGGAGGGGAGAACACTCCAGCAGGTTTTATATGAAAACTAGCTTATATACCCGGTGTTGGTAGGGGTAGAAATATTTTAAAAGCTAAGTACTTATAACACTTTAAACAGTTTTTCACTACAACGTCTTTCGTTGATTTTCTTTTTCCTTCTCCTGTGTCTCTGAGCCCCTCGGTTAGCAGCTAAACTAACCTCTTCTTTTCGTCTTTGAACCACTTCACACGAATCTGACAACCCTTGGAATTCCATCTTCCCATCCACATCATTGCTATGGAGACAACAGAAATACTTCATATAATGCTTTTTATCATATCATGCTTTTTATATCCCCCCAATCTCTTCTTTTTGGCGTTTGTGTGCATGACTGGAAGCACCATTCTTTCTTTTTTTTTCTCCCTAAGCCCTCTCCCTTTGGTAGGAACGGGACTCGTTTAACCTTTATTGACTTTACATACTGACAATGGCGTACCGAGGGTAAGTGGCGCTTGGGTCTTATTATGATTTTTCTCCTACCCCTTCCCTTCATCATAAGACGCTTAACTTACACAAATGGCGCCCTGGGCATGGTATTTTTCGACTCCTTATTGTATTTGACTTTAAAAAGTGACACAAAAAATCATTTTGAATGTATTTCTATTTTCTTTAAAAATGACTCGTCCATAATTCTGTATTATCCGTTAAAATTAATTACAAGATCCACAAATGATAATTACTGGTGAGTATCGCCGGTTTAGCTGTCGTTCATCATCTGACCGAATTTCAATTAATCCATTTTGAGTGTATATATACATGAAATTTGAACAGCGATTTGTGTAGTGAGATATCTTAACTTTGGAAAATGTATGAAATTAACTGACAAATACCGCAATGAAGAACGTGAGTGAAATTTTGAATTCTTCCATTCAATAGCTAAAGCATGCAATCACAATTTTAATAAACACTTAGAGGCCCGATTTTGAAATGACCTTTTCATTTTTCAACTGGCTCTTAAAATTATTTCGGGTTAGATCTAGGCAGAAAATAAAAGATGAATTTTTGTACTCTGACTGAGCTTCAAAAATCAGTTCAATGTAGAGTTCAGATAAACATATGATAAGATGGACAATGAAGAATCATCAACTCAGGAAAACGAAATACAATTTTAAAAGTTCTTTTGACGTAGACTTGCGTATCTCCATAGTGGTCTAATGGTGTGTTGGGAAAGGAAAAAGTTATGACGATTTTCGCTGTAAAATTAAACGCTTATAGCTCTGCAACCAAATAACATACAGAGATGGTTTTAGTTACATTTAACAGAGAAAGGTAGACATTGAAGATTGCAGAAAGAATTTTAGAATTTGAAATTTCGGTTTAGTCACAGTCGAGATGCAAATTTGGTGAAAATCGCGAAAACTTTTGATGACGTCACTGCGACGGATGCGCGCGCACGCAGACTGAGGCAATTCATTCATCGATCGCGCGAAATATTACTCAAGAATTGTTGAATTACGTAGAATTTCGTGATAAAGTTAAACGCTTATAGCTCCGTAACCAAATAACATAGAGAGTTGTTTTTAGTTTCATTTAACAGAGAAAGGTAGACATTGAAGATCGTAAAAATAATTTTAGAATTTGTAATTACGGTTTAGTCACAGTAGAGCTGCAAAGTTGGCGAAAATCACGAAGAATTTTACATAGATAGAGTCACATAGTCACACTAGACTAATAATCACTATAGACTATAGAGTTAATAGTCACATACAGCTGCTTCGGTCACAGGAAGTCACAATTGAGTAAGGTAAGTAAGTCTACGCCCTTCAATCCCAGAGGCAGTTTCGCAGAGACGACCTCCGTTGATTTTTTTAACATCTAGTAACTACGATTCTTACATTCAACATCAGATGTTAAATTTTCTGCATTTTAAGAGCATTGTATGAGTAGGAATTACTGCTACTGAATCTGTTCTGCTTCCAACTAACTCAGTAGCGCTGGTCTCAAAATGAACTGCAAAGGACTAAGTTACGGAATATCCTCGACTAGCGGCGGATATGCGGGTAATTTGCAAACAATGGAGCGAAAGCCCTCTCGGTCAATACAAATCAGGCTGAGATGGAGAAGCTTTCAGACCCGCGACTCATGCAATTTCCAATAGTATTAAGAAAATATGAAACATAATTTGAAAGCAATAAATAAGAATTTAGGATGTATGAATTCTAAGAATATAACAGCTATAGCTATAGAAAATATAATGTTAAAAATCATATTAATCTATATATTTAAAATAATTTGGTAAAAAAACCTTCACCGAGTCCGCCGACCTCAACCACCCGAGCGATTTTGACAATTTTTGTTTCATATCAAAGATTATGACGTCTAGATATGTCATAAGGGTCACCTGCCCACCCCCACCCCTATTTTCGAAAGAAATCGAAAAAACTCTTTCAAACTTTACATTCTCTATGGGTCTATGGGTTGGACAGTTTGCCATTAACAACCACTGGGCGGATTTAGACAATTTTTTTCATTGAAAGGTTATGACGTCTAGGTATGTCATCATGGGTCGTCTGCCCCCAACACCCCATTTTTTAACGAAATAGAAAAAAACACTTCTCCACCATGTAGTCTCTAAATGTTTTTTTAGATTTCGTTCGAAAATGGGGGTTGGTGGGGGCAGACGATCCTTGATGACATATCTAGACGTCATAAGCTTTAAAATAACATAAAAATTGTCAAAATCGGTTAGGTGGTTGGGGCTGGGGAATCTCTGAGGGTTTTACCGTATTATTTTAAACATATAGATCCCAACAGTTCCACCACAATGGCGTGTCAAAAATATCGCAAAATACCCGTTGTAGGTGATGTAAACTGTTTAGTTAGGGCGATTTCATTCTGTATTTATGGATCTGAAGACTTTTATGCCGAAATTCGTGAAAACTTTATGCAAAACATTACAACTAGATGAGGTTTATTGAAAGATTTTACAATTTTAAAGGAATCTGTTGTCTACAAATATGAAATCTACTATGGTTTTATGGTGTGTTCCACTGATCTTCATGCAGTATTTAAAACTGAAAAAGTAGTTGCTGAGAGCCTCGAAGCAGCGAGGTGGCAGAGGTATTGCTGAGAAAGGGGGTTCTGGCAACGAACACGCCCGGGGGGGCGGCGAGAGCGGCGCTAGTTTAAAATTAAAATTGTCCTCAAGAACTCATCAAGAAGATTCATGATTCCGACATCATATTCTACATTTTGATAAGAGCTGAAGAAATTTGTATGAGAACCAGTGACTGCCTTCTTACGACTCACAGTACCTCACTTCCTGTAGTAGGGAGATTAAAGAGAAATCGGTAAATTTAATTTTAATATAATTAATGACCTTACGTCCATTTTAAAAGCCTGATCTATCTCTTTTGCTAGTCATTTTATTTCAAATTATTGAGATCCGTTCCGTATCAACTTCAATATGCGAAGAAAATTACCATTCATTTTGATCAAGAGAAGTCTGAATCTCCAGCGCTGACTCATTATCCCAACATTTCACTTTCCAGAGACCTAAGGACATCAAGGCTCAATGGTCATCAATAATGAGAAATGGAAAGCAGCTCTTCAACTAGTTGAGCTGACCAAGACAAAATCTACTCACTGGTCATATTTTACATCCAACAAATTCTGTTAGAAAGTTAATGCTGGAATCCGATGCAACATACTGGATGATACATACATATGTAACAATCTCTCAAAGGCATAAGGAAATACAATCCTTCAGGGTTGATCAGAAATTTAAATGCATAAAATGACACGTATTACCACTGGCATGTTATATCTAGTGATATACCAAAAAAATCTGACACTTTTATTTAACACCAGCCGCCTTCGACGACCAGCTTGTTCGCCGGGAATATGATTTAAATTGAATCTTGCGTCATTTTATATTCATGGTTCTCTTAAGAACGTAATTTTAAACTTCGGATTGTGGTAGATATTTAACTCATGTTCTATTAGTGACCTTAGACCTCTTCTGTTCATTATCTTCATAAATGTTCCTAATGGAGTCAAATAACTGACCATGTCATGTAACTTCGAATTCTATGTTGGCAGCACTATCTTCACTTTCTTATTCCTCTTGTAAAATATGGCATTTGAATTCAACAATTCATTTTATGGCCAGTGGTTTGTTAGCTGGAATAAAACTTGCTGAGAATAGAATGAAAACATAGCAACCATAAATCAGATTAATGGATAGATTTCTTAATGTAATGTTATTATTAGAGATAGAGATGAAAAGACCTAAAATGTAGAAGTTTATAACTCATCAAAATATTTTCCATATTTGTTACGTTTTATATATTAGCAATTCAAAAGTTCGGAGATACTTTAAAAATCAATAATTCTCAAACGGATAAAGATATAATAAAAGGATACCGTTTGCAGAGAAGTGATGGAAATGAAACCGGATTTGCTTTTTGTCATAAAACCAGAATTAATGGATAGCACAGTTTATAGTTTAAACCAGCAGGTGGTTCCGCAGTTGGTGAAGTGATGCGTTACATAGGATAAAACAATAAGTGAAGTACAGACTTATAATGTTGGCAGTTCTGTACCGACTGTTTAGATTGGCTAGTAAATGTTCATATCTGTATCGTTCTGCATTCAGAAACACAACGGGCAGGCGAGGATCCACATTTTTCGGAGCAGTAAGCACCATTTCTGTTCCTTATGTTCTGTCATACCACCAGAGAAGGTGCTTGATGAAACCTTCTCACTACAACTGTTACCTTTACACTTACTTTATTAGTGTGATCTATCTATCCATTATTATTATTATTATCTATGTAATGTAATCAGCTGTCATAGTATAAAACTCTGTTAAAGTCTTCGTAGGTCTTGTAAATTATGTTCAAAATAAGTAACTACATGGAGAAGGAAGAATCAGTGGACCAAAGCAAGTCAGCGTGAGCATGCTGCTTTTGGGAAGAGAGAGACCACATTGCTCCACCTCATACTGGTACGAAATCATGCTGTGATTTCAGGTACTACAGGGGAATGTTGTAGTGTCAAAGTCTCATCTATCTCCATTGACACTGATTTCAGTACAAATTATTCATATTTCTTCTATACACATTAACTCAATACCCTTGGAAACAATTTACCTTTCTATCCGATCAGAAGAGGTTTAAATCTCGATTTGAACAGTTCCCTTTCCAGAAAGTTAAACCTTACGGACTTGAACAGAAAAGGCACGGGGTAGGCACTACAAATATTTCAGCAGACAGGAACCTAACCTGTCCACTGCCCATATTTTACCCCACCGAATTCTGTCAGAAAGTTAATACTGGAATCCAATATAACATCTTGAACGAGCGCTACATCTATCAAGATACATATTGAAATCCTCGCTGTGTGTTTCCGAATGGCTGAGATTAATATCTGGCCTCGGAGTCGTTTGTTTCGTTACCGCTGAACTGGCGTTTTGGCTTGTAAAGCCTAATGAGCTATGGGCCGAGACATTAGTCAATTACGGTTACGGTTAAGCGCTCCGAGGAACGTAATATACCCTTTTGTAGGGATGGATTGGGTGGGGTGGCAAAAGGTGAAGTGTTGACAGATTTGGGTAGGCGGTGGCCAGGTGAGCGATGAGCTCATAATTTTAATTATGGAATGTGACAGTCCGATGGAAATGAAGTAACGAAGATCGTAAGCTCGTTTACTGTTTCGATTGGAGGGAATTAGATTTTACGTCGAAATGAATGTGTCTTTAACTATTTTGAACTAATATTTGGAATGCAAATTTTAACCCTTCCAGGCTTATATTTAAACAAGATATTTGTTATTGATGTTACTATTCAGATGCATTTTTATCTATAAATAGTTTGTATGAAAACTATAGATTTAGTGCTCTTCATCTATGATATAAAAATAAAATTCGTGTATCCGTCTGTCTGCCCTAAGAACTCATCCGAAGCAACGACAATCGTGAATTTGCATATGTCATTCTGGGTTTCATTTCTATATCTATACTATTTCTGTGCTATTTTCAAGTTTCAAAAATAATTATTTCTAGCATTTGGTGAAGTAAGGAAATAATTATAACAAATTCTTTAAAAAATCTTTATTGAAGTGAACTTAAAGCAGTGACACAAATATTTGTATTCAACAAGGGTCTAATAATATTGTATAGAGCCAAGTCTTGATATAAATTTTTAATAACATGGTTAATAAAGATACTTATAACAAATGAAGAATAACTTTGAATTTATACCGGGCGAAGCGAAAAAATATAGTAATTTCATGATTAAACGTTTAGAATAAGTAAAGTGTAAATTTCAAAGTATGGTGGAGCTTTTTAAGCTATTATTTAGATCCCAAACGGGGTAGAGTTATGGAATTTTCAATCAATAATATTTCTCAATGTTGCTATTCACAATTAATTATGCAAGCCGTCCGGCTGGCAACTGATTGTCTTAAGCAGTACAGTCCAAATGTTTGTGAATCAACTATTTGGAACCAATATTTTTTCCCAGATAAATCGCTTCGATCGCTGGTTTGAAGATGAATTATTTAGGTTCATAAAGTAGGAATCTTAATCATATTTTCTGACCCTAAACGGAGAAAAAAATTGACAAGTGCTGGAAAAAATTTCACAACTTATGTTCTTGTCATACTCTAAAACTATCTGTTGAAATTTTATTATGTTAGTAATTGCAAACGATTTTCTTGTTATGCATATTTTTCCATTTGGATCATGATAAGCACTAAATTTTATTTTTGATTATTTTCGAACTGTATTATTCTAGTATCTAAGTTACCCTACTGATGTGGGCACCACGAAATGTGAATGAGTGGCTCAGATTTTAAAAGGAAGGCACTCGCCCGCCTAGGGTTACAGAAATGGGGGGGGGCATAGTCCCCCCTCCAGTGATAGACCGTACCTCCTACGGGAGTGGTTGGGCCGTGAGGCTGTGTTGGCCATTAGGACCCGAGCTCAGTACTCGTTTCTATTGCAACGGCCATCATTCAGATTTCCCGTATGCCTAGGCAGGTCGGGGTGACTATAGCTTGTGGTTCTAGTATCTAAGTTGTGGCAATAGTAAGATATTCAGTTTAGCGATAAAATTGCGTTTAAAAATTTCTGTGTATTTCGATGTGTTTACGCAGCAATAAATGTATTTTATCATACAATTCAGAGTAAATTACACTAGTTTTATTGATTTTTGCATATTAAAGGGGATAAATATTTACCATCCTAATTACAGCATTTTGATCTGATTTGATTTTCGAAGTGACTTCTTCAAACGCAAATCTTTCTTCTGACAGCTGTTAAAGTTTTATCCACATATGCTCTTTTTCTATCTTAAATATGCGTAAAAGCAAGATAGAGAAAATACAAGGTGCCCAAAAATTATTGTCGGGGTTTCTTCATCTCATAACCATTGATTAAAGAATATGACGATAAATATTATTAGATATTCAGAAAATACAACTCTAAAATTTGCTGCAATAACAGAATAGAAATTAAGTAATTTTTATATGGCAGCCTTTCGCGCCATGAAACTCATCGACATTTGGCTTGAAATTCAGTTAAGTCTCGGATGTGTTGCGAAAGGCGGCCAAAAATTTTATACTAAAGATTTTTTGACAGCTGCCTCCTCTTTGGCTGTTCTTATTTCGTGCAAGATACTTAAATACTTAACTGCTCTTGTGTAAAGTGTGCATTCATTTTTACTAACCTTAACCCATATACATGGAGACTGAACTCAAATTCCAGCCAACGGTCGATGGGTTACATGCCTCGACAGGTTGCTCTATGGAAATTACTTAACTTCCTTTGTGTTACTAAACATGTTTTGAGTTATACTTCATGAATATATAATAACTAGCAGTACCCGCACGGCACATGATTATTATCATGTATAGATTCCACAAAACTTTTGGTGCAATAAAATATGAAAGCAAGATGTATTAGGATATTAACTCAGCTTTCAACAATGAAAGAGAAAAACGCAATTAAATATTTGTTTAAACAATAAAAGCGGTGTGAATTGCGTTGCAACAATGAAAAGGATTGCTGCAAATTATACCAAAAAATATTTTTTTTAAATTTATTAAAATTAGAGAAAATAATGTACGGAAACTTTTTCGTTTAAAAAAGACTTTGAGATGTTTAAAATAAACTTCATCAGAACGGAAATTGTTTGTTCTTTCGTTGGTGTCTATTTTCTTCTTGCGATTATTAGAAAAAATACAATTGAGAAATGAGTACGAAAAATCACCCAAAATACCACAAAATATTAAATAAAAAGTTTTTTAGATTGAATTTTAAAATTCTGGCTTTGAGGTGCATTGAGTCACCATCAGGGCTACCTGTGTGCCAAATTTCAGGCTTTAAGTGCAAAATTTTACGTCTAAACATCGCACACACACACAAACATTGCCTTTTATATAGAGAGATCTACTTTTCATAATGTTCTCTAATCAAAAGTTATGAGGTAAGGAAACCACGACAAAAATTTATTGACATCCTGTTGTTTTCATCCAAGAAGAGGTCTCAAGTAACAAAACTTTAAGAAGCTCAGTAATAGCTCATAAAAGGCAATGAAATGTACCAGTTAAATCAATGAATTTTTCAAAGTTCGAATTGAATTTACTTTAATGTGTTAAATATTTTCTGGATTCTATTAAATATTTTCGGAAACAATGAAGTATTTAATTATTAGATAAATTCAATAAAAGCGGGAAGAAGCAAAGAATATGATATATCTTGATTTTACTTTTATTATTTTTCTGTCAAGCCTATTTATCATGTTGGTCATGGTAGAGTGACCACGTTCTACGGGCAATACAAGTTGGAAAAGAGAACTCTTGAACAGCTGACATTAAATCCAGATAATCTGCTTTTAAAATTTAAGCTATTTAATGATAAGTAAGCTACACATTTAAATGAAATTCACGACAAGCAGTTGAATTCCGAATAACAAATAACCCTACATTCGTGTCCAAAAATTAAACATAATTCGTAAAACGCGAAAAAGTTGCAGTTGCTATAGATATAATGGTTCATAGTCAGTTATAGAGCATTGCTGGATGTACAATCATGGGAACTCTCGTTTAACAGAGAAGATTCAGTTATGAAGGCATTTAGGGGACCGACCAGAAAGAGACGAAGATTAAAATGATTTGGGCTCGCCTGACACCTCGAAGATTCGAATCGAACAATCTTCGCATTGTTATGTTGATGTGCGTAAAGATTAGAAATATGCTAAATACCCTGTAAAGATTCAAGCTTAAAAGATAATAATTTCTGGAGAAACCTCATAATTTATCTTCTCTTAGAGAGCAACTGAAATTCAGCTCGATGCTTTACTGATATCTTTCTGAACCTTAGCGATAATCAACTGGATTTTTTTTTATATAAGCTGCGTTTTATATGTGGCTTCAAAATTATGAAGGAAAAATTATTCTGTTTTGCACATACGGAGTTGAAAACTATTTACTGCAAATATTCATATTTCCTCGAATGTTCAATGCATTTGCTTCGAATTTTAATATTATACTTCACTGACATATTCTGTAAGTGTCATATGATTTGGTTGAAAACTCTGCATTTTATAAGCAAAAACACATGCGGATTTTTCAAGAAAATCTTCATATCTTTCCGAAAATACATGATATTTTTACGGAAATGTATGTAAGTATTGCGCACAGCAAACAAAGCCAATGATGAAAGTTGCAAATCTTTATCAGCTATGAAAAGAGGTGGGCCTTAATCCTTTTCTTCTTCATCACTTTCTCGTCGGTCCCCTAAATGGCCTCGTGTCCGAATCTTGACAGTAAAATATGAGTTCCAACGACTGTATGTCCCACTATTCTCTACAACTGATTGTGAACCATTGTATCCATACTAACTCCTAATTTTTAGTATTTTACGAATTATACTCAATTTTTGGACAATGGCGTACTTTCTTTTTAAAGTAAGCGATTTCCTTTAAACGAAACTAATTAATTAATATAATTAATCTTAAACAAGTGCATAATTGCTAGCTGCATAAAAAACACTTTTTATGACACTGATGGATAATCCATCAGCAAATAAAGCTTGTTATCGAATAAAGCTTAATTAATTTCTTTAAAAAGCTAAAATAACATTGACGGTGGCAAGAAGTAAAAGCACTCTATCAAATTGAAATGGAGCGGTTAGAAAAAAAAGTCAGTTATTCATCAAAAATGCGACCTGGCAAATACAAGAAGAAATTTAAGCCATCATATGCATGCGACTTGTTAATGGTAAATCTGGGCACTTGAAACATTTGTGATGCTAAAAAATGTGCGTTGTGAAATTTTGTGTCAAAACTAAGCATGCTACTGATTGCAAGTACAAGCGAAATAATTTAACGAGAGATATTAAAAATTAAACTTTGCATTAAACAGAATTGCGCAAAAATGCAGCAACTTCCAATAAAATACAAAAGAAAGACATTTTACTTATACCATAAAGAAATTACAGAAAAACAAGAAAAAGTAAACCATATCAATAACAATATACCTTTTGCGCGCAACGCAGCAGCATCCAGTTATTGCATTAACAATATTGTCTATAATCAACTAACCAATTAAGATACAATCAAACAATAAAAATCATGCTTCAATAAAAAATATAACACCTTAAGATTAAACAAATAAATTGGAAAAAAATGAAAGGGAACTCGAATGGTGAAATTTTCAAAGTGCCACTCGCCATCGGAGTTCTAAAATGTATAAATTTTCTGTCAAGGGAATGACTTAATAGTCAAATAATATTCCCTCTGATTGCAAGAAATACAAGATGAGAAGAGAATTTTTTGAGTTATCATGTTCATTCGCACAACGTAGGATGGGCAGATACAGATTTCCCTTTGGTGGATTTTGTTCAAAATTTGGTACATATCTACAGTTCGGGTATAAAGTCTACAAATCAAATTTAATTCTTCTAATTCGTTCCATTTTCAAATTATCGTGTTCACAGACTGACAGACATTCAGTGGCGTAGCAAGGGGGTATGCAGTTTTAGGGGGCACCGTGGAGACAGAAAAAGAGTGTGTTCACGTCAATTTTTAAAATCAAATAGGTAGAGGAGTGCGGAGTAATATTACCATGCCCCATTCACCCTGTTGGGGGCCGTTTAAATGAAAAACATACGAAAGACACACTTTCTTTATCGAAAGTCATAATTAAATTAACTTATCTACGAAGAAACAATATTCTAACACAGCTACACGAGCTGACTGAGCATATAGTCGTATCACAGTATCGTTACCACATCATTTTACATCGGCACCACATAGATAATACTACAGTAAAACCAAGTAGAGCTTATATACTTGCTGTGACGTAAAATACGGCATAGCCTGCTGACGTAGGTATTAAGAATACTTGATTGTTGCCAACGAGAAACAATCATGTTATGCTCCGGTACCACTTTGCTTATTTTACTCTCCAATGGAAGTGTCTTCTGCTGGCAGTGACGTAGCGACTGGGAGGGAAGGAGCGTATGGAGGGACCTGGCCCCAGTCTTAGAGGGCAATGGAGGCAAAATACGAGGGACATTCCGAATGTAAATTTTGTCATGTTTTTTCACAAGGAAGCTTTATTACAATTCGAAACATACAATGGCATTACAAAATACAAAATGTTGGCTATTTTTCCACATATTCGCCACCGACATTGATACATTTGTCGTACCGTGAAATTAATTTCAAGAAACTATCCTGATAAAAATCGGCTTCCAGCGAGCGAAGGAAGTTCTTCACAGCCTTTCGCGCCTCTTCATTGCTTCGGTAGTGACGTTACGATAGTTCTGACTTCAATGCAGTAAAAAGGTGAAGATGAGTGCCGAAGGACCTCACGCTGATCACAAGATTTTAAGAATGGCAATAAGCCTCGAGGGGTTTTGTTCTTCGACTATAATGCAAGACCCACACAGCAAGGGACACAAAACACAGTCGTAGCTTGAGATGGGAGAGATAGGACCACCCAGCCTACAGCCCCGATCTTGCACCATCAGACTTTCACCTTTTTCCTGCATTGAAGTCAGCACTATCGGGACGTCACTTCCGAAGCTATGAAGAGGCGCGGAAGGCTGTGAAGAACTTCTTTCGTTAGCTGTGCACCGATTTTTACCAGGACGGTTTCTCGAAATTGATTTCACGGTACGACAAATGTATCAATGTCGGTGACGAATATGTAGAAAAATAGCCAAAAGTTCGTATTTTGTTATGCCATTGTATGTTTCGGATTGTAATAAAGCTTTTTTGTGAAAACGAATGACGAAACTTACTTTTGGAACGTCCCTCGCATAAGAGATTTTTATCACTTTTTTTAAACTAAATATGATGAAGGGAGCGAAAAAATAATATTAGGCCCCGGACGCCACTTACCCCCGCTACGCAACTTCAGACATTATTCCAAATATATATTTTTTTTCGGAGTCAGGGAGGTCTAAAATAGGAGGATTCATCAAAATCTCGATGTCGAATTTTTTTGACGATTACAATACCTTCTCTTTGCACATTTTGTATGCGAGAAAGTAAAAAGGAATTCGTTTAATAGAAAGAAAGAAAAATAAAATGCGGAATACTTTTAGTGAAGAATAAAAGAAAAGTATCAAAATTAATTAAGTTATTGCATGGATAAAGTTAAAGCAACCAGGATTGTATGTTGCATTCTATGAACAGATTATAGGTACGGTACCCTATTCTTTATAGCTACTTAAAGGTTCAGTACACATTCAAGTCCTTAATGCTTATAATAAGAAACATTGCACCCTACATCCTTTGGAATTCAAGACAAACGATTTGCCTGAACCGTACAGAATGTTAATTCAGAATTCTTCCTTGAACTCATGTTTGCTATTTGCGACTGGATCAAAATTACTTCGTTAGAACAAGCAGAGATGATCTTCCATGTCTGCCTGACCTCATGCTTCGGGGGTTTTGTCATTTCTCAGAGGCAAATATTTTCATGCTAGACAACCCTGTTGTTCTCTGGATATCCAACGAAATATGCGAGGGGAAACTTCGTTTGCGAGGCAATCTTCCAAACTAAGGTTAGTTTGGAACTATTCATATAACCTCAAGCTTGCGATTAAGGAATATATGAATTTTGGAAGCTTTAATTCTTAAACGGTTTGCTTATTACGGATAATATTCTTGATTGCTTTTCTGATTAGATTCCCCGTGTCGTTGCTGTGCGACGAACTTTTGAATTGAATGTAATTTGAATAAACGTGAGGAAAATCACAACGTGGAATAAATCTTTCGCCATTATATCATTCATTAAATGGAGTATAGAATTTTTGTATTGTAAACATGAACGGAATGATGTTGAGCGATACATTCCAAACTAATGAGTAAAACTGCAAATATATGTTATTTTTTGTTTTATTTATGGAGAATAAATATTGCCAATATTAGCTATTTAATTGGAGGTTCGCCCCCATACAATACTTTCTCGAATACTTCCACAGTATGGGAAGCTATAATTTACTTTCTCTCCCCCGGGGGGCATTACGAGTTCGCGGATGAGATGCCGCCGGATAAGTAAGCAGGTTATCGCTACTCCTGGGGGAGGTCGAGTTACCCCTCCAGTGATTGTACGCATCTCCCACGGGAGGAGTCAGGCCGCGGCCGGTGATGGCTACTAGAACTCCGGCCTCAGTAATCGCCCCCTCCCGTCATCATCAGTACCTTAGCATGATTAAACGGCGCCCTGAGAATGGTATTTTTTTCTCCCCTTCATCGTATTTGACTTTAAAAATTGACAGAAACACATGTAAGTTTTATGAGCATGACGAGTGGCGTAGCGAGGGTAAGTGGCGCCCGGGTCATAATATGATTTTTTCGCCCCCTCCCGTCATCATCAGTACCTTAGCATGATTAAACGGCGCCCTGAGAATGGTATTTTTTTCGCCCCTTCATCGTATTTGACTTTAATGAGTGACAGAAACACATTTAAGTTTTATGAACATGACGAGTGGCGTAGCGAGGGTAAGTGGCGCTAATATCATAATATGATTTTTTATTCCAGTCGTCATCAGTGGCCTATCAAGCGGAAATCTTGCCCGGGATGTCGGATTATTTTCAAGCCTTCTTGTAATATCTTGTTTTAAAAATAGCATCAACTCAGTGATGTTTTGACCCCAATGCGCTCCCTAAATTTGGCGCCCGGGTCATCAATACTCCCTTTGCCCCCCCCGGTTGTTACGCCACTGCAATTTAAGTGTAAAGTCATTGTACTAATATTCATGCATATAGCTAAGTTTTAAATTTATCATTTTGACAAGCACACGAATATACATACTGACAGACAGTCAGCCCTATGATGGATTTAGTCTAAAATTTGATACAAATCTAGAATTTTGATCATAAAACTCATTTCAGTTTTCATCCAACTAGACCAGAGGTTCCCAACCTGTGATACCCGTACCCCTGGGGGTACGCGGAGGACCATTTTGGGGTACGCGAAATCAAAGTTGTTAATGGCGGAAACAAGAAAACATGAGGGATTAAAAAAGTTAGAAAATTTTGTTTCTCCAACTGAATACTTGCTATTTAATAACTATACCACTTGAATAGTTTATTACTCCCTCTATCTCATAATAATAGCAGCAGTTGATGAATTTAATTTGTGCCATAATAATAGTAGCAAAAGAAAATATATATAGAACGCAACCTTTATTATCAAAAAACTAAATTAAATTAAACAATAAATTAAACATATTACTCCTAATTTTTATTTTGAGTGTTCAGATAGTTTCTGGATTTTTCCAAAAATTTCGTTACTGCATTTTAAACTTGTAGGTAGGATACCTTGGTTGCGAAACTTTGCTTTCCCTATATGCGTGAACTTAATGAACTGGACAATCGCAACTCGATCTTTTCTTGAAAACACTCTTTTTTTCATCTTACTTTTACAATGGGTTGATATTCAACAATAAAACAATTGAATTCGATCATCCGATGAAATTAGTAAAATAGTTTTTATTCGTAATAATTAGGTTAACTTAAAATTGAAAGATGTGTCAAAACAAATGACAGATATCATGAAATGATGATTTTGATTGAAGGCTTCGCAATTTTGGGCTACAACATAACTTACATCTGCATTCGCCAATAATTCCCTTTTAAATATTCACTTACTACTATTAGTATGGGACAGAGGTAGCGTTACGTAGTGTAATTTTTAGCTATTCTTATAAATTAAAACGAAATAATTACAATACTGGTCTCATTTGTTTTGGCGTTGAAATAATACTATCGTAAAAATGGAATAAAATGTAAAATCAAAAATAAGTTCTGCAAATGTTATTAATTCGAGCCATTTCACTAAGCTAACCTTAACATTACTGATAAAAACTTCTTTGCATAGACGGATGGTTGGGGGGGGGGAGTTGGGGTTGATTGTAGGGGGTGCACGAAAACAAAAAGAATAATCAAGGGGTACGCGAGGGGAAAAGTTAGGAATCTCTGAGCTAGCTCGTTGTGCTTTTTAAGTTATCGTGTATAAGCGCCAATCAACCGTATCATGAATTACAAGAGTTTGCGTCCCGGTGCAACATGATGATCACTGCACTAGTGTAGAGTCTTGCAGCTAAGTTTTAGTTGGACATTCACAGCTAAGTTAAAGATCTAAATACATTTATTAAGATATATATGCATTTGGATTAAATTTACAAGAATAAGAGAAAATCTTTCTAGGTTAAGTAAATACTAATACAAAGTAAAAGCCTGGCGGGGCATTTCATTCACTGACAGCGAGTTTCGCTGGAAATGTTCGGTTCGGACCTCGGAGTCAATCAGACAGCACAGTCTGGCTCTCAGAGTGATCTCTCCTTTTAGTTGTTCAGTTCAGACCTTATATATCAGCAATCAAGAATTAGACCCATTGCATTTCCACGGGAACACACTTGTCTGTACAAGAAAACACCTTTTCAGGAATGTTACAACATTCCGTGCAAGAGGCAGGGAAGAAGACACCTATAAAACACAGCACCGAACACAATAGCAAATGAATGACAGTTGCCCGTCAGCTGAGGGGTAAACCTGAAAGTGACCGGTGTCGTTGAATGCAAGACATCCCTTCCCGCCACAAGGTCGATCCGGGGGGAGGGATCATCCGTCACACGTGCAAGAGATTATTAAGCTATTTGAACGTCAACGGATGCAATTAGATTTTGAAAACTTGAATGGTAGATGTTCTTTGTTAAAAAAACGACGGAATTACGTGAACGGTATTAAATGTTTGTAAATGTTATAAATATAATTTAAGTTCTGATTATTGAAGATATTTTGAAGCTTAATGTCTTCTATATTGTGAAATCAAACGTTAGGGTCAAATAGTAATAATTTGAAAGGACGAACTAACGAAACTTCCGAGTACGTTTTTACCGCGTGTTTGCATACACATGGATTGGTGGTGTAGTCGCAAACTAAGCAGTGTCGTAACGTTCTAACCCGGGTAACAAAAATCGCGCTGTTGTTTAAGCAGGTTTTACAATTTCTTCTTATTAATTTTTCATGAAAAAACTCAGTGCCGGAACGGGTTCCGCCTCCACTGCACCCCTGACATGGACAGACAAACAGATATACTTTCTATGACGGATTTCAACCAAATTTGCTGGAAATCTTCAATTTTGCTGTGAATACAAACAACTTCATTTGTTTAGGTCATTACGGTTCCGAGTTTTCGTGTTCATTGTGAAACTCATAATACCAAATATTGTTTTCTCGGATTCAGAGGTATTCTAAAACGTGGATATTCATCATGATCTCGAGTTTTTTCTATAATACATTCTCTTTCTATGTGAAAAAACAAAAATTCCTGTTGTAACACAATGTCCATGCACACGAGACTGCACCTAATCAAGGCATTCCGATTACACTTGTGCAGATTGTAGCTGCAATCACGCTACATCCTGACTCCCGGATCAATTTAATCCCTTCCCGCAGATGGAAATGATGGATTATGAATTCCGAGATTTACAGACAGGGCGGCGAGACCATTATGTTGATTACCGATGTTCATTATTGGGACCCGCTTCTCTGCGACGTGCAACTGGGACTTCGGAAGTGATAAGTCAGAGGTTCATTACTCAACGCAGGAGCTCGACCAAAAGTTATCTGGAGAATCAATATTGAATTGTACGTGAACAGTTATACTGTTAGAAGCAACTGTAGCATTCGCGTGAAATGTCGATTTGTACTAAAAAAGTGAAATTGCTGTAGTGAGGGATGGCGTGAAAAATTTCTAAATTAAATGCTAATGTCGAAAGTGCTCATGCAGTTTTATAATTGATGGATTATAATGGATACAAATCATGCTCACAGGATATATGCGGCAAATATGGCGCGCCAATTTAATTTTGGAAACCATTGTAGCAGGAAAAAGGACGAAACTTCTCGGCGGGCAGTTAGATGTTAAATAATATGCACAATTACAATATACGCCCTGTGTCAGTGTCGTCATGTAAATTGATTCTATTCGAAAAAGTTGAATTCGATTAAGTAAAGTTCGCGTTCCGTTTTGAGACAAGTTGAAGGATATTTTGAGACGTACCTCGTATTTTTGTGCCGTGGTTAGGAGACGGGGACGACACCTGAGCTGTAACCCCCTCTCCAAACTTCCACACCACACCAGCAGTCGGACGTTTCACCCTCGACATCAGATTTAACGTACACCAGATCCATATACACAGTGGCTAATTTGTTGGAAACCGCTTCCAAGCCTAGAAACCTCCGATCCCCAAGCTGAAACCTTACCACAGACTTTCGCAGCCCAACGTTCAGTTAGATGTTACATGACATGTGCAGTTACGCTATTCATACGACTATATCGCTCCGTGTATTGATTCTATTAGGAAAATTTGCATTAGGAGAATTGCTTTTAAATCCAGTGATGACTTTTCATTGATCCGTTCACTTACTTCCGAAATTTTCAAACATTCAGTGAGATATTACAATTTCACACACACACACACATTTATTTCGGTAGAAATGCATTTAAGATTTCCACAAACAAGAGTATAAGCAATTTAGAGTTTATTCGGTTATCTTCGTCCAATGTCATTGTTAATGGCTCGGAATGACTCGTTTAATGACTCGGAATAGGACATGCTAACCAAACTGGTAACACAAAATGGTAGTGAATATCTGAATTTTAGGACAGTATTAGAATCATTTTTTTTTCGTGCAAAAACTTGCCCCAAAGTTATTCGGCAAAAAATCATGCACTCGAACTATAACATTTTATCTATTAAAATCTTATTAATCTTTTTAGAATTTCACTCCTTGATGTTATAAGAATCTAAAATTGAATTGCTCTAGGCCCAACAGTCTGTCCTGTAAAATTCTGTTCGACATATGCATTTGATTTATTACTATTATAGATCGTTTAATAATTTCCAGCACCTTGGACGTGTTTCTTGAGAGTGATCCAATCATTAACTAAGTATTCCTCTCGTTGCAGATACAGTGCAAAACCCTTCGGAACACTGATGCGCATGGCTCGAAGTCTACAAAGTTGAGACATGAACAAGGTCCTTCCATTTAAGGCATACTTTCTCGAACCTCTTCTCTTCTTGATGATGACGTCAGTGCCTGTATTTGGTAAGTATTGGAAAAGCATGCTAGCTTTTATGCATCACAGTTTGAATTAATGTCCCGAATTTTATCAATCATTGCTTACTGACGGTTAAAAATTTGTCCACCAATGTGTAAAAAAAGGAATGACTCGTTTTGACAAATATATTTTCTAACCTCTCAAGTCAGAAGACTAGTGATTTCTAAACATGCATACTTTCTCATTTTATTTTAATTCTGTATTAAATTTTAATACTTTAATATTTTAACTTTCACGTATACGGTGTATTAGAAGAGAAAGTATTGTAATCGTCAAAAAATTCGAACTCGAGATTTTGATCTCCGCGTTTCAGACCTCCCTGAGTCCGAAAAACACAATTTTGGAATTATGTCTATTTGTGAATATGATAACTTAAAAAAAATTGAGCTAGACGAAAGAAATATGGTATATGCTCTAACACCAAATTTTTAGATTTCCATTGAATTTTGGACAAAATCGGTTTACGGGAAGCCTATGTGTCTGCCCATGTGGGTGTGAACACAACAAGGAAAAAACGCAAAGAGCAAGAAGGATAAAAATTGGTTCATAGTTTTATCATCATAATTGTTGTAAATGTGTATCAAATTTTAGACCAAATCCGTCAAAGGGGTGACCGTCTGTTGGTCTGTATATTCGCGTGAATGTGAAAACGATAACTCAAAAATGCAGCGACTTAAATAAATGAAATTTGGTATGCGGTCTTGTGATGAAAACTGTATACAGTGAAACTTCCATTAACTGTCTCCGTCATGACCAGAGCTGTGACGAATACCAGAAATCTCTTAATCCATAAGTACAGTGACGTCATTTCACTGCTGGCTTGGGACGAAAATGAAAATAAAATCTTTTAAAAGTATGAATAATACAGACATGTTGTATTTAATTTTACAAAACGATCAAAAGAAACTTCGACATAAGAGTACTAATATACAGAAATGTAATTCTATAAACCCACATTACCTTGAGGATGACGGATAACAGAAATCTTTTAATCCATATGTACAGTGACGTGATTTCACTGCTGGCTTGGGACGAAAATGAAAATAAAATCCTTTAAAAGTATGAATAATACAGACATGTTGTATTTAATTTTACAAAACGATCAAAAGAAACTTCAACATAAGAGTAGTAATGTAGAGAAATGCATTGTAATGCTATAAACCCATATTACCTTGGCGATGACGGATAACAGAAACTGTCGGTTAGACGAGTGACGGTTAATCTTAGTTTTACTGTATATGTATCAAATTTGGGGCCTAATCTGTTGAAATGAAGACTTCTGAAGTGAATATTTGCGCACACAAATCGCACCACACTGTGTCAATTACGCCAGTGGTGTGCAAACCGTGGACTGAGAGACCCTCTGGGAGTCGCGAGAAAAATTTTGTGGGTCCCTACATTAAAAGAAATTTATTTGACAATTAAAAATATAAGGCATTTCTTCAAAAAACGTGGTCACGTCCCCCAGAGGGGTCGCGAAAAAATTCACATAAAGTGAGGGGTCAGAAATGAAAATAGTTTGCGCACCACTGATTTACGCCAGACTCCAGGAGGGATTGCACTCCCACTTGCGAGCTTCGTCTAGTTGAGGGGTGGATTGCAGTTCATTGGCCACCGGCAGGGGGCACCATCAGCATTTCATGGAGAGATTTAGGCATTTTGTAGCTATAGGATTGAGCCATTGTGAATAAATGTGCTTTAAAAATATTAAAATGAAAAGTTTTTAAAAGAGAAAGGAATTTTAGAAACGCAAGAAGCTAGAAGGATATAGGCAATTGCTGACACTGGCGGAAAAACCAAAATCAATCTGAAAGTTTTGAGATAGTTGGCAAAAATTTGGATTCTGCCAATGACATTGTTCGCTGATCTTAGTTATGTCGCAATTTCACGGACATTAGCATTGCCAAAAATGTTTTTGGAATTCACCTGGTACATAAATTTTATCGTTTATGGCTTCGACTTTTTCGGGAGGAAATTCAACATTAACTTCGTTGTTAGATACTTCAGAGTTAGCATCATTTATCGAATTATTGAAGCGTAAGAAAAATTAGGGTCAACAAATTTAGGGGGGTTTAAATTCCTGATATTTTTAACAATTTTCTTGGGAAAATGTTTACAACCACGCCAGGAAGCGAGGTGCCCTTCTTCATTGCAGTTGATGCATTTGGTGTTTTTAATTTTTCTTTCCGCGTTTAAGTCAAAAGTTTTATTATATTGGAGATGAGAGTGATCTTCACCACATTTCAAACATCTAGATTTCAAATGGCAAGTAGCAGCTGTGTGATGATGCAATTGAAGCACTGCAGGGCACCCGTGCGTCTTTGAAATCTTTCGATTTTAACTTTAAAATAAAGTATATTATCTACATTCCAGATATCTTTGTTTTTCTCCTGCGGGCTTCGTGGTCACCTTTGAGGCTTTGACACCTCCCTCTTCACCCCCTGCGGTATGTTCCTGGATGCAAATTCTTATAAAGAGAGCCGAAAATAAGGTGCTGTATTGTGTAGATATACGAGAAAGTCGAGAGGAGAATACTCCCGCTGGTTTAACCATGTATTGTTAAGAATTGTTACTTTCTTATTTTGGAGTACCGAAATATTATTTCCTTATTTTTAAAATTTGAAACAAAAATTGACAGGTTAAGTGCAGTCATATGGAAGATTTTGTGATCTCATGAAAGAAAAGTTCATGAAAATTTCGAAATTTAAAAAGTGGATTAAATGAAAACGAAATTTCAAAATCTTCTGAGAAAAGTTTTAAAAATATACATTTGCATCGGCCGGGAATCGAACCCGGGCCGCCCGCGTGGCAGGCGAGCATTCTACCACTGAACCACCGATGCGACGATTTAGCTCTCTCTCTTTTATTTTAAAATACTTAGAGAGTAGTTGACCAACTCGCAAGAAGAGAGATCTTGTATTTATTCAGCTTTTTTTTCTGAAGCGAGAGAGATCAACGACTCGCCTTTTCAACCCCGTGATCTTTGCCCCTATATGTCATTCAAAGCACGATTTGCTTTTACTAAGCGCTTCATTTCGACTTGCTTTTATTTCGATAGAGTATTTGCACTACTGCTTCTGAGGTATTTTTTTTCTAACAAATATTTTCTTATTATAAATTTAATTTTTAAGAAATTTGTTACTCATTCAAATTTTGTCCAGATGAATGCCGAGTGAATCGGATAAAATTTTAGATACAAAGAAATCCTAATAAAAATCATAATTTTTTAAAAGCCAGGAACGGAGATTAAAATGCTACTAGAGCTCAATTTAGTCTTGGCTCAATTTAGATTCGAGTTTTTAGTTTGCTTCGTTAACTGTCCACTGAAAGCGATTGTTAGCCTCACGTAATGAATAGAATTTTATTTTGAAATCTGCATGTTCGCTGGCGTGAGATTTATTTGATTACTTATATGGTATTAGTATTGCGAGACAGTTGTGTGAAACTGTATCATCAATGAAAATTTTCAAAATATATCCATCATCTGCATCGTTAATAAATTTTTAAAAAATTCGTGCGCTTGTCATCTTCCCTTCTTTCAAGTCCCAGAGGTATTTAATAACCTTAAAGTAGGATAATAAAATTATTTCGGCTAGCAGGGTAAACCAGAAATGAATTTTAACTTATTTAAGAAACCAGACAATTTATTAATTAATCATATTAGTGTTTTTATTACTGCCAGTGTAATGTCTAATTTATCCAATTCATATTGACCCCAGGCCATAAATATATTTAAAAAAATATTAGTTTACAATCTTAAAATATCTCCTATTCCTATCTTTTATCTCATCCGAGGACGTAGCAGTCGAGCAAATAATGTTTAGTATAGAAAAATAACCCTTTTGAAATATATTTCTCGCGTTTGTATTTTCTTTTGGACAAATAAATCTTTTTTTCCGTTGCACAGAGAAGTAAACGTCATTTTTTCGAACCCGAACTTTAACGATCAACGAAAATATTTTCAAATGTGATTTGTTACAGTTACCGATATGTTCTTTCTGTGAACAAAGAGAAACTACAGATCATATATAGTAAACTGGTCCAAAATAAGACGATCTTAGAAACTAAAATTTCTCTTTACATTTAATCAGTCAGAGATCATGAAAAAAATTAATTTATACTCTAATATTCTGTGCATTTTAAAAATGCTAGGCTAAGTCAGTAAGCAGGTTGCACACCGATATGAGCTTTCGGCAATTGATAGTAAATCGCTTCCAGATATGTCGATAAGTGGCAGAAAATTGTATGATGTTCATTTCGAATTGAAGAGATAACAGTTGTACGCAGATGCATTTGACAATGGCGATTGTGCTCGAGGAATGTACGCTAGAAAAGCAGAGAAGTGTTGTGCGTTTCTTGGGGGCTCAAGGACTTCCGACAAAAGATATTCACAAGGAAATGCTTTCTGTTTACAGTGAGAATTGTTTGTCCAGTCAACAGAGCCCGCCCCCCCCCCCCCCCCCCCCGCCCCCCGCAATCAAAGTTTTTTTTAATTTAGGTAACTTCAAAATAACAGATAATAAATATTTTTATATTTAATTAAAAGTAATTCAGTATTAATTAGCGAATTGATTATAACAATTAATTATTTGGAATAATTAGCTATTTGTATAATGTCGGTGCAGTAAGAATTATCTGACTGGACGAAAAGCAATAATAGAAAATGAAGAATTATGAACATAAATCTCCTAGGAAATGAAATGTACAGCACTGATATTGAAAAAAAAAATTGCAGATTATTATTCAAATCTCATAAAAAAATAAAATAATAGTCGAAGCAAATGAAAATAATTATTAACAAATTTTAAACCTATAAATGCATATCTTCATATCTCTAATAATAATAAAGGAGAATGTGTGTGTTTGTGTGTCTGTGTGTGTATTAGTTCTCTACTAGTTTTTCTTTCGTAGCTCTAGGTTCAGACCACTGGACCTAGAGCTACCAAATATGGCACAAACCAACTTTGGAGGGTGGGAATGTACACCTCGGAGCCCTTTTTGAAGTTTTATTTAGAATTTTAATCAGTTAAATATTAAAAGAAAGTTTGGCGTTTTCCATTAAAAACTTCCGAAAATATTACAGCACGAAAATCAGTTTTATGCCATCTGAAAGGTAAAAAAATTACCTTTTCAATGACATTAATTAAGTTGCCGTACAAGTTTTTTCTAATTTTAATAAATTTTTAAAATTGTGTTTTTGCATAATTTACAAACTTACATACTTTTCATTGTTGCAACAAAATTCAAACCGTTTTCATTTTTTAAACAAATATTTAATTGCGTGTTTCTCTTTCATTATTGAAAGATGAGGTAATATCTTAATACATTTTGCTTTTATATTTTATTTCATGAAAATGTTTGTACAATCTGTAAACTAAGCTCTCTGAGCTATTACGTATATTAAGAAATGTATCCATTAACCTGAATGAATATGGTTGCTATCTTTTCATTCTTTTCTGGCATGTTTTAATCCAGCTATCATGCCGCTAGTCATAAAATGTGCTCCTTCATTTTAATGTTGAAATTAAATGCAGATTCTACAAGAGGAATAAGAAAGTGAAGATAGTGCCGACAACATGGAATTAGAGGTTACATGACATGGTCATGTAACTTCTAATTTATTTGATTCCATTAGGAACATTTACGTAGACAATAAACAGAAGAGGTACAAGGTCACTAATAGGACATAGGTTAAATATATACCACAATCTGAAGTTTAAAATTACGTTGTTAAGAGAACCATGAATATAAAATTCCCGGCGAACAACTGAACGTCGAAGGCGGCTAGTTTAAAATAATTGGCAAAACCAGTGGACCAGTAACCCAGTACCGACCACTGGACCGATGTCGATATTTTTTATTTCATACAGAAACTTATGATGCTCAGATATGCCATCAGTGTTCTACTGCCACCCACAACCTTCCATTCCATTTTCGAAATATACTGCAAAACAAAACTTTGTCAGAGTCCTTCATCCTCTACAACCGCCAATTCGCCACTTTATTTCACCACGTTGCAAGCTACTAGCTATTAATATTACGGGCTAACAGTCGGTCGCCGAATGCGGCTAATCTATATATTTAAAATAATTTGAAAAACCAAAGGACCAATCCCCATACCCAACCAATGGACCGATTTTGACATCTTTTTTCATATCAAAGCTTATGACCCCTAGAAACGTCCTCGAAGATTGCCTATTCCTCATCACCCTCCATTTTCAAGAGCTATCAGAAAAACACTACTTAATTGCTCATTCTCAATGGAAAAATTCTTGAGAGAGTCCCCCACCCCAAACACTGGATCGATTTAACCATTTTTTATTTCATACAAAGCTCGTCAATGGTCCCTTTTCCATCTCAATTCTTCATTTTCGAGAAAAATCGCAAAAACACAACTTCATAATACATTCTCTAGGAGGGGAAACCTTGACTGTGTTCCAAGTCTCAACAACTGGACCGATTTTACCAATTTATCTCACTTTGCAAGCATAGCTAACAAATCAGAATGCTCCACGTTTATTGTGCAAGTTTAAAATAATATATTTGATCAGTACCAGCCACCATCTGAGAATTTGACAACTCATCTTTTTAATGATATCAATGAAGTTGCCGTATTTTTTCTCTAATTTTAATAAATTTCTAAAAATATTTCAGGCATAATTTAAAACAATACTTTTCATTGTTGCAATCTTATTCAAACCGTTTCCAGTGTTTGCACAAATAATATTTAATTCCGTGTTTCACTTCCATCATTGAAAGCTAAAGTAATGTTCTCATGGATTTTACTTTCTTTTTTGTTTCATCAATTTTTCTCTGAAATCTGCAAACGAAGACCTCTAAGGTAATAATTATATTTGGAAACATATTTAGTAAGCTCAATGATTATAGTTGTTGTGTTTTAATTCTTTCTTTCAGCATGTTTTAATCCAGCTAGCATGCTGCAAGACATAAAATGTGTCACTCCATTTTCATACTCAAATCAAATGCATATTTTACATAAGGAATAAGAGGTGGTGCAATTAGGTGCCGACGACTTGCAATTAGATGTTAGATGACACATGTAGTTACTTGACTCCATTAGGGACGTTCGTGTAGACAATGAACAGAACAGACGCAAAGCTACTAAAAGGACATCGGTTAAGTGTCTATAGCAATTTGAAGTTTAAAATTGCTTTTTAAAGGGAAATATGAAAATCAAATTATACACATGAGATTCAATTGAATTTATATTCCCGACGAACAAGCTAGTCGAAGAGGGCGGCTAGTATGTAATACACCGAAACCTCTCTACAGTGGTCAGCCACCGTTCCAAGGAAAATTGGCCGCTCTAAAAGGTTATTATGTATGGGAGTGGGAGTATAAAATATTTAAATAAGACCTAATTCGTCATTTCTGATAAATCTAATTTTAAAAATTATCCAAAAAAAGCACTTTATTCGAAAATTTCTCTCTCTGTATATTTCTTTCTTTATTTATTTTTTTCGTTTTTAGAAAAAAAAAGATAAAATTTGTATCTACTTGTGTCTTTCAGCTCTTTCGGAGGTCACTTTTTCATTTTTTTCTAATTGTAAAAATATATCTATAATTGTTTCGTCGGTAGTTGTTGAGGAAAGGCAATAATATCGTCTATTTTTCCTAAAGTCTTTGAGCTGAAAGTTTCATTCGCTGATGGCCTCGACCATATTAACAAATTTTTTTTCGGAGTTCGAATCAGCACCTGAAAGGCACAAATGAACTCTTTAATGCCGAAACCCGGTAGAGTTCGAAATTCATTTTTCTCTTCATATTGGGAAAGGAATGGTTAATTTCCTTGTAATTTTCGGTATTGTTTCTGAGTGTATGAATTTTTTGTTCTTTCTTTCCTCCATTTTCTCTTTATAAAATGTCCACAGTTGGAGAGACGAAAGGAAAGTATTTCATTGAAGTTGAACGCGCGACAAACCCGACTGCTCAGATAGGTTTGAGTAGCCGTTAATAGATTTTATTTTAATATTATGTCTATGGGCCGAAAAAATCCACGCCGAACAAAAATGGCAGTTAAGAGGAATGACCACTATGCATAGCCACACTCTTATGCAATACAGATACTTTAGTTTTACCTAATAATTCCGCCGAAAAGTGATCGAAACAGTCGATAGAAAATACAGAACATAAATATTTTCAACCGTCTTGTTGATCCCTTAGCCGACCGACTGAAAACAATCGGCAAAATACGACATCTGATTCACTTGTCGCCTTGTCGGTTATTCTGTCAAATGTGGTGAGGACTACTGGCCGAATGGAAAAAAATTCTAAAAGCATATCGGTCAGTCTGTTGACTTAACCGCTAATCAGTCCACAAATTCGGACACAAATAGCTTATCTCGACCGTTTATTACATAATAACTTAAAGATGGAGTTAAAATTATTAAATTCCTTGATACCCTGCTCTCATCATCTCCCAAAATCGCGAAGATTTTTGCAAACGAATATCTTAATTTCTTGCCGATGGGGGGGGCGGGGCAAGCGGGCACCGACGGGGAGAATTGCCTCCCTAATGGCTAATCTGTGCAAGTGCTGTTTTTCCTTCGCTGTGCTTAGTGTTTTCTGTAATATTCGAGAATAGAGTGTCATTCTCCGTTACCCTGCTTGTTGTACTGTTTCCCCCGTACACACACAGGACTATTTTGGCAACAATATTAAAGATTAAAAAGTATAAAATAATAAAAATAAAAAAATTGAAAAAGGCTTTTATTATACTACTAAAAAGTAGGAAAAGTTCTTTAATCCAAAGTGAGGCAGTCAAGATGCCACGGTGGCCTAGCGGTAAGGTGTCGGCCTCGGCCCCGGAAGGTTCCAGGTTCAAAACCTGATTCTATTGAAGATCCGCCGTGTATTGGGCCTGTTTCACGTTAACTCATCCGTAGGGGCCAAACGTCCTCTCTCAGGTGTGGTTCGGAAGTTTGGAGAGCGGTTGTCATCTTAGATGTCGTCCTCGCCATCTGACCGCAGTTCAAAATTGCGAGGTCTGTCCCAAAATAGCTCTCGTGTTGCTTCAAAACGGGATGTTAATTTAATTAAACTAAACTGGAATTCAAAACAAGGCTTGGGGAGCTGAAAACAGTACGAAAAGGAAAGTAAGCCACAATGTATATCGAAGAAATTTCCTAAAAATTCCTCTATGTATTTGAAATAATTGACAAAATCAAAGGATGTGCCCTCTAGCCCCAACCACTGAACCGATGTCGCCAATTTTTATTTCATATGACAGTTTATGACTCCTTAATATGTCATCATGGTCACCTGCCCCATCACCACCCTCCATTTTCAAGAGATATTCCAAAATTAAACTTTGACAGTGTCCCCCACTAGGGTGGCCCTTATTTATTAATGTTTTAATTTTAATTCGCACACCCTCCAGTTTTTTCCTTTTGTTCCAAGAAACAATTAGAGACCTCGTTTGTTGAAATCAGAGGTTGGGATCACGTGCCGCATCGCGGTAGACGTGGGAAGCCTGTGGGTGCAGGCAGCGCGCTCCATCCTCCGCCGGCGACTGGCCGTCAGTCTGCCCTAGTCTCTGTCCGAGTCAAATATGTGTGCAATTATGGCTTCTAATTTGAGAAGTGGTGATCGAAATATCTATTAAATTTGTAGCGAGTGTCACCAAATTAACAGAAGCAAACTTCCATCCAACCGGCAAGTACTATCGGTGTTATGTTATAATTTACATGAGGTTAAACTGTCCCTAAGTGCAGATTCAGAAGTGAGGGAATGTCTGATTTTTTGGGAGAAGGCAAGGTTTCCTAAAAGAGCGATACCTCATTGTGTAGAAAAAATTATGACGATGCACTCTTACTGGCGCAATCTTCAAAAATGGAGGACAGAAACGCAGTGAGAACAAGAACGTAATTTTACAACAGATTTTAATAGTTTATTTGATACTGCTGACGGCAAAACTTTGAAAATTATAAAAATTGAAGAGAGAACATTTTTATTTTGTCAAAGAGAGCAAGGGCGGAGGGGATGTCTTTATGGGGATCGATATGAAGCTTGCAAATCGTGAAGAAAATGTATTATTGAGAGAGAGAGAACAAGAAAACACACGGACTAAGGCTCATTGTAGTTCGGAGATCGCTGACAACTATATGGATTCATCAGAAGAATCTTCAGGCATCCAGGATATTTCTGATCAACCTGGGCCTTCATCAACTTATTACCCAAACATCTCTTGAGAGGAACAAAGATGCGCATATAGGATTAGAGATAAGAAACGTACTTAGGAGAAAATGTTTTTAACTCCCAAATTAATGGCTGTATTCGACCATGACTCATTTGTCAGTAAAATGTCGGGTTTTTTGGGTTTTTTTCTCGAAACCGTAGATGATTCTGTAAGGCATAACATAGATAAACTATCATTCAATCGAAACACGATCCAAAGATTTTCATAAGAAGAAGGCTATTAAGATTAAAGAATAATTTCAAAAGAAATGAACCTAGTTTTGTATCATTTCTATGGGATGGTGAATTGCTACCTGTCTTAAATGAGTGAGATTTAAAAAGTAAAAGGCTGCCTATCATTGTTACATATAAAGATCAAGAAAATGGTCGGGTGCCAAAATTAGAAAATTCTTCAGGGAAGGAGTGAACTATGGCAGTTTGGAGTATTCTAAAAGATTGGGGGTTGGAAGACAAGGTTAAAATTCTATGTTCTGACACAAATAGTTCCAATACTGGTCGCATATCAACAGTGCGATTACATTTCTAAAGCAGTATGCAGATCGAGAGATGGCATATTTTCCATCTCGGCATCAGATGTACGAAAAAGTGCTACAAAGTGATTTCGAAAATGGATGACCTAAAGTGACTAGTAGTCTAGATGTCTTCTTTTTAAAAAAGTCAGTGAAAAAAGGAATAATTTGGAATAAGCTTGAACCATATATGTAGTGACAGCGAAATACTGAGTAATGTAAAAATCTTTCAAATGCACTTAAAAAATGAAAAATTGAAGCTCGATTAAAGGGAGCTCGTTGAATTATAAAGATAGTCAATTTTTATCATTTTTCACAATTTTAACAAAATTTTCTAATGAATATTTACAATTTAAGTCATTCAGAATTTACATATGACATCAAAAAATTAGTTCATTGTTGCTTTTTCTTCAGAAAAAGCATAAGAAAAAGCATTAGCAGACTTCATTTCTTAGAAAAGTTTAAATTTATTAAAGAAATTCAACGTGGAGAAATTGGATTTCTGAATCTCAGTCCAGATCTTCGGGATAGGGATGATTTTTATTTAAAGTCATAAGAAACATTCAGGGTAAAGGAAGGATAAAATTTATGCAAGACTTCTAATCGATTTTTAACCGTGGATGCAGAGCAAAAGCAATTTTTTTTCCAAGACCACAGAAAGTAGTACGCGGACAGCACAACAAGGCAATTTTTAAACGCTAAAATTTATTTCAATATATTATTAAAAACTGTATATATTTTAGTTTTTAAAATATGATCAAAAATTGTATTATTAAAACTGTAAATTATTATAGCAAAATGATACGGTCTCTTTATATGAATAACAAAAATACAATTTTAAATACTTAATTTTTAGCGGTTTTTTTCTCCTATGTCTTTATTTAACCCTTTGCGGACATGTGACTTTTTTAGAGCACTCAAATCAGATTGGCGCACTTTATGCGCCATCCCGTTTTTCCATTTCTACACTTATTTAATTATACACAATATTTTTATGGTATAATTAGATTAGAGGTTGAATGGATGTGTGATACAAAAGTTTGTGTTCGAGTTTATAATTCCTCATGAACTGGATTGTCCTCGATGTCAGTCTCAGAATTAGATTCTCGGTCGCTGTACTCAGTCACTTCTCCACGGAGATATAATGCATCAGATTCGTGCTCAACTTGTCTCTCCTTGCTTAATTCTTCGAAAACATCCGAATATTGCTCTGTAGGGATAATTTCCCGCCGTTCCGTGATAGCCAGGTTGTGTTATGGAGAGCGTTTTTGCACTTTCAATCGTGATCAGACCAAACTGACTGATTCATTGTCAGTGGCAGTGTCGGAGCAAGTAGGAGGAATGTTAATACAAGGATAGA
Source organism: Araneus ventricosus (assembly GCA_013235015.1). Lineage (NCBI taxonomy): Eukaryota > Metazoa > Arthropoda > Arachnida > Araneae > Araneidae > Araneus > Araneus ventricosus. Next base: position 230,711 of record BGPR01000530.1, read on the forward strand.
GGGGTGGCGAGCTCTCCACCTTCGATAATTTTTATTATGGTGCATACACACTGGCGCACTCTCGAACCTGTCGGCAAAGGGTTAATCAAGCTCTAAATGGCACAGGTTAAACTGTACATATATATTGAAGAAATATTTGTTATACTTACATATTATGGTAAAAGGAAAAATTCCACTTTACTTAGAATACTATACCAGTGCCTCAAGTGTCTACGATTTTCAATTTGACCTTTTGATTTTTTATTTAAAAATTATTTTATACATTTTAGTACGCTAATAAAATCATGTATTCTAAGAACGTCATTTTGAAATTTTTATTATTCCTCATTCTAATTTGTACTTGATCTTTTTTTATCACTTTTGATGTGCCATGCTTTTATTACAGGTTTCAAACACCACATTCCCTTGAAGATCAACATGCTGCATGTCCCGACTCCTGTCGTGGCAGGTGACAGCATTCTGCTGAGGTGCGAATACGAGCTGGGGAACGAAACTCTGTACGCCGTCAAATTTTACAAAAACATGGGAGAATTCTACAGATACGTTCCGGCGTCTTACCCGGCAATCAAGACATTTCCTCAGAACGGTGTGGATGTAGATGTAGGTTATTTCTGTTTCTACCAATCAATTTTTTATTTTGTTTAAAATTCGGGAACAGGTATTAAAGCGACATCAATCTCTGCGAACTCTCTTCTAACAAAATCTTTCCCGAAATGATTTTTACTCGCATTTCTCCCGGTTCCCGCTAGAGTAACATTCAAGAAAAGTAGTAAATAAATCTCCAGTTCAAACATTTGGTTGCCAAATAAGTTAGCCTCTTGATGGTACTAATCCCACTTGATCAAACATGTCTACCCGACTTTATGAGTCAAAGACTCATGATAAATGTAAAGTGTGGCAAAGTAAATGTTAAGTGGCTTGGACACTTAAATGGCTCCTGAGGTAGAATTATGACTTATCTCTGATATATTCAGGGCAGATTGCAGTCTTGGAGGACTTTCACAGGAAACTGACACACATCTGTGTTTCTCCTGGAGGGAAACCTCCAGCAGCCAGCCTGATTACAACGATCCATTCGTTGCTAAAGCATACAGCAGTTTTTGAATAATCCAGGTTAAAAACACAACCAAAGAATAACACACACCCTCTTCTGACCCTCATCTTCCACTGATTCGTGTTCTCAGCCTTGCCATTCCATAACCCACTAGGCCACTGGTGGACACCGACATCGTACAGCACTCTGTTTCTTTCTCTGGTAGGGTGCTGAGAACATTTGTTGCAATTTAATGGGATAATTAATAACAGCTCTTTCATCAACTGTAGCATACAATCTGGAGACCACTCGACAAGTCGATGGCTAACTTAATACATCAAAAGCATCGGACTTTCTTTTAATTAGTTTTAGTTCCTGTCGGTTCCCTGCAGCAATGAAAAGAACTCATGTAATAAATAGCACTAGCAATTCGAATATTGCATTCGTTTCAATGCGAATAATGAGAAAATATTTTGATTTTAATTGTAAATTGCAGCATTTTTTGACGTGGAAATGTCAGCACTACGAAAGAATAGAGACATTCTATAAATAAATGGAGCCTTGAAGTGAATTCTACGCTTGCGCATTCCGAATTGATTTCAATCCCCTATTCCATCATTCTCACAAACAATATCCTGAGCAAGAAAACAGCAAGATTTTAAACAATCAATGTGGATAATTTTATAGCTGTCCTGTGACTGAAAGACTTTTCACAATTTATTACTATTTTCCTTCTTATTCTTTGATGGCAGCAATTTTTATCATTTTTATTTTCATTTGAGAGCCTGATGTGCAATCGCTTTGACGCGAGTACGTCACTGTTTCTTATTATACACTTTTATCTAATATTACTTGCTTCATATTCGTAAAGATGGAATTTTGTGATCAATTTTTCACGGTTTTTCAGTAGTGATCGGTTTTGCTGGTCGGACGGGATGTTACCATAAGGAACTGCTTTCGCCTTGGAGGTTTCATTAAAACCAGTGGCAAATCCAGGGCGCCGCCCGGCCCCCCCCCCTCCTCCCCCAGAGCTCAGCCAGAATTCTTGATTTTATAAAAAATCACTACAACTGTTTGTTCTCAATTTCCCTTTTTTAAAAAAAATAATAAAAACGTGACAACATTGCTTTCTGGCTTTTTCCTACTTTTCTAGTCATACTACTTGTTCTTGAAACGTTGACGCGGTCGAAGACATTTTTTGGCTAGTTATTTCATTGTATTTTTTATTAAATTATCAAAAGAATTGTATTGCTCTTTAAGATTCTTACTGTCAGGTGAATATTGTCTGCTAAGTTAAAGTGTTTTGGTTTACATAAGCCATAAGATTTGACGTTCGTCACGACGATACAAAATTGTTTTGAACTCAGCCCCCACCCAAATCCTGGATTCGCTACTGATTAAAACAAGAAGACAATCCTGATATCACTGAAAATCCTGATTGCAGACGATCCTGATGTCACGGAAAATCCCGATCACAGACGATCCTAATGCCACAGCCTACCTTTCCGAAGAGGATCATGAAGCTTGGATCAACGTTGACTCAAATTTGGAGGAAGCTGAAAAACTACAGATGCAACAAAATTGCAAGCATGGATGAATCGAAGACATGATCCCAGAGAACATGAGGGCAATGACGATGAAGAGGGCCAGAAAAAAAACCTCCATCAACCTAAGAAACTCTGCAAACCCCTCGTACTTTAAGAAGATCAGTCCAAAACCGTTCTGAATGTTTTGATGAGCATTATTCATATGAACGCCTTATCCATCGAATGCTTGAAAAAAAAAGACATCACTTTCGATAACTTTTTAAGAAAGCTTAAAAAATTAAATATTTATATTTTTTCAATTCTGTACATTGTGTCGCTGTTCTTGTTCTAGTTAACAAGAATCAGTACAAACTAACAATGTTGTGTTGTCTGTTTTTCTTTTATCTTCATATACCTATAGAGATTTGTATTATTTTAAGACATTTCGGATATACTAATTATTCGGATGCCGAGATCACTCCGGTTTTGAACCAAAGTGATCTCCACAAACGGTGGCAACTGTATTTTTAGTTAGCCAATACTAACAGTAGTTATTTCCAAACCACCTTCGCCACCTGGTATTGAATTTGAGAAAGTGCTGATTTCAAATTTCCTTAATAATTATAATAATAGATTATAAATTAAAGACTAAGAAGTAAAAATTAAATGGAATAAATAAATTCTACTTTTTAGAACAATGATAAAAGTGTGTTTTCTAAAGCTATTTTTATTTTGATTTGTTATTTCTGTTGTAAGATGCGCTTTGAAACAAAGGTGATCAAAAACAATTCTCGGGTCTTTTAAACAGCTCTTTCAAGTCAAACTTCTGCATTGAATGCGCGAAAGATTAGCGGAGACAAAAAATAATCACTTTATAACCTTGGCTCATGAATTAGAAGAAACTCGTTACTTTGAAATAAACGCGAATGTATCTATATTTCCTGCGTATACAAGGATGCAAAATATGCAGGTGTGTCTAGGAAGCAGACTACCTCAATTTATATTAGTACTATTATTATTATTTAGTTATTAATTTCACTTGTATGCTTCAGTCGCTTATTTCATAGCAGCAAAATGCCTTCAATAAAGCTAAAATTTTTACCACATACTACAGTCAATAGTTTCTCTCTCCATCGAAAAAACAAACGGTTATATTATTTTTCAAAATGGAAGAAACACCATTTATGGAATAACAGTCTGATTGCTTTCGAGTATATCGCTTGTTATTGATTCACATCCACACAATTCTTTAATGTTATTAAACAAGTAATTTCTTGTATCACTCAGCCATATCCCAATCTCATTCGCTAACAACCCTGAAAGAATTCTAATAAGTATACTTAATAAAATCCGTGGAACAAAGAGACATCAGCCAGCAAATGGCATTCGAAATTTCCTCCGTGGCACGTTCGAACGATCATGTATCTAATTGGAGAATAATAACAAGGATCAGATGGAACAAGGATTTCGGGCGATCTATTTGATATACCTGGAAATGGAATGCCCCCAATACAATAGAGAACATATCATTTCAATCAAATGTGCTGTATTATGCGACCTGAAATTATTCTCTAGATAATTGAAGAAATTGATACGTAACAAATGCAGTCAAGGGTGAACTCATTCTGTATCTAATTGAAAATATTTGTATCTGTCTAGATCTGACTGATTAGAGAAATATTTCTTTATAGATTTGATTTGTCTAATTACATTGAATATGCCAATCATGTTTGCCAATTCATTGAAATTTTTGAATGCTTTCCATTAGATTTCTGATTTAGAAAAATGACCAAATATAAATGAAAATAAAAAACCCTATATCCTTGTATTTGAAACAAAATAATTCCCTACCACCATCGCGCCAAAAAAAAGAAAACAATTTTAGAACACAGTTTTGTTAGAGCACTAAAAAGTAGAGATTATTTTTATTTTAATTATTTTCTACTTTTCATGCTTTAATCTGTAGTTCATATTATAAGACTTGTGGAATCATAACGTCAATTTTTTTTTCAAATTCACAACCATGTCACGGCACCAGAATGGGAAAAAGTTTTATTAAATTAATGGACAATTGAAAATTAAGTTCGGATAATATTGAAATGATGCATTGTCGTTGAGAATATACACTATATGGCCAAAAGTATCCGGACACTTTCAGATTTTCACATTTTTTAGAATTTCTCCGGAAAGGATTAACTGACAGCCCTTAAACTTCAACCATGTAACTCACATTTCACATTGAAGATTCGATCCTGAAGGCAATTAGGGGACCATCTACAAACTGATGAAGACAAAAATGTTTTTGGCCCACCCCGCTTCACAGAATACTGATAACAAGATGAAACTTTCAGAAATGGTTATGTTTAGTGTTCACAATATTTACAGGAATTTTTGTAAACTCAGCATAAAAATTTGGGAAGATATAAAGGTTTTCTTTAAAAATCCCAAATTTTCCCGCCTGTTTTTTGCTTATAACATGCTGAGTTTTCTTTTATATTATACGAAACTTTCAGAAAAAATTACAATATGTTACAGAACGCCGCCCCATGCCCCCGGGCCTGATGCCTTTACGGCAACCAAAGACAACATGTTGGAGAAGCATTTTGGAAAAATTTGGAAAAAATACTTGAATATTACAGGAAATATAAGCATTTTTAGTAAAAAATGTTTTACTGCGCATGAGCGAGACATAGAGTAATTTTTCTTTCACAACTTTAAAACCAGATATATAGGGCAAGTTATATAAAAAAATTCAGTTCAATATCATTAGTATTCAGAAAGATATTGGCATTACACCGAGCAGAATTTTAGCTCCTATCGAAGCGAAGCTAAAAGATGAGGGGTTATACACAAATTGATATTTTTTAAACTTACGTCTTTGAATAGTTATATAGAATTGTATAGTGGTTAGAATTTGCTGAATACCCATGAACACTTGTAAATTACGTACATAACTTAAATTCCAGTTAATTAGGTACTATAAATAAAAAAAATTATTACTTTAATTATATTATTTACATGATTATTAACAAGCTACATATTATTACAATTTTACGGCCAAACGATATTTTTAAATTAACTTCTTTTATGTCCAAACGATTTTTTTATTTAATTAATTTCTTTTCTTAAAATATTTTAATAATTCTACAAATATATATATATTTATTCGTTACAAATATTATAAGTGTTCATGAGTATTTAGCAAATTTCTAACCTCTATACAATTCAATATAACTATTCAAAGATATAAGTTTAAAAAATATCAATTTATGTACAACCCCTCATCTTTTAGCTTCGATAGGAGCTGAAATTCTGCTCTTTTTAAGGCTGATATCTTTCTGAATACTATTGATATTGAACTGAATTTTTTATATAAATTGCGCTATATATCTGGCTTTACAGTTGTAAAAGAAAATTACGCTATGTTTCGCGCATACGCAGTAAAACATTATTTACTAAAAATGCTCGTGTTACCTGTAATATTCAATATTTTTCCCAAATTTTTACAAAATGCTTTTCTAACATGTTGTTATTTTTTCTGTAAGTTTCGTATAATATAACAAAGAAAATGTGCATGTTATGAGCAAAAAACAGGCGGGAAAATTTGGTATTTTTTAAGAAAACCTTTATATCTTCCCAAATATTTGTGCTGACTTTACAAAAAGTCCTGCAAATATTATGCACATTACACATAACCATTTCTGAAAGTTTCATCTTGTTATCAGTATTCTGTGAAGCGGGGTGGGCCAAAAACATTTTTCTCTTCATCAGTTTGTAGACGGTCCCCTAAATGCCCTAAGGATCGAATCTTCAATGTAAAATGTGAGTTGCAGTATATTCTTCACATGGGCGAAGTTTAAGGACAGTCAGTTAATCCCTTCCGGAAAAATCCTGAAAAAAGGTGAAAATCTGGAAGTGTCCGGATGCTTTTGGCCATATAGTGTATAAGTGTACAAGATGTCAAAACTCTAGCATATCAGTTAGTGAGAGTAAAATCGATTACAAAATTCCATCTTTACAAACATGGTACATCTTTCTCGTTTATGTGTGTAACAAAGACAAAAAAATTGTAATGGTAAAAAAAAATTGATTGTGAGATTTTGATGAATATCTATATTTTAAATCTCCTAAAGTTCCAAATTATACCTATTCGTTTGTACGTGAATATGATAACTCAGAAGCGAAACAAGCTACACAGGGTTATTCACAAAAACATGGCCGAACTTTAAGGGTAGGTCAGGTATACGATAATCATCCAAAATCATATAGGAACATGGGTACGCAAACGTCATCTGGAGACGTAGATGGCACTTAAAATAATACAGCGCTGGCCAAATTGTCGATATTTTTCTGAATCTTAATTGTATTTAACTAGAATTTTTATATAAGTTGCCTGTACATCCGTCTTTGAAGTTATGAAAGAAAAATTATGTTTCATTTCGTACATGCGCAGTAAAAAATTATTTTTTCTAATATTCTAGGTATTTACTTCAAATTTTTATACAATACGTCTGTAATATATTGTCACATATTTTGTACGTTTCATATAATTTGGTTGAAAACTCTGGAAGTTTTAAGCAAAACACATGCGGAAAATTTTGGGATTTTTTCAAGAAACTTTTTCTCTTCCCAAATATTTTTTTTACGAAAATGCATGTATATATTTCACACATTACTCAAAACAATTGATGAAAGTTTCAAACCATTATCAGTTTTCTGTGAAGCGGGGTGAACAAAAATCCTTTTCGACTTCATAAATTTCTAAATGCCCTCGTGACCGAATCTTCAGTGTAAATTGTGAGTTAAAATCTATTCTTTATATGGTCGAAATTCAAAGAGGTCCGCAAGTTTGGCTATCGCTTTATCATTTTAAAGGCTGCCTCCAGATGGCGTTTGCACACCCATGTTCCTATGCCATTTTGTTGTCTTATCGTGTGCGTGACCCACCCTTAAAGTTTTGCTACATTTTTTTCAATCACCTGCATAAATGAAATTTGGCACATGGTTTTATCACGGCACGTGATTTTGAGGATATGCAAATTGAGCCAAATCTGTCAAAAGGTAAACTGTCTGTCTATCCATGTGTATGGGAATTCATGACTCAAAAACGGAACGAGGCAAACGAGTGAGATTTGGTATGAGGTCATTCAAATTTGTGCATCGGCGTTGGCATCAAATTTTAGACAAAATCAAAAGGAGCGGCATTTCCAAAATTTATACTCGATTCTCTTCCCTATACGACAAAGATAAATTATAAATTGTATGCTTTTTTCTTTTTTCTCAAAAGAAAATGGAAGTATTTTTTAGAATAGAATTCTGAACTGCCATGCATATTACCGAACATTCGAAAAGAGTTGAAGAGCAGAGTACAATCACAAAATTCCACCATTCACCAAATGAAACGATATTGCTCTTCGCAGACGACTTTCATGCACAGCGAAAACAGATCGGAAAAAGAAGATACCGAACATAGAAACTGAATAGCAAGTAGAACCGTGTGGCTGAATTCGAGGGCATGTTTTTATTGAATTGTGTCCCGCAATCTTCCCATGTAAGACCTACATTTTGCATCTCTTTCGGTAGTTTTCTGAAGTATTTTTATACGCCGTTGTACAGTAGGAATTGGATTGCACCTACAATGCAGATGCTTTGCGAAAATATAAAAATGGCGAATTGCGACATAGTTTCACGATGGCTTTTCAGTTACAGAAAGTGATTGAATCGGAAATCGATTAGAATTTATCTCAGAAACTAAGAAATCATACGCTCTCTCCTATTTTTTTATTATTGTTATTTTTTGTTTCGTGAAGTAGGCTATTTTGAAACTTTATGCTATTTATTGCATTCCGGATGGCAACATCGGATCTCAAAAATAAATTGATGTACGAATTCAGAAGTCAAAAAGTTTCAAAGAGAATTATATTTATTACAATGCTTATATTACGTTCGAGAAGTAGTCGCGTTTTCATGATTATAAAATTCAGAGCTAAAAGCAAGGAATAAAGCATTGAAAGAGAAAGTATTGTTAACATAAAAAAAATCGATCAATAGATTTTTTTATGAATCTTTAAGAAAGACATCTTTTAGACATTCCCGAGTCCGAAATAAAAACATTTTTGGAACTCAGTCTGTCTAATTTTGGAATAAATACTTCGACTAGTATATTGGGTTTCTTCTCTATACGTATGTATGTGAGCTCTATACCTCAAAAACACAACAAGCAAGATAAATGAATTTCGGTATGTGGCCTTGACACCAAAACTGTAGATCTACATCCAATTTTGGACCCAAGCGTAAAACTCTCCATATCGTGGAAGTGTTAGAGAAAGTTGAGGGAAAGGACATTCCCATTGGTTTAACAGACGGACATGCATGCGTCCAATTGCAATTAATTTTATGGTGAAAAGAGCATTTATTTTGTTACTTGATAACTGATAGACAGATATACCAATAAAGCCACAATTTAAAAAGGAATACAAGCAATCCAATAGTAATTTGAAGTAAACGAAAAGCAGACAACAAAAACAAGGAATCCATTCTAGTTCACTTTTTCAAGGGCTAGAAACTATTCGAAATGGATTCAAAAGGATATTTAGGGAATTTTCTGTAGAAGCCGGACTATTTTAGGCCAAGACAAAGCTTCTCATAGCCCGAACTCCTCCCCCAAAAAAAGCAACCAGGAGCAAATCCACAAGCACAAACGTCAAAAGAAAAAGGAAAAAACAATAAATACGCTAATAAGAGCAACAAAATATTAGCCATCAAGCTTAATTAATAAGCTTTCATAAGGTAAAAATCAAAAAGAACTTACCCCTGTAGAAATTAGCCAGATAAAAATAATTTTCCCGCGCTTTCGAGAAAAGCAAAACATTAAACACTAGTCTCCGTGGCGCCATCTATATTCCCAAAAGAGGAATAGAAAGGCAGAAAAAAGAAAAGAAGGAAAGCAGAGGCCAAGAAAGCAATCTCTTTACTAGCATGGGAAGGAGACCAATTCAGAAGTATTAAGAGAGAAAAAAAGCCCTTATTTCCCATTTTTAACTACGCATAAATGCGCGGTTTTTTTTAAAACTGTATATTCCAGACTGTTCCTAAGGACAAAATCTTTAATGTTGTAAATGTTACAAGGGAAATGGTTATCATTGAGAGTTTTTAAAAAAACATTGGAAGCAAATAAGAAATCATGCCTATTGTTGCAAATTGCTTTAATTCTGTTGGCTTGACTGAAAATCACGTTTCTAAAAACTCTATAATATAAATTGGAATGAAAGTCACAAAGAGTTTTACACTTAAAGTTAAATTCAGCTCTTTTGTCATAAAGTCCAATCATAGTAACATGCTTGTTAATCTCAATCTTAAGATCTAAAAAGGTACTTTTATCTTGATGAGAGTTCGTTTTATTAAGTTTAAGTTCTTTTGGATTACAATTAATAATTAGATCTAAATCATCCGCATTTAAAAGAAGCAAATCATCTATGTATCTGTAGCCGTAAATTAGATTATTTCTAATAATTTTATCCTCAAAAAAGTGCAAGAAGATATTGGCCAGAGAACTGGAGAATGTAACACCCATCGGAATACCTGAAATCTGTTTAAAATAGTTTATGCCATTAAAAAGATAGTTTTCTTTAATGCTGAAATTACAAAGCTCGAACCAGTCAGTTTTTTTAATTATTGAGTCGTTCAGAAATTTATTATACATGAAAAGGCAAACTTCCAAAAGCTTATTATGCGGTAGATTGGTGTATAGATTTTCAAAGTCAAATGAGTTTAAACTGCAAATCTTGTTAGTATTCAGTAGTTCCAACACTTCAGCATTATTGCAGATAATGAAGTTATCTTCTTTTTTAATTTCAAGAAGAATAATATTTAATAATTTGAAAAAATGTTTACTAATAAAAGAATTGTAACTTCCTGTACCACATGTAACAAATCTAAAGCTAGTAGGAATTTTTATGAAATTTAACATTGATTGATAACTGATAGCTTGTCTTAGATATTCATTTGATTGTCAGAGACAGTGCCAATTCACTTTTCCTCTTTGAGTGTAGAAAGAAACCTTGTGAAAACCTCGGAAGTTTAGCTAAAGAACATTTTAAATTTGGCTTTAGGTTTAGGAGTGAGTTGTTAACAGTTTGACTAATTTTGAGGCAGCAGAAAAAATTTGCAAACAAATGATTTCAGCTTAAACTGCATCAAATTGGGGAGTTAAGGGCAAGGGACCATTTTGATGATTGATAATGCACACTTTTAGCGAGAGGCAACTATGGAGCAGTGACTGTGGTAAGAGAGGATCGATGTCATGGACAGTCTTGGGAAGTGCTAAGAAGACAAAATACAGTGCTTTTATTTAATTTTTTTGAACTTGTGTGTCATCTATCCTTGCTATGCCACAGAGACAGCGCCTGATTACGCCAATAATTATTTTTCAACCTCGATTTCAAAATAGATTATCAAAAAACCGTTTTCGTCTCCATTTCCTCCTAAAAGGAAAAGATGATGTGTTTGATGAAGATTCCTTCAAATTATGGTAATGTCGAATATAAAGGTTTCTTGTCAATAGGGATAAGAACTTTTTTGAGTTTGGAATCATGAAGTTAGCTCTAAGATAGCAAAAGGTAATCGAACAAAATGGGCAATACATTACTTAATTTATTTTCTTATGAAAATATAGTCTTGTATTAATACAGAAAAATACACAATTACATTTTTAGCAACCCTATAGAAATAAATTATCCATTTCTGAATCAGTGGGAGAGGTGCTAATCCTTTTATTTGTAGATTTTTATAAGACCTATACTGCTCTCCTAAGCATAAAAGACATATCTCAATTTTTTTTAATTTTAAAATTTTTCTCACTTAGTGATGTTTGTGGAATAATGCCCGACATTATTCCTAAGAAAAAAGGCCATATTTTATTAAGAAATAGTAGAAAACCACTAAAGAAAAATGCATTTCGCAATAAACTAGCGCAATGTACATTTACTAAAATGTTCACAGCCAAAAGTTATAGTTTTTCTCAGATGCGCCTTTTAGGCTTATGCCGGCAGTATAGATGTTTAACGTTCAGTGTTTTCTGCTTTAGTATTTAAATTCTAAATTTTGTATTTAAAAAAAACGCATCCTGTTTTCTCTTTCCAGTTGAAAAGTGCAAAAGATTTCAGATTTCTTCAGAAATTACAGTGAAATACTACAATGAAATGCGATAAGAGGAGGGTTTCCTGATTTTCCTTCAGATTTAGTTTAGTTTTACGTTTCCATTTCAAGGATGCATGAAGACTACTTTGTAACGGACTTCTTAATTTTGATTCGTCGTCAGTTGAAGAGGTAGACAGCTGAGCCGATACAACAAACCAGAGTGAGAAGTTTGACTCTATGCAACAGATTTTGTTTGCACAAAGCACAACGTATTCGTATCTTTGGTGGACTAGAGTCTCGCCGAAACTGTGACTCTATTACTAGAACACAATGGTTCTTTTTCCTATGTCTGAGAATAGTGAATAGAGAAAGATTAAATTACTGATAAGGATCCCAATTAATGAAACTATGTTACGAATTAAATTATCAGTCGAAACAGTCATAAATTTTTAAAGCAAGAAAAAGAAAATTGCATCGGCCGGGAATCGAACCCGGGCCGCCCGCGTGGCAGGCGAGCATTCTACCACTGAACCACCGATGATACACGTTCGTTTACACGGTTTGTTTTTAAAATCATAACCAGCAAATAAGATGACCGACTTTCAAGGAGAGATCTCGTGCAGAGATTCTGTTTATCCAGCTTCCTCAAAGATCAATGACTTAGTGATCTTTGCCCCACGCTACTAACCAAAGCGTGACTGGTCTTGATGTCGTGTTTTGGAATATTTTCCAATGGAATATTTGTACTCTAGCATTTAGTTCCCTTCATTTTGTCATTTAAATATATTTCATCATCGATTTCATTGTAAGCAAAGTTGGAATTCTTAAAAATTTAATTCATTTAAACTTCAAATAGAAATCCAGGTCCAGGAAGTTGCAACGATACAGCAAAATAATCAGAAAGCACTGAATAAAAAATTTATAAATTGTAAAATCAGTGGCCTACTGAGTTTGGAGGGCGAATGGTCAGGGGCGTAGCTAAAGAAAACGGCACCCAGGGAAAATATTAATATTGCGCCTCCCTTGCCATATTTTCAAAAAATTTATATCCATTTTTTGATAGCTTTTTGCCGAGGATCTATTTAGGTTCAGTTCATTAGCAAAATGTAGTTATTTGGAACAGTTTTTCTGTATCAAGATTTAAATAACGACGTGATGATTGCGAATAATAACTTAAAAGCTTTTTTAAAAACTTTCGTTTTGTTTTTTACTATTCAAAATAATTTTAAAAAGAATTTTGGCTTTCAAAAAGTAGAGAAATTTTTAAAAAATCTCTCCTACTTGTTGCCAGCAATCTTTTCACTCTTTTGTAATATAGTATCACAATTCGTATTTTCTTACTGGCTCTTCACAGTTTTTTTTTAATTATACTAAATGCATTATATGGCAAATCTAAACTGAAACAAGATGAATTAACGACATAATATGCACTTTCCTAAAACTATTTTCTTTACATCAATAAATAAGCAAAAACATTTTTTTACAACACATAAAAAATAAGTTCGTTTTCTAAGTGAATTTTTTATATTAGTTTACGGCCTTTTTTAAAAATAAGTTCATAAACGAATGCAACTAAATGAATCAATCACTTTCCACCTCTTAGTAAAGGTAATCGACCAGGGCACTTGCTCTGTCTTCCCCACCCTTATTATGCCACTGCGAATAGGAAAATGACGTTTTTTACTGAGATTTAATAAACGATTGTTGGTTATTGTGTTTAAAACAGTTATGAAAAACGCCAAATTTATGTTGTGACTGTTTTTCTATGCAAGCACTGCTTTTTTCTCTTGAGGATATTGCACCAGCATTTGTGAAGAATTTGTTCAGATGTAAATTATCTATTTCATCTTTTTTCCTTAAATAAATTTATATTCCTCCTTCCTTTTTCAATCCATTTTTTGAGTAAGCCAAATCATTTTCACTATAAATATCAGACTCGGGAAAGATTTCGTAATTGAAAGAATCTTTCTTGTTAAATTTTCTTGAGGAATGCGGTCTTATATTTAAAAACACGTCGATCTTGACACAACCGACACGCCTATTAACACAATGTAAAATACAGTTTCATTCACAAAACAATGAGTACAAAAGCTATCATAACTTCTTTTCATAGACGAGCACAATACAAGAAAATAAATGAAGGCACACAAGAAATACAGAGTATTTTATACATATATCTAGAAATTTCTTCGTTTAGTGGATGATTGTTGGGAATTCCACCACAAATGCAGCAGTAATACTAGAAGTAACTTTAAAAAATTTTAGTTGTAAGGCTTTCACCAATGTTTTTAAACTTTTTTTACGGTAATAAAGCATCGATGATTTGTGACAATGAATGTTTCTAAAATTAATAAAAAAATATTTCAAGAAAGAACTTTATATACTTCTAAAATTGATTAGCAAGTATTTGTTTCTTTTTTATATAAGTATTTATTTCTTTAAAAAGATTAATAAATGGAATTCAAAACATCATTTTTTACAATAAATTACACAATACAGTTGTAGAAATTCTTTTCTATTTATGGTGATCATAATTTGCATTCAGTTCTCTAATCACTGCTAGGAATTGCAATCGCGTGCCTAATCAAAAATTTAACTACCAAAAGAAAATAATCGAGAAGTAGATATTGCAAATCGTTCTCGAACGAAAGAAGAAAATCAAAGTGTCTGGAAATCCTCGAATTTTAATACACGTTTTTTTATTATTTTAAAGAGTTTTGATAGTTTTTTTAATTCCATCAAAATAATGCATTTCATTTTCTTTCAATTTTAAATATAGTTAAAAGAATGCTAGTTTCTAGTATCTCTGCAGAATATCAATTTTTTTAAATTCTTTCTTCTTCATTATGCTTAGACAGAAATAAAATTGTACATTAGATTTTTGATGTATTTTTATCATGCGAAGTTACTTTTAACAAGTTAAAGTTTTGTTTGATATTGCAGACGTTTTTATTGAGGAAGAAGAAAGTTTTCAATGTTTTCGCTTTGGACTTTTTACTTTTTGTAAAAATCCATTTCCTCTTTCCATTTCTGACAGCGAAAATAGCTTGCTCTAACAAGCAACGAATTTCGTGCCCACATTACGCATACTGCTACAAAACAATTAGTTCTTCTTTCTGTAGACTACTTTTTTACTTGCTTGGTTAAATTCTTCAGTTATTTTTCGACGTTAACATCCTCATAATTTATATTTTCCCGCAATCTCAGCATTAATAGCGCGTGATAAATAAAGAGCCTCGTGATTTGTTGTTCCGCGGGAAATATTACAAAGACATCACAGGACTTTTTTCCTACTGAACAAAATGTGCGATGGCAACAAAAAGATTCTCACAGCCAACGAAATTGCTTCATTAATCATTTTGACACAAACATAGCGGCAACTGAAGATGTTGTATTCTGCGCTTAGAGGTGCATTTTTGCCTGACCGCTACTGGAAACGATTTTTAAGAAACAAAAATATTTTCATTCTATCAATCATAAATCTGTTCTTTATTTCACTATTTTTTTATTCCCGACTACTCTTAATTTTTTTAAATTGATGTTTGCACAAAAAAACTGGTTGTGTGGGTGCATTCATTAAAGACGCAGGAAGATTCAGAGGCTAATAAAAAAAAGCAGAAGTAATTCGGAGAGTGGTGGGGTTTTTTTCTGTCGTTTTTGTTATCTTCTGAAGAAGATATGGAAATCAAAGTATCAGTATATTTTATAATCAGGCAGAGAATATTTTTTTAAGAAACACGGAAACAGTGGTGCAGCGAGGATAAATGACGCTCTAGGCATAATAATTTTTTTCGGCACCTCATCAGATTTAGTTTTTAAAACAAAAAAATAAGGCGCTGTATTTTATTTTCTTTGTGATACCCTCATTCAAAAAAAATCTAGTGCCCAGGGCATCGATACCTTTTTATTCGCTACGCCAGCCTTTCCCAAACTTTGTGGTTGTGCGGATCACATGTTGTGCAAAAAAATATTTTGTGTAAATATATATTCTATATTTCACTTATATATTCTAACTAAATATATAAGTGAAAAAATATTAACACATATAATATATTTATGTATTATATGCACGTATACATATGTCAGTATTTAGTAAAACTTGCTGTAAAAGGATGAAAAATATATTATTTATAAAGCAAAAAAATGAGTGACGACTATTGAAGTGACGACTATTCACTCACTTCGACTCCGCGGCCCACTAATACGCTATCGGCGGCCCATAGGTTGGGAACCGCTGCTCTACACCACTCAAAAATATTTAAAAAATTGTAAAAAAAGGCAATAAACTTTTAAAAATTTATATGTATCCGAGCTAACTTTTATGAAGTAGGAGTCTAGAATTTCGATCAGATTTATTGTCATTTTAAATATCTAATTAATAAGGTTCCATAATCTAGATATTAGGTTTACTTGCACGCTCAGCCCACAGCCATGACCACACATCGAAGGAAAAAAGTTACATCCCGGTCCTAGGAAGACCAAAGGTAAATTAACAGTGCAATTTTCAGTAAGATCTAGAATGAATCCGCCACCCCACTTATTGGCGCCATCAAACGCAGTGGCGTAGCGACGCGACGGTAACTGAAACCCGAGGCATAGATGATGTTTTGCCCCCCCCAAGTCGTCATCACTGGTTTAGGAAGGTAAAACAGAAGGAAAGTAAATGGGAAGCACTGGAAAGAAAAAACAAGGGGAAGGCATTATTTTTGCGCCTATTCATGATATTTCACTTCAAAAAGTGACATGAATACACAAATGTTTTATTCCCACTGCGCCTTCAAAGGCTGGCGCCGGGTACATGTATACTCCCTTGCCCCCCGGTTGCTACGCCACTAATCAAACGGATGGAAAATCGCCAGTTTCAGCAAAGTAAAAACAGCAGTTAGAATCATTTTGAATACTGTCAGTTAGTATGTTTACTTTAAAACCTCTTAAAGGGCCATTTTTTTCAAGTAGTGGTACAATAAAATAACTGGGAGTCCGATTAATTTAAGGGACTCAGTACCCCCCTATACCGCCATTGTTAAATTGACCATTTTCTAAGTACCTTTTCTCCCAATAAATACATGTTTGAGATTTTTTATACAGTTTAAGTAGACATTTATCTCTATACTGAGATAAAAAACTTACATAAATATAGCTCGGTTTTTTTTTTTATTATTTTTAACTGAATGCCACTATGAATTTTTCAAAAATGCCATTTTCTAACACGAGATCAGCACTATTAAGAAATATTTTTGAAGTACCAGAAAACATTTCACATCAGCATATACATTTATATGTATAGAATAGATGGTAAAAATTTCAAGAGCATATATAAAGTAGATTTTGAGGAAAAAGGTAAATGCAGTTTCAAAAATACCATTTTGAGATAATTCGAGTGAAAGATGAAAATCTTGTGTTACATTAATCTGTTCACCTTTTTTAAAAGTTTATTTTAACTGACTTCTGATATGAGCACGAGCAAAAGACTTATATCGTTAGAAAGGTCTTGAAATGAAGATTTCAAATATATAAAAATCAAAAAATTGAATTTTTGAAAGCATATCGGGTACTGAGTCCCCTTAAAGGTTATTGTTCTGTATTTATTATTATATTACAGACAAGTATATTATATCAATGTACAAAATAAATAAAAATAATTAATAAAGGGAATTATAAATTTGGAAGAGTAAAAATAATAGCAGATAACGACAAGGAGTAAGAATCTGCATGGATGTCTGGCCTCTGATGAAGTCATTCACCAGATTCTAACTTCTTGTCGTTATCTGCTATTATTTTTACTCTTCCACATTTTTGAAAGCATATCTTGTACTGACTCCCCTTAAGAAAAGAAATTCATTTAGCTTTTTGGATGACACCCTATTTTTTGCTAATTAATTTTATTGATTAATAATTAATTACAACATCAAGAGACTTCGTTATGATTTAAGGTAAGGAATTGAAACATCCAGGATTTTGTTTCATCAAAACATTCGGGGAAAACTTACGCCAACCTTAAAAATTGATGAATTTATTAGGAAGTATATTTCCCACGGCCTTAGAAAGGGTTAAAGCGATTGGAAAAAGAGAAATAAAATCGAATAAAATTGAAAAATTAAACACCAGCATTTAAGCAAAAGGATTTGTCATATCTAGTGTAAACAACAGTTATTGTTACCTCGGACAGTTACTGAAACCTTAATCTTTAATTGTAAAAAAAATCTTTGCCCTAGTTTCAGTTGTATAAGTTCATTTATACTGCAAATATAAATTAAAGAAGAGTGAAGGGGTGTCAATAATTGTTTAGACAATTACTCAACCGTAAGGTATCAATAATTGATTGTGCACTATTTATTCTCAATATTGTTACAAAAATATACTGTCGCTTTCCTGCCTTGCTAGTCTTACGGATGAGAAGAGGGTTTTACAGGGGTAAGTATGGAATGCCGTCGGCGGCCAGGCCTGAACCCCTGACCCTGGCGACAAATCGAAGATTCCCGAAAATGTGATAATTTTCTCGATATCTCTATTAGGAGTGGAGATAAGCAGAATGTACTAGATGATTCCATGTGACGTCATGCCCTGTCGGAAGAACTATAAATACCGCAGAATCCCAACTCGGGGATGAATCTCTTTGAAGTCTTGTTAGCATTGCGAGTTGGTCAGCTGCTATACGTTCATCGCTATTGTTCGTGCTATTATTGCTATTATTAGTGACTTGCTGTCTGCTTGTGTTGCTAATTTGAGCAAGTGCTATGTTTATTCCTGTTACCTGTGTTTCTTCTTTCCCGAATATTCGTGAATAAAGCGCCATTCTCCATTATCCTGCTTGTTGATCTGTCTTCAGCGTACACCCACAGGACGATATTTGGCAACAATATATTGCAAAATACGTTCCAGGGATAATTTTTTATGGAACCCTTTATTCAGCTTAAAGTAGAGTAATTCAGGAAGAGTTACAATCAATCACAACTTGATTGAACTATTTTTTCCATTATTTAATAGTATAAATATTACCTCAATGGTGTCAATAACTGTCTTGTTTACCTTGTATGAGTCCTTTCACCGAAAGCAATCATTTACAGTTTATTCCGACTTCCCTGTTTCCCAACTTCAGTACCGACACAGCACCGGTAAGTAAAGAAAATAATTCCTCTTGAAAAGCATTTTATTGAAAACTTCTGCACTTTCTTTGCCATTCAAAGTAGCCTTAATTATCTTTAAAATAACACCTTAGCATTGACTGTATATTATATTTAGGGTTGCCATAATTGCTAAGCATTAATACGGGATGTTTAAATGCTAAATAAATAAAACAGGAAAAGTGGTAGGTAATGGCTTATTTTACTCTTATAAAAATTCAATACAATTTAAGCAATCTAATAAAATGAAGACGTCGAATAATGAAGATTCAAGGCTAATCCTTTTTAGCCCAGTCATATTTTAAAGTTGATTTTACTTTCTTAATTATGTCATTTTTTCTTTCGCATAATTATAAAATTGGGTGCAAATCATTTTAAAATTAAATGACAAATCAAAATTGCTTCATTTGTCTCCACTGACAACTTGTTTCTTTCGTTCCACCATTGAGTTGATGTCAGGGAAAATATTCTCTCCACATTTGCATTGTGGGCTGGATTGGCCAATACGCATTCACACAGCTTTATTAGACATGGCTTTTGATTAATATAAGGGAGAAAACGGGACATAGTAATACTTGACTGAGTAGTTAAATACGGTGATAGGCCGGTATATACGGGACGTTTGGTAACCCTAATTATGTTGATACCTTTCCCGTGACCTGAAAACGGTAATTTTGCCTTCGTTACAATGAAACTGTTGCGTTAAAGTTGCTCTATTGTGATCTTCTCTGGTCACGGCGTTGAGTTCCATACGGACATATGAGAAAAATGATGATTGATTTAAGGGGACGTGTTATCAATGGACAATAATGTCCCCCACCGGGGCACCACAAATTCGTGAATGAGAAGCCGCCCGAAAAGTAAATGGGTTCCCACTTCCCGCCGGGAATAGTAATGATGTGGGATAGAGTTACCTCCGATGACGGCACGTACCTCCTTTAGAGGGGTTGTTAGGCCGTTAGGACTCTACCCTCAGTTTCCGACTGCTGTCGCAACGACGATCATTCAATTGACCGCAGAGGCCCAGACAGGGCGGAGATAATAATGTGGAAATTATTGAATGTTGCTAAAGTTAAGAAATTGAGTAAAATCCTGTGTTCTTCAGACCATTATCCAACATGTAAGTGTAGTGTCTAACATGTACAGTGTGGTATAGTGCACTAACTGACAAAAAAATTTATTTAAAAAGCAAGATAAAAATAAATTCAGTTCTTATGTGTGTGATAAGTATTTTTTTCACTAAACAAATCGTGCGAGAGCAACAAAAAGATTCTCACGCCAACGCAATTGCTTTGTTAATCATATTGGCACAAACATAGCCGCAAGTGAAGGCTTGCATTCTGTCCTTGCTGCATTTTCCCTGATTGTCGAGGGGGAAGGAAAAAAACGCTTATTTTATGATGATCATTTTTTTATATTTTTGCTCTTTCAATCATAAATCTGTTCTTTTTCTCGCGTATTTTTTAAAATTTTATTTCACCTCCTACGGTCTTAATTTTTTAGTCGATGGTTGCACAAAAATTAACGTTTGAGTGGGTGCGTTCGTTAAAATTTAAGTAGGACAGAAGGATGATAAATAAATAAGAGTAGGAGATTAAAATATTTTCGTAATGCGCATGCGCAAAATCTATCTTAATGTTCCCTTTCTTTATAGTGTCCTTATTAATCTATATTAAAAAAGGCCAAACATTTCGGTAACGCTCAGGAATTTAGCTACGTGCCAAAGGGATTTTGGAAGCTTATGAGATCATAAATTTCCCTTTATCTGTCTACAAGTTATCAGGCACACAGGATGCTGTTTGATTCTATGATGATTTAATATCAAATAGGAGTTATACCAGAATTAATTTATTTTCCTAAATCTTTCAGCATTTTTTTTGTGTGTGTGCATTTTTTTTCCTCTGAGTTTTGAAAAACATTGAATTATTTTGCTAAATTATGGGATTGTCAAAGTTTCCAACGGACTGGTAAATAGTATGAATAGGGAAGATTCCACTAGAAGGAAACAGATTATAAGTAATAATTGTTTTTAATCCAGTTTTCGTAATTAGTTTTGATTTCAGTGTTTTTAAACAAAACATAATTCATTGGAATGGTTATGAAATTGCATGCACAGATATTTTTTCCTTTCATTCTTTTTACATACTTAATTTTGAATTGAATATTTAAAAGGAAGGTCGTTATCTTCAATGTTGTAAATTCTTAGAATTAATTTTTTCAGCATTTTTTTATTTTGTATTTTGGTAATGCATTTTTTTCTGTTAGTGGATTTTGCATCATTTTCACTCAGATAAAATGAAAGTTATTGTTAAAAGTTATTAGTTAAAGTTAGTTAAAGTTTAGTTAAAGTAAAAGTTATTTACAAAAGTAAGTTAGCGTCGCTTGAATCGTCAGTTCTGTTTTTAATGTTTTTTACTTTCTCGTATACGAAGTATACAAAGAGAAAGTATTGTAATCGTCAAAAAATTCGAACTCGAGATTTTGACGAATCTCCACGTTTTAGACATCCCCGAGTCCGAAAAACACAATTTTGGAATCATGTCTGTCTGTCTGTGAGCATGATAACTCAAAAACTATTAGAGCTACGGGGATGAAATTTGGTATGTGGTCTTTTTGAAGGTTTCTATCAACTTCTGGACAAAATCCGTCAACAGGAAGTCTGTCTGTCTTTTTGTCCGCGGTCATGTGAACACTATAACTCAAAAACTTGAATAGCTAGATGGATAAAATTTGGTGCACAGTTTTATCGTCATGAATGTAGGTCCATATAAAATTTTGGGCCAAATCCGCCAAAAAGAGGCGTTCAAAATGCATATTCAATTTCTTTTAATCCGATTCTCATGCGCATGCGTACTGGTAGCAATCTGTTAAATAATGTTTTCAAACATAAATTGTAACAATTTTTTATTGTTGTAAATAAAATTCAAACCGATCTCATTATTTCAGCAAATCTTTTATTTACGCGCTTTTGCAATTGTTACGGTTATGGTGGTATAAATTGTTTTTTTGGGAATTCAATTCCAAAGCAGAATTTCCGCTTTAGTATTCATTGCATTGCCTATTTTATCGCACCTGCTTCAAAGTAATATTTTTTGAAACGTGGCAACAGATATTTGATTTCAGGTTTGTTTGTTTGTTTCACTTTCTAGTGTACGAAGTATGCAAAGGGAAAGTATTGTAATCGTCAAGAAAATTCGAACTCGAGATTTTGACGAATCTCCACTTAGAAAGTATACGGGAAAGTTTAGGGGAGACCACTCCCGCTGGTTTTTATTTCTTAAGCACTCTGCCAATGTGCATGAGATTTTCCACTACAACTTTCGTTAATAAATCTGTGACAATCAGATCTGAGATATTGTTGGAAGATTAAAAGCCTGTCTTAGACGGGAACAAATCTTCTAGTTGTAAATAATGACTTATCCACATCAAAACTTATTTTCTGAATTTTTTCTTTTCTCCTGAATTTCCTTTATTTCAGTTTAGTTTGGATTAAATAAATTACATAAGTATGGAAAGAAATATCTTTTTACTGATCCTAGGAGAAATTCTGAAGTGGCGGCTCATTTTTTTCAGTCCTTATCCAAAGTGGATTATTTCAAATGAAGTTCTTTAAGCTCTGATAAGAACAGATGAAGTTCGTGTCTTTTTTCTCCTTCTTTAATATATGGAAAAGATGTGGAATCTAGTAGCCTTATTTGAGATTATTTTCCATCTCAAATTCGAATCACCTTTCCAAATCTTATCAAAGTTTACTTCTTTTTCTAAGAGGAAAATCTCTTTTACTTTCTCATTCCTTTTTAAGAAGACTTGGAAATGGAATAGGAAGAAAGAAAATGGAAAATAGCGGTCATCAAGAATAAAAAGAAATTTCTTCGAAAACAAACGATATTTGAAACAAAAGAACTAAAGGGAATGGATGGAGAGAAAATGGCTAAGGAGGCGGTCTCGATTGTTAGTTTTCGGATCTACAAAATAGGTTCCTTTTCTCTTTTAGGATTTCTTTTTCCTCAAATTTCAAGCAAAATAAAACTAACTCTCTATCTTAAAAAAAGTAAAGAAAAATTATTTAATCAATGGAATAAATCAAATGGCACAAAAGGTAAAATGAAATCCGAACTGAATTTAATAACACATTACTTTAGAAAAGCTTTTGTGTAGTTCAGATATTACCTTTCTTTAAAAAAAATAGTTCTTGAAGTAGTTTTCAAGCTATTACTTTTTTTATAGATCTGTAATTTCGTTTATAGGCTGTTATGGAACAAAAATATTGATGAAATTCAGTTAGATGGTTAAAAATACACTCAAACCTCACTATACAGACTTCATTCATTTTTGTAAGCGCGGTTTGTAAATTGAATCTAATTTCATGCATGGAAAATAATATAAAATGGATTAATCCGCCCCAGAACCTTAGTTTACTTATGTTAACCTCCAGTTTGGAAGCAACACGAGGGCTATTTTGGGACGGACCTCGCAATTTTGAACTGCGGTCAGATGATGGACGTTCACCTGAGCTGGCGCTTCTTTCCAAACTTCCACACCACAGCAGCGGGGGGGGGGACATTTGATCCTCTACGTAGGATTTAGCGTGCAACAGGCCCAATACACAACGGATCTTCAGTGGAATCGGGTTTCGAGCCTGGAACCCTCCGGCTCCGATATCGACACCTTACCATTAGGCCACTGCGGCTTCCGTTGGACCTTAGATGATTATTTATTTAAATTTTTGCAGCAATATTAAGTTCTAAACACAAAATCAATGGTAACCATAAAATTCTCTCAAAACCAGAAGTAATTTTCTCCCATCCCCTTTCCCGGATAGTGACACAATACGACGCGTTTTGTGTTTAGCTTCGTAGTATTTGAAAGGAAATCGAGTATTATAAATTTCGAATCACTTTTCATTGATGGACAGGGCCAAAATTTTTATGTTTCCGCACAAAGAAACCTATCCAACGGTCACCATAGCTCAGTTGGTAAAGCGTGAGACGGTAAATCTGCTTCTGCGTGGTTGGTTCGAATCCCGGCCACGGTAGTTAAATCCAAAGACTGGTATTTTAATTCAAAATATTGTTTATTTACGATCTATGGTGTTTCTGGAATATTCTGTAAGTGCAGTATTGCCGAATCCCACAACTTGTGAGCAAGTTCTCTTGTATTACGAGTTGCTCAAGCTAATAAATCTACGGGGTGTGCCACAAAAGTCCTTGACACATTTCAAAAGTTAAAAAATATTCAAAAGACTGTGCGGTTTTCACTAAATTATATACATTAAGGGGCGTAAAGTTTTTTTGCCATAAAGAATGGACTAATACTATGTCCACTTCGTTCTCCAGATTTAACCCCCCTTGACTCCTTTTCCATGGTGATATGTCAAGGACAAGGTTTTCGCCTCGCGGATGACGAAAACAGATGAATTCAAATCACGAATCATGCAAGTAATTAACACTATTTCACAGTCTACGTTAGCAAATACGTGTATTGAAATTGGCTATCGTTTAGATGCGGCTAGAGCTACAAAGGGTGCACACAATGACTTTTTGTAGTCATGTGACGTACATAATTTTGTATTCGCGGTGCACTGTGTTTTGTTGCAACAAAAATTCTGTAATGGATTTTTTTGCACTGTCATTACCTTTGTACAATTCGTATTTTTTTCCTCATTTGTATACTGTTTTGGTTTTCGGACATTTATTCAAGAGACAAGAGATTTTCATTTCAGACAAGGGATTTTTTTTTCCTTTTTTCTCACCCTTGGCAACACTTGATTATCCTTTAAGCTAGTTCGTTTAGTTAGTCAGCTTAAGTTAGTAAGTTACTTTAAGTAGTTAAGAACAAGAGCAATCAAATAGAACATTTAAAGCTCAAGAATTTTATGTTTAAACCTGATTTATATTGTGCGAACATTGCCTCTATATTTTGCTCAAACTTTCGACAAGTTTTAGAAATAGAAAATATTAATTTCAAATTGTATAAAATCATAAAAACGTTCACCTTTTCCATCTTTGGTTATTTAGTGATAACATTCGAATGCCACAGACCTGTGCGGTATTTTTTCCTCCATTCATTTCATAAAAAGGGATTCCGACGTTTTATGTGTAATGGCGATCAATAATTGCGTTACGAGACATTACTTCGAATTATCGAAATCCAGTAATTTCTTTAAGAGAACTTTCGGCAAGTGAGAAACTTTTCCTAACAACTTTAATGGCCTTAAAAGCTCGGATGTAATAAAAATGTGGAATTTTTTGATTGCAAAATAAACTCAGGTAGTAGCACATATTTGAATAAAAGATTTATATTTTGTGCTATGCTCACTTCCATTACCATTGATAAATGAACCTCTTTCATTTCTTGGAATTAAAAATTTCTTGAAAATTTGTTTTAAATCAATAGCTAAGTGAACAGTGAGTGAGTTTAATACGATAATAGATTGAAACGTGAATTCGCAAATTATAATTGAGTTTTGTATATATAATTGTAGCACAAGAAACAAAAAAAGAATGCTTAATAGATGCATAGAAAAAAATGTTTCTTCATAAGTTTGAAAACCATGAGATATCTAAACTTTATTATGTAAAACATCGATTATCTCTCTCTTTATATAAAAGTGAAAATTCATAACTAGTTTTTACGCTACAGAAATCTAAATTACTGAATAGATTTTCTTCAGATTTTGTCCACAAATGCTACGAAGCATGAAGAAGATTTTAGCGAAGATTTCGTGACAATTAATTAAATAGTTATCTTTTATTAGTTAAAAACTATGTTTACATATAACGAACAGATTATTTTCTAAGTAATTCCTTCAAAAAGAATGAAATAAAATTTCATTTTAAGGTCTAACTCTTAATTTTTTTTCAGGTGTCAAAATCGGAAAAGAGCTCTGTCTACCTTCGGAACTTGAGCCTGGAAAGTTTCGGTAACTACACGTGCCAAGTTTCCACCGACAAACCTTATTTCAGATGCGTCCAAACAACAAAACACCTCGAAGTCGTAGGTAAGTACTCGAATGTCTTTAATTCAACACTTGTGGACATAATCATAAACTCAAGAAATTTTAATTTTGTTTCAATCCTAATTATATCAGTTTAATTCTGCGTTAATAAAATAATGATGAATAATTACAAAAATACATCTAAACTTAGTATGACTCATAAAAAAATTTTAAAAAATCAATGTTTATAAGAAAATGTGCAATTTTAAAATTTTAGCATTACGTGAAATCTGGACAAAATCATGAACTCAAAATTATAACATAAAATATTTTAAACTTGCACAATGAATGTGAGATATTCTGATTGGTTAGTTATGCTTGAAAAGTGGAAAAATAGAATGGCAAAATAAATTGACGAAATTGGTCCGATCGTTCAGTCTGAGGAGTCAAAGGTTTTTCTCCATAGAGAAGGTACAGTGAACTAGTTTACTATAATAAATTTATAAAAAAAGAACTGCAGAGCTTCTGTTTTTATGTTAGTTTGGTTCGAATTTTCCTCAATAGATGGAGCTAGGTTTGCTGGCTTATAGACTTTATTTCCTTTGTCTCTGAATTGCTTGAATTAGCGCTGTTTTCACAATTTGCAGAGGGTAATATGTTTTTTATCTTCTTTTTATATATTGGATTTGGTAAAGAAAACTTTCTGAAGTTTTTCTTGTTTCAGTTATTGGATAAATTCACACCACAGAGGGAATAATTTTGACTCTGATAGTCATTCCCTTGATGGAAAATTTATCCATATTAGAACTCCGACGGCGAGTGGCCTTTGAAAACGTTCGCCATTCGAGTTCTATTCCATTTCTTCCATTCTAATTATTTTCTTTTAGTGTGTTTTAATTCTTATTAAAGCATGATTTTTATTGTTTGATTCTGTAGTAATTCGTTAGTTAATTATGGACAATATTGTCGATGCAATTACTGGATGCTGCTGCGTTGGCGCGCAAAAGGTGTATTGTTATCGGTATTGTTTACTTCTTCTGTTTCTTCTGTATTTTACTTTTTTGTATTCATATATCTTTCTTTGGTATTTTATTGGAACTAGCTGCATTTTTTAGCCATAATGTCTAATACAAAGTTTAATATTTTTTTTTAAAAAAATTGACATCTTTCCTTAAATTATTTCACCTGTACTTGTTACAGTGAAGTAGTGTTTTTGAGATTTCTCTCGAAAATGGAGGGTGGTGGACGACCATTTATTATGCATAATAGGGGTCACGATCTTTCACATGAAATAAAAATTGTCAAAATGTGTCCAGTGGTTGCGGCTGAGGGACTCTTGTCAAGGGTTTTCACTATGGGGAATATGGAAGGAATTCCAGTCTGTATGGTGGAAAATATCTTATAATATATCTGCAGCTGGTAATACACATCGGAAGCTTTGGTTTTCGAAATGTTACGATACCTTTTATTTACCTATATTCAATCCAATTTTGAGTAATTAACTTAGTAATATAAGGAATTTTAAGCGATTAAACACCAGGTTGTCAACACTTATCAAACTTTCGGTATAAATCAGCGCTTTTTATTGACATGTTAGCCCATTTTGTTTGAAAATTTTCATCACTACCTAGAGAGTGGGAAATAAATAAGAAAATAAAATACTAATTAATTAATTATAAAAAATGAATTCAGTTTCAACAAAATTCTAATGAAATTAGTATTGCAACCAAGCAAGCACAGAAGGCGCTACGGTAGCAGAAAAGGTCATTTAGATAAAAATCCACATTTACAGAAATAAAACTATCGAATTTGGTTTTTTCAAAGCATCCTAACGCTATTACAATCGATAAAAAAAAAGACGTGCGAGCTCGTTGCTTGCAAAACATGCTAGAAGGGTCCAAAGTAAAAAGTTGAAAATTTGAAGATCTCAATTGATTTAATGCTTACTCAATTGAGATCTTCTTCTTGGGAGCATTAAGCTTAGTCAAAGCTAAGCGCAAATTAGCCTGGAAACCGGAGTTTGGGCTTATAAACAAAACAAAAGACTAATCCACAGTTTGAACTAATTAGAAGTTGTAAATCAATCTTCTCTCAAATAAAATGATTTACAACAGTATCCATGTATAAATCTATTTCTACCGTAGTGGATAATAGCATTCATTTCCAGTCCCCCCTTCGGACGGACCAGTGCTGATGGAGGAGAAGTCCGACTACGAAGTTGGCGACAACGTGTCCATCCTCTGCAATTCCGGCAAGTCCAAACCTGCGCCCGAACTCAAGTGGTACATCAACGACCAGCTGGTGAGTTGAGGGATTCGGACAGCATTTATACTTTTAATACGGAATCTGTTTTGTTTTAAACTGAGGTAAACAGCTGAAAGTTGTTCATATCTAAATTATGCTATAACATGCATTAACTACTACGATTCAACATGTTGCCGAGAGAGTTTGAGGAGGAAACGTAAGCTATTTGCCTGATATAAATTTTCGAAGTAGAAAGAAAATGAACTCTTAATAGTATAGTTAATTCCAAGTTAAATAAATTAGCTCATAACAGTATAGTTAAATTAGGATGAACAAATGAAATATTGGAATAATTTCATTTGAAGTAAGTTTCTCTTATAGTTCAGTCAAAGAAGGGTTTGAAAAAGACATTAAATCATATAATTCTTAAAATTTGTACACATGTTCGTGAGTGGCTTCTAATAAACATACTAAAAATCCGCGGTACTGAGGAGGGGGTGAGCTCGAGGCGCCAACTTGGATTTCATCTCCCCTTTTTTAGTTTTTCCTTAATACCTCGAAAACTATTCAGTTTTCAAATTACAATTGATTTAACAAATTAAATAGCGTAAAATTCCCTATAAATTCATGCTTTTATTTTTCTTCCAGATTTAATAGTTTCCTAGATAATGGGTCTCAAAGGTTGCCGCCATCTTGGATTTCCTCCCCCTTTTTTAGTTTTTCTTGAATATTCTCGAAAACTTTTCAATATTCAAATTACGTGTGATTTTACAAATTAAAGAGAGTACTATTCCCTACAAATGAATGCTTTGATTTTTTTCAATCATTAATAGTTTTTGAAATAATTGGTCTCAAAGTGGATGAATTGGTTGATAGTCCAGTCAGTGAAGGGTTTGAATAAAAACATTAAATCGTATAGTTTTAAAAATTGGTACACTTGTTTGTAAGGGGCTTCTGATGAACATACTAAATTTTCCCGGTCCTGGGGTGTGAGCTCGAGCCACCATCTTGGATTTCATCCCCCTTTTCTTAGTTTTTCCAGAATATCTCGAAAAAATATTCAATTTTCAAATTACAATAAATTTTACAAATTAAAGAACTTAAAATTCCCTACAAATTCATACTTTTGTTTTTCTTCCAGATTTAATAGTTTCTGAGATAATGGGTCTCAAAGTTTATCGCCATCTTGGATTTTATCCCCCTTTTTTAGTTTCTCTTGAATATCTCAAAATATATTCAATTTTCAAATTACATGTAATCAACAAATTAAAGAGAGTAAAATTACCTACAAACGCATTCTTTTATTTTTGCTTTAGCTTTTATAGTTTCTGAGATAATGGGTCTCAAAATTTGCCGCCATCTTGGATTTTATCCCCCTTTTTACAGTTTTTATTTTTTCCCTTTTTTTAGTAGTATGTTCATGAGAAGCCCCACACGAACAAGTGTACTAATTTTCAAAACTATACGATTTAATATTTTTTTCAAACCCTTCGTTGACTATTTATCGACTAAGATTTTTTACAAATTCATCCACTTTGAAACCAATTATCTCAAAAACTATTAAAGCTTGAAGAAAAATCAAAGCATACATTTGTAGAGAATGGTACGCTCTTTAATTTGTTAAATCACATGTAATTTGAATATTGAATAGTTTTCGAGATATTCAAGAGAAACTAAAAAAGGGGGATAAAATCCAAGATGGCGATAAACTTTGAGACCCATTGTCTCAGAAACTATTAAAGCTGGAAGAAAAATAAAAGTATGAATTTGTAGGGAATTTTATGCTCTTTAATATGTTAAATCAATTGTAACTTGAAAACTGAATAGTCTTTGAGATATTAAGGAAAAACTAAAAAAGGGAGATGAAATCCAGGAGCTCACCCCTCCAGGACCTGGGACTTTTAGTATGTTCGTCATAAGCCCCTCACGAACACGTGTACAAATTTTCAAAACTATATGATTTAATGTTTTTTCCACCCCCAGTTTGGACCTTCGTTTACTGGACTATTATGCAAGATTTCCGACAAGACAGGATGCATTGAAGCTTAAATTTCAATAAAATTAAAAGAGCTATATCTAACAACAATAAAATATGTTTAAAAGGTAGTAGTTATTAACCTCTATTCACTACAGTTTTTATCCGCGGTAGAAATAACGGTAACTTATGCAGATCTTATGTTAATAAGCAATGAGTTTTGAAGAGAAAGCATCACAATTTGCTCGTGCATTCCCCTAACGCCATTGTACTAAGAAGTCAATCGAAGCGAAATGCGTTAGCTATTCTTAGGCGAACAATAATACATGTTTTTAATTTCTTGAAGGATTAGCTGTTTAGGAAATGATGTATTTATAACTTGCAAGTAGCTAATAGAGTCCCCGTATAAAATTTCCCCAGTTTATTTTAGCGTCGTAAGACGGTAAACGGCGCCCGGCACATATTATCCGGTCCACATATTATCCCGGCACATATTATCCGGTCCAGATATTATACCGGCACATATTATCCGTTCTACATATTATCCCGGCACATATCAGGTACACATATTATCCCGGCACATGTCATCCGGTCCACATATATTATCCGGTCCACATTTTATTCCGGCACATATTATCCGGTCCACATATTATCCTCTCCCCGGTTTCATTCTTCGACTTCTGGCTTCGAAATGCAAAATATCTTAAAACTTCTCTAAGCTATCACTGCATAGTGCTCAGCCCTCTCAAAAGCCACTTTTGTTTGTTTTAATTCAAATTTGGTATGTGATCGTAATAAGAAAAATTAACAAGTTGGGTCAAATTTTAAACCCAATCTGTTACACAGAAGAAGTTCAAAATGCAGACTCGATTCGCTGACTTATAGGACGAAGCTAAACGCAAAATGCGCCATATTGAAAAAGTATACGAGAAAATAATGCGTAAAATACTTTCGTTGATTATATATGGTATGGACTGCTTTTTTATTACCTTGACTAGTTATGGACTACCTTGTGTTTAATAAGTATAAAAAGTTAAATACTGTTATATTATAAGTATAGAAGTTAATACTGTTACTTATTAAGTACTGTTTACGCTTGAAGTAATATTATTTTCGTTACAGATAAACTAGTCTTAACAGCCCTTTTTTATTTTGCTTTTTTCCATTTCGCTGTTGTAAGAAAATGCTCTTGAAACGCCTAATAACCTTAGCAGTTTCATGTTTCTTATTTTTTCTTTCGCCTTTTCTTTAAAAAATACGCTTAATTAAGCTGTAGAAGGTAGCTTAAGAATAAAACGAAAAGTTCTTCTTTAAAGAGCTTTTTTAATGGTTATTTTTTTTATTTCTCTAAAATGAGAGAGAAGCGTAATTGGACACACGAACTGTCGTTAATTAAATGCTTTAAGCAGCTTCCAAAATGGCTGGACACAACGACCTTTTTAGGAGAAAGGCGCTTGGATTCCTATCCAATTACATAATCACTTGCTTTATGAAAGAGTGTGACAATATAATCATCCGGATGTAAAATAAAGGAAAAGGTACGAGATTAAAAAGGCATTATAAATTTTAATGACTTCTCCAACACGTCTTGTCAATCTAGCAGCTACAAGCATATGGCCTGCTTTAAAATCACGTATATTTATTTTAGTTCTTGGGGAAATCGATTATTATGCAATATATTGTGTTCCTGAAATATGTTGACACAAGGAAGGTGAATGATCTAATAGAAAGAGGAGATTTTAAAGTAAATTTTGCAGCATTGTTGCAAATTGTTATGAGATAAAAATCATTTATCGAAAAATGATTTACTTAAAAACAGTTTGTATTTACTTTATACATAATCGTTGAGGGAAAATAAAAACCAAGGGGTACTCTTTTTCTTTTCCTATGAAAACCACTTTCTAAATTCTAATTTTTAAAATGATAAAAATAAAAACTTAGATACTTTCCTACTTATAATAACTACCATATGGTATGTTTTTCCCAAGAAGATACATTTCAGTTAACTACAGTAACTTAAATTAAAAGAGGAATAAGAAGATATATTAGAAAATGAATTCTTGTTAGTTATTTATTCGCATATTTTCATTCTGAAAATTATTTCTTTTTCTTTAAATGTTACCAATCGAATTCTTACAGAATTTTACATCATATTTCTACCATCAAGTATCTGAAACAAAGCTTATCTATAACAATACAAAATACGAAAATTTAGCAAAAGAAATTGAAATAAATTGAATTAAAAACCATACAATATAAAACCAAAAATTAACAAAATCATTGTCTATAACGGATGGATTAATTTTATCCACATATAAAAATCAGATAAAGATATAAATTGAAACGGATATTTAATTTACAAAAAAATATTAAAAAGGAATAAATTAACAACAAAATTTAACAGAATAAAATGATCTGGTGATATTTAATCAGTATTTTTTGCACATTTTTTGGTATGCTTTTATTATAACATGTTTTTGTTAGAAATGAGACATTGATCTAAATCAAAAATAAGGAAATCTATTAAAGAAGGAATAATTCTTATTCGTTACTTCATTCACAGTTCTTTCATTCCAAAAAATGATTTCTCTTTCACGAAATATCATTCAATTTTTTTTCGTCATATTTCTTCTTTCAAAAATATAGAACAATGTTCTTTAGTAACAGATGAAAGAAATTCAATTTAATCCGTAGATAAAATTCAGCGCAGACGATAAAGATCTAGAAGTGAAATGAATATTTAAATAACAGAAGAATTTAGCTCTTAAGTGTTGGCAAAATCCTTTTTCAGACGATTTCGAGAAGTAATAACGCCGTTGCTGCGAGTGGATATGAAAGGAATAAGGCGAGGCAAAAGGATGTTACGACTTGGCGTTTCACTCGACGACTCGCGACTTAACGTCCTTTTTATTTTATAACCGCGATTTTTCGCGTCGTAAAGGCGCATTCAAATGATTTGCTGACGGAAAGAAACTGCATTTTAATGCTCTATTATACTTCTACGTGAGAATCTTATTTCGAGTGAAGGTTTTAGAACCATTGTAATAGCCACTGACTTTATCTGAAACCATTGTTTTTAATTTTAAAAAAAGAAATACTGAAATAAGGCGGCTATTTCTTATAATGAGAAAAATGAAAAAAGATAAATCCTCTAAACATTTTTAATTTTTAGTATATCTTAAAGTGTAAGTTATAATATTGTTGGATTTTAAAATGTAAGACCATGTATCTATTCTTTAATTGATAACTGTGTATTGATTCTTTCATTTTCAAAGTATCATCGAAGTTGATGTATTTATATTTGAAAAGAATTTTTTAAAAGGTGAATTTACAATTCTTCTTTTGAAAAATCAGGTACAGTACTTAGTTCAGTTACACGTCAGTTCTTGAAATTATTACGATGCTTGTCAGAAATATCTATTAGTTGTGGTCTTCAGTAACTAAAGATTATTAATAAAATGTTTTTAAAAACATGCTTTTATTAGAATACGAACATACGTATTGGTGGGTTTTAAACGTACAAAATATTTTTTTATCATAAATATGGACGACAAAACAAAATCGCAAAAGCGTGAGGCGCTGATACAAATACTTTTAAGTAAATTTAAAACTTAATCACATTCTTTAAATATTTAAATTTTCAATGAATGTTTAAGAATTTTTTCTTCTGAAATTGATTGAGGTTTTCTTTTCTTATTGAATTGTTTTCATCGATTCACGCTTTTAGATTTTTGATTTGATCTCCAAATTTTTGACGAAAAAAATTATTTTCTACATTTTAGTACAATAAGTGTGTGTTTTAAAAATAATTTTCATTTCAATTATTTTCTACTTTTTAGTCTTTAATATAATTACATAATTCATTACAAATATTATGTAATTATATAATACATAATTCATTACAAATATTATGTAATTATATATAATACATAATTAATTACAAATATTATGTAATTATATACAATACATAATTCATTACAAATATTATGGAATTTAAAAATAAATTTTTCTGAATTTTGCTACCAGATAGCGCCACTCATATGGAATAAAAATTTAATTGAAATTAATTGATTAACTGATAGTTAAGATTTAAAAATATTAAGCTATCATACAGTCATCAAGAACACAGAACTATACAAAATTTCGGAACTCTAATACATAAAAAGAAAGTGAAAAACCTATTACAAAATTCCATCTTTACGAACATGAAATAAGTGAAGTTATCCTTTGAAATCCAAGCTATATTTATGCTTTTTGAAAGTTAAACAAATGGAAATAACTTGTACCAAAATTAGTTACTGCAAATTAATTCTTCGATTATTAATTATTGCATTATAAATAGTTTGTCACACAAAGGATTGGAGTTAGTTCCATTTTGCATAGCAAACTGCACACACTTAGGTACATAATTGTATCTAAACATTTGCAGTAATGAACCCGAATCCATAAACTGTTAGACAGATTGCATTATTGCAGTCAATCATTACATACCATTTCTCAGACTACGGTATTATAGATTGACTTAAATGAATTATATTATACTATTATAATATTAAATTATATTACGCTATTATAATCCAACGTTATATTATGCTATTATAAAGTTGCATGTAAATATCAATTCACTTCGTTGCAAATATAATATAGGGGATAATAGCCAATTTGGACCAGCGTTTCGCCTTAACCGATATCATAACTTCAATTCTATTAAATATTTGGGCCACAAATTATATTGTAACGATGTAAATGCGCTGTATGAAATAAAAGGAGTAACAGATTTGCGTGGTTACAGTTAGAGAACAAGTGTTTAGATTTAGGAATCAATTAATTATTTTAACAAAAGTCAAAAAGCACTTACACTGCTTTAAAGTAAGTTGGAAAGTATGTTATTATAGCTTCATATAGGAAATTTGCTTGTCTACAATTTTCTATGATAAGTTTACTAAAATTGTTTAAAGTTAAGATTAAGGTAATTTGTTTCTTTCTTTTTATCTAAAAGTTGCCTAGATTGGCCTACAAACAGTTACCTAAATTGGATTGTTTGCATCCATGGGATTATTATCTTGAACTACAGGAAATAGCTCAAAAAGTAGTTATCACCAATAGTAGTCCTCATCAATTGGAAGTGGAACAAACCGAAGCAGAAAAACAATAAAAGGACACTAAAGTCATCAAATGTTGGATGAAAAGGAATAAAATCTGAGGATACGCATCATTTGTAACATTTGTGTGAAAACAAAGGAGGAGGAAGCGATACAGTGCATAAAATGTCATACCTCGGCTTATGCATTGTGTGCTGGTGTGAATTTGAATATAGAAAAATATTTTTGCTTTAATTGTGCTTAAAGAAATTGGTGGTCCGAGTTGGTTAACCAGTGGTCTAACCTAGGAAAACAATTTCCTAATTGGCCCGATGAATAATTTTTTAAGATATTTTTTTTCCTACCTTAAAATGTATTTCGTTGTACGTTAATTACACTGCTCTGAAGATAAATAAACTACAAAAATATTCTACTAAATGTTTTTCAGTAAAATTACTTCTCTATCTCTGTATATTTAAATATGTCCGGGTGGGCCAAATTCAGCAAACCTTCCTTAAATTACAATTATAAATAGGCTGAAGAGGTTAATTAATCTGGGAATCGACTCTTCCACTGAATAATAATGACACATTTTTTCTTATAATTTTATATATAAGGTAGAAATATTAAGGGAACATACGACTCTTAAACAGAAGCGGCCCGAGGTTGATTTACCAACCGGGCAAGGCAACAATATGGCGCCCCCCCACACACATATACAACGTTTTTTCTTTAATTTCATAATGCCCGTATTCTAAATATCAAACAAAATTATACTTAGAAATATGCATGTTTTACTTGTAAATATGACTTGATGCTACTATGGTGAGAATTTTTAAACTTCAGATATATTTAAGATTATATAGAGGTCATTCAAGAGAGAGCAAAAATAATATATTCAATAAATTTATTTAAAAAATATATGACTTTATTTCTCAAGTTTATTATACCATTTTTTTCTTCACATTCCCGCTTTGACGCCATTCCGGACTTTGGCGCCACGGCAATTGCCCGGTTTGCCCTGGTCTTGGGCCGCCCCTGCTCTTAAACCTCGAAAAAATTAGGGAAAACAGTCAAATTCGGTACATTATATCTCTGAAACAATGCAATTCACAAACTCACTCCTTTTCCTAGAAAAATATCTGTTCTTCCTCTTACAGTACACACATTCTCAAACCTTTATATTGGTATGTATTTTTTTTGAGAGAGTAATAAATATGGGTGTTATTTTGGAGTAAAATGAAATAGTCACCTTGCGCGCATGATTGCGGAGAAACTGTTTGTCTAAACACAATATTTTGGGTATCTACGTAATCCAAACAGTCTGTTTAAGAAATTGGACCTCAATATATTAACATTTAAATTTAATTTCTATTTCATATACCAATTTAAAATAAAAATGTTAAAAATTGTTAAAATTTCAACTTTTCTAAAGGGCGGGGCGGGGGGAAAAAAAAAAAAACTTCAGAAAAAACTTCCTGGAGAAAATATGTACAAAAATGTGTTTCAATTTGTATAACATAGCACAATACATATTCAGTAAAATTTTTATGTAAAGATATTCTATAGTTCTTGAGATATCAATCAAGAAAACACATTCTCAAATTGTGAGATATAGCGCTTTAAAGATATGGCCATACTCAATGTTTACGTTGAATAGCTGATACATTTTTCTTCATAACTTTCATAATTATGGGAATTTTTTAACGCAGATTGTTTAAATTGTTCAGAAAAGACTGGGAAATAATATATATTTATATATATATATAAATAAATATAATAAAATCGAAAATTTTCAAAGTTTAACAGTCGTATGTCCCCTTAAACCTCATAGTACTAGAAGATCTCATTCAAATTATTTTGTTGTTAGTATTTACAATATAATTTTAGAGACTCAACGTATCCATTTTAAACTTTATTTTAAATAGTTACATTTGAAGTTATCAATATCTATGACAGGTTAACATTTTTAGTTTAAAATCTGAATGATTGAATTTCTTCCGCAGGCGAAATCTGATCTGTATGACAAGGAAACTGTTGTGTATCCAGACCAGTTGGAAAGTACAAGTTTAGCCTTGCGTTTCAGGCTCAAGCCAGACGTACTGCATAACGGAAAAGTTACTCTCAAGTGTGTAGCTACAGTCAATCACATTAGTGCAGTGACAACCAAAGAAATAAGAGCTTCAGGTAAACGGAAAATCCAATATTATATTCATAACACTTACAGTACAATCAATTCACTCAAAGAAAATCTTATAAAAGATTCAATAAGAAATGCATTAACTTGCATTTATTATCTTCAATTTCCGATTGTTTTCAAACGTAGCGAGTTATAATATAACTCGTTATCTATATGGATACGTTTGCCGGTTATTCAGATCTAATTTTTCATTCAAAATAACTAAATCTGCTATCCTGTTGTTATTGCAATTTCATCGCTTAACAAGCAACATCCCATATCTCAATTTTCCAAATTCTTCAACAGGAAGGGAAAAAACTCAATTGTTCGCAACCAGTAGGTAATATTTCTGATTTTTTGCCTCATCTGGCATGACCATGAAACCGCATGCATACCAGATGTAAAAAGAAGAAAAAATTCAGAAATCTTCGTTATTGGCTGAGGAAAATTCAATTTTTTCTTCCTCTTGTAAAATTTAGAAAATTGAGATAGGTGGTGTTGTTTGTTAACTCTTTAATCCCGATGCGACTTTTTTCTTCTAGCTCCTTTAAAACCGGGAGTTTTGGAAGGAAAAGACGTGAATTGGACTCTCCCAACCTGTGTAGTCATTTCCCCCCCCCGCACCAGCCCCTACTATAACCTTCCCTTAAAGCGCACGGAAATGGGCTTTTGTTGGCAAGGATAATTGAATGATCCCCCTACGGCGCTTATCTCCTAAGCAATCTCAGAACCTCACCTCCCCTCAGAAGAAGTCAACCTCCTCAGATCGCATCGAACCTTCGTCGCTGTTAGGAGAAAATTTTGGTATGAGAGGGTTAAACGACTATTCTATTTAAATTAGAATCCGTGACGCAGCGTTGGGAAGGGGATATGGATGCCCCTTGATCCGGTCTAAGGGGGCGCCATGAGACAAATCGTCAGTGCGTTCATATCACTTTTTAAAGCCAAATATGACAAGTAGATGAAAAAATAACATCACATCCCGAGTGCCATTTACATTAGCTAAGCCACTGATTAGAAC
>BGPR01000530.1:268978-404843 GCA_013235015.1 Araneus ventricosus
TTTATTTTTTATTTTTTGTTGCTGAATAAATTTTTCATTTGTTTTCAGGAAAATTTCAAAATCTTGTCCATTTTTCTCTCGTCTTAAATATAAAAAGTTTTACTTAGACGCTAATTCTCATAAAATAGTTTTTTAATTAAATCAGTTTTCTAAGAATATATTCTCCTAATGAACCAGCTTCGATTTATTTTTCTTTCATAATTCAACTTCGCTCTTCGTTTTGAGCTTATTTTTCCATTAACAAATACGATTATAGAATACTCTATCAATAAAATATAAGATCAATAAAAATCTCCCAAGTTTGCATAAGTTAATGAAATGAAACTTAAAATTCCGTTTTTTACTGTTTCGAGAATAACAAAACGTCAAACTCTTTTATAGTTAGGTGGAAAATTTGAATTATTTTCTTAAACTTCAAATTGTTGGCATAATTCTTACAAACTCACGTTTTTCCATTCTGTGTTTTAATTCCTTTAACATAGATCAAATAGCTTCAATAATGTCTACTAACAAAGTTCCTTTTTTGTTTAATTCATGATGATTGTTTGTGATTTACTTCGAGTAACGATAAAAGAGTTGCATTATACCTCAGGTGTCACTGATTATTTTATCTTTAAAGTTTAGAGAATATTCGACAATTCAACACAGATAATTCTAATAATTGCTTATTCTGCATTAATCCTTAATAAAACATTCTTATAATCTAATGTTTCCGTCTATCAACCGAATGTCGCATTTTTTTCTTATGAAAAACGTGTCTAATTAAGTTCTATGATAAGAAAGTTATCATGCTATCCTTTCCTATTATTATCTCTCATCTGTCTTTTAAGTTTCAAAATGCCACAAGTCATCGGTTTTTATTACTGCTTGCAAGCCTATGAGTATTTCATCTGCAAATGTGTTATCGGAAATAACATCTTTCAACATTATCTTAAGAAAATGGATTACTCATTATCACATGCTAATCACGCACGCGCAGATAGAAAATTCATTATGACGTTTTATTCAGATAAAAGATATCTTACTGGCTGTCGAATTGCTTAAATAGTGACACACATGGGAAAAAGTTCATTCTGCTTCTTTCCTTTGATCACATTTTTAACCCTTCTAGCGCCGGAGACGGCTTTTTCAGTTTTTCATGTTCAGTTCAAAAGCAGATAATTCATATTTATTTGTATGTTTTCTTAAACAACCATGATTAAAGCATTCTTAAGATTTCAGGTATATGATTAAATATAAAAAAAGATTGGTTCATTCACTTTAAAAGCCAAGTTTTCTAACCTGAAATCTATGCGATGAAAATAAGTGGGTGCTTGGAGGGTTAAAATGGAGTCAACTGAAGGCGCTTTACAAAATTCTGCATTATCTTCGCAAGTTCTCACTATTCCAGGCTGAGGTTATATAACTGTCGATCAACTAGATTCACCTTTTGAAGATGACGATTATCAGATCTATTCTTGCACATTATATGGCGAAACTTTCACTCTTCCCAGCAGCTTGAAAAAGCATGAAAGACTGCGACACGGAAATAACAATCACAATTGTTTCAAATGCAAACGAACTTTTAAAAATATCGACGGTCTGAAACGCCACCTTGTGGTGCACAACGATGATAACGATGGTAATTCAAGGAATAAACGACAGAGGCGAAGTTGATCTCCGCAACCAGGTCCCTCCGGTCTTCAATCAGGTGGCGGTGGTGCAAGAAAAAGACAGACACGTGATCCATCTCCGCAAGCAGGTCACTCTCCGGTCTTCAATCATGTGCAGATGGTCCAAGAAGAAGATCCCGAAACCGCTCTGAACACTTTTCAAACCATCAAAATACTTCCCAGTGCCGCCGTTTTAAAGGACTTGGAACTCTTCTTAATTGAAAAAAGGAAACCATCGAACACCTTGAACAGGGAGCTCAAGAAAAGCGTGGCATCAAATTCTATTTAAACTGCAAAATTCGTTTCGTTAGATATATAACTGAAACGGAAAAGGAATACTGCCATTCCTTTTTCCGCTCCAAATGTGAAACGTGCCTTCTCCGAATCACCGAAGGAGAAAGTGAAAAACGGCTGCGAGAAAATCAAAACATCATACGAAGAGGTAGCGGATGGGTGATTGAGGAAATTTTATGCCTCGAGGGTCAACACTTGCATCTATTGTCCCCTGGCTGCATCCACTTATATTCCTCTGCCATCAGCAATTTCAAAGAAGCAAGCTGTGATCAATATCAAAAATTCGGATGATAAGTGTTTTCTCTGGTGTGTTAGCCGCCCTCCATCCCGTTGGAGAAGATCCTCAACGAACAAGCAAATATCTTCCATTCGTAAACGAGTTGAAACTGGACACTATTTCATTCCCAAGGCCTATATCTCAAATCGATAGATTCGAAAACATGAACAATGTTTCGATCAACGTGTTTGGATTCGATGGTGAAGTCTTCCCCCTGAAAATGGAAAGTCTTCCCCCAGGAAAAGAGAGGCACGTCAATCTGCTTCTGATTTCCGATGGAGAGAAGAGACATTACATACTCATCAAAAATATGAGTCGTCTTCTACCTGATTTAACGAAGCATAATGGTGAGAAATTCTATTGCGATTTCTGCCTTCATCGCTTTTCACTGAAGAAGGACTCAGAAATCATTGACTCGATTGTATGAATCATAAGATTCAAAAAATTCGACCGAGGAAGAAAAATGGCTGAAATTTTCTAATCATCGCTTTCAATTACCAGTGCCCTATTCTATTTATGCGGACTTTGAATGCACCTTAGAAAAAATTTCTTCCTGCGAGATGAATCCGGAGATTTCTTCCACATAACCCATTACTCGACATGTTCCTTGTGGCATCGCCTATGTTGTTGTTGGACCCAATGGCCGAATGGTCAGACTTCCATCGTCTACCGAGGACAAGATTCGGTCGATAATTTTTTGAAAAATTTAATCTAGGAAGAAGAATGGATTCTCCAAAAAATAAGGGAAGTGAAACCAATGGTTTTCACTGATGAGGACAAGAACAATTTCCAAGAGGCCTTGAACTGCTGGGTTTGTGAACAACCTTTGGATGGGGATAGAGTCCGAGACCACGATCACCTGACAGGTGCCTATGGGGAGCTGCGCTTAATAGTTGCATCCTAAATTTTAAAATTACAAAACATATTCCAGTCCTAATGCACAATCTCAAAAATTATGATTCTCATCTGCTGATTTCCTGGCATTGGAAAGTTTAAGGACCGGAAAATCGAATGCATTCCTCAGAACACGGAAAAGTTCATCTCTTTTTCATTTGGATCCCTTCGTTTCATAGACTCTTTTCGGTTTCTGAACACCTCCTTGGAAAAACTAGTACTTAATTTGCAACAAAACCAACTTCATCTGTGCAATAGCTTTTTAAAACCAATTCCGAATTCATGGCAAGAAAAGGTTGCTACCCCTATGATTATTTCGACTCATTTGCTAAATTCAATGGAAACGTTCTTCCACCCAAATCAGCCTTCTTCAATAGCCTTTCGAATGAGAAGGTATCTGACGAGGATTATGAATTTGCGCAAAGAACCTGGGACATTTTCAACCTTCGAACTCTTGGTGATTTTCATGACCTGTATGTGGCCAGCGATGTCCTTCTTCTGGCGGACGTCTTCGAGAATTTTAGAACTTTGAGCCTGAACTATTACAAAATCGATCCATCTCACGTCTACACTGCTTCGGGATTAGCATGGCAGGCATGCTTGAGAATGACAGGTGTAAAACTAGAACTATTGTCCGACATCGATATGCATCTCTTCATAGAAAAAGTAATTCGTGCAGGTGTTGCGAGGATCAGTCATCGCTTCGCTAGTGCGAATAATCCTCATCTCTCCAATTACGACCTCAGTAGTCCCAATTCATATATTATGTATTGGGATGCCAATAACCTTTATGGATGGGCCATGCCTCAACATCTTCCTACGCACGACTTTTCTTGGACTGAAGAAAATGTGGACTATCTGAATATTCCAGATGACTCTGATATGGGTTACATACTCGAGGTTGATCTTGAATACCCTCCAGAACTCCATCATCGTCATAATTGTTATCCTCTGGCTCCAGAAAAATCATAGTAAGTCCATCTGAGTATTCTGCCTATAGTAAAGAACTTGTATCTAAACTTAATTTATGTAAATCTAAACCTTCAGAAAAATTCATTCCAAATGTTCGAAATAAAAACAAATATGTTCTCCACTATCGAAATTTAAAATTTTATGTGCAACTAGGATTAAAAGTGACTAAAGTTTATAGAATTTTAAAATTCAAACAAAGTCCATGGTTAAAAAATTATGTTGATTTTACACAGAGCAACGCAAAAGGGCAACTAACAATTTTGAAAAAGATCTTTTTAAATTGTTAAACAATGCCGTGTTTGGTTAAAACCTTGGAAAATCTTCGTAACAGAGTCAACATAGACTTAGTGACTGAGAAAAAAAGGAGCAAAAAATTAGTCGCTTCTCCAGCGTTTGAGTCCTTTTTAATTATTAATCATGACCTTGTTTCTGTACAGAGAAAAAAAACTTGCCTTTTCTTGAACAGACCCATCTAAGTCGGTTTTTCAATTTTATACATCTCAAAAATTCTTATGTATGATTTTGACTATAACTTCATTAAAAAAAGTAGATGATGATCGAGCAAAATTACTCTTCACCGATACCGATTCGCTTTGCTATCGCATTTCAACATCTGATATCTACGAAGATCTTTCTGAACATGCTGATCTTTTTGATACAGCTAACTATCCCGAAAATCATTTTCTGTTTAGCCCTCTTAATAA
Organism: Araneus ventricosus; assembly: GCA_013235015.1. NCBI lineage: Eukaryota > Metazoa > Arthropoda > Arachnida > Araneae > Araneidae > Araneus > Araneus ventricosus. The sequence goes on from BGPR01000530.1 coordinate 273,772, forward strand.
TAAGTTTTCTGGGGAAAATGAAAGATGAACTCAGTGGAGGAATTGAGCGAATTTGTGGGTTTAAAGGCAAAAATGTACAGTTTAAAAACTTACAATTTCAAAAACAGGCTGCAAAGGGAGTTCATAAATCTGTTCTCAAAAGTCGAATCACCCAGGGAGATTATAAAAATTGTTTACATTATGTACAGAGAACACATGACAGTTTTAAAACTATCATGAATTCTCGCCATGTTTTAAATACTGTGCAGCAGAATAAAATCTCTTTGTGTCCTTTGATGACAAACGTTATGTTCTGGATGACGGCATTTCAACTTTAGCCGTTGTACATTGTAATATAAAATAGTCATCTTGTATATTATATCATTACTTAAAATTTTATTTATTTATATTTGTGTTGTCATTTAGTGTGTTATTCAAATTTCAATGTTAATCGAGTGATATCATCTCAATCCGGATTGAATTGTTGTAAATTCTTTTATTTTTAAAAGGTGATCTGAATAATTGTATATAATATAATGTTGAAATTGTGAATAAAATATTTTATTGATTAGAATTTTGTGTCCTTTTTCTTTTATTTCACATTCATAACACTTCTTGAAAAGAAATTTAAAATTTTATTTTAATTATGATTGAAGGATATAGTTTTTCTTGCATAGTGAAATTTGTTGAAATTAAACTTGAAATTTTGATTTTCTATCAGTTTCAGGAATAACAAAACGCGAAACTATTTTAAAGTTGTGTGTGAAAAATTGCTTCAAGTTAGAGAAATAGATTTCATTTTAACTTTTGAAGGGTTAAATTAATTTTCTTAAGCTAAATGTGTTGGCATTATGTTAACAAACAAATGCTAAAAGTGAATCTTATTCTCACCCCAAGTTTTAATTCTGATAGCATAAAAGTTAGTACTCTTTTGCATATATTAATTTATTTTTATTAATAATATTCATTAAAATTATTCTCTACCTCAGTTTTAATATATTTAACAAAATTTTGTTCTATGAAAGTGGTACCAATCTGAGAAGTGATTCTTTCTTCACACTTTTTAAAGTGTCTACGGCAAAAAATACATTTATTATTTTAAAAAGTGGACAGAAACAGAAGAGAATTATGTATAAAGATTTTTCCTATTAAAAATGCCGGCATTATTGTCATGATTGACAATGTTTTCAGAGAGAAACCGTTATCCATCAACGGTATAAAAGAATTTTATAAAAAAAAAGTTACTCAAGAAGTTAATATGCCTCAGTCTTTCATCTCTAATACTAATAAATTTAAAATAAAGAAATGTTTTTTAACTCTCAAAAAGTTTTAGCTTACAAAAACGATAGTGATTCACAATTTTATCAGCTTATTTCTATTATAACAGACATAATTATGAGTAACACTTTATAATATCACTGTCTTATGGTTAGCGATATCGCTAACCATAAAGTGCTACTCATAATAACGTCTGTTATAATAGAAATAAGCTGATAAAATTGTGAATCACAACGGTAGTACTACCTAATCTTAAGGCAGCTATCCATTAAATCGAGACTTTTAGACTCTTCTTATCAGTGACATCAAATTAAAGAATGTTCAAACAAGACCCTTTCCACTGATTACATTCTCAGATACTGATTACATCCTCAGACACTGGGTCGCTTACCGGTTAAATTCTTAAACAGGCAGTAAGCACAATGATAAGACAATGAGTTTTCTAGTCTTGCATTATCTGACAGTAAACATTGCAAAGCAGAAATGATAGAATGCAAAAGAAATAGAACTTTTAAATTCCCCTCCTAGGAATTTCTTTTCTGATATAATTAATTAAATAATTCTTTCTTTAGTAAAAAAATCTCTATAATGTTTCAATAACTTTGGTTTTTTCTTCGTTTTCATAAATCTTGTATTATTATTTGATTTAAGACTGTTCCAAACTATTATATGTGAAGTTTTTTTACTGAAAGGCTTCTACATTACACAAGTCGAAAGCTCTTTTTTAGATGAAAGTCGAAACATTTGTTAATTGTCCCTTTTTGTCAAAATCCTTTTTCTTCCAAATAGTTTTATTTTGTTTGAATCACTTTTTCTAATTATTTCATTCTGAATGGCAGGTTTAGAACTCTTCATTAGCCTAGTTATTTCTTTTTCAGATTTAAACTTATAAAATAAAATTTTTCTCACTTGCATTCACCCCCCGTTTTAAATTCGAATAAATCGTAGAGAACACAATCAAGACTTTCACCTTTCCTTTTCAGATAATGCTTTCAATAAACACTAATACATGTGTTTTATAATGATTCTGATGTGATGTTTAACATGATGATTTTGTCCAGGTGGTCTTATAATGTCTTAACAGACACCTTATTAATTTTTTAGAAAAATGAGTAGATTTTAATAAAATTTAAGTTAATTTTTAAAGTTGGAATTAGTACAGAAAGTGTTTCAAGATCAATTTTAAATACATAAGCTGAAACTTTGCATATTATGTCTTCTTCTTCAGAAATGCACCAATTCGTTAGTGGTCTTATAATTTCTTAACGGACTGTACAACAAAACTAAACTAAACTACACTGGATGGAGTTGGCTGTACTAAGTTTATTTGATGCTCAATCTCCGCGCATTTGTGTAAATAATGCGAGTGAATTGACGTTTCACAAACAATGTGCAAAATATGTAGGGGTAGAATAAAATTTTCAGTATTGCGACGAATGCGGCATGGCACGTGAGAAATAATGCCATACATCTAGGAACTTCCAATCACCAACATGGCAACTTCGCCCACATAAAGAAGGGAAACGTGCATACCCATCAGTGGCGAATCCAGGGGGGGGGGCTATCTGGCTACAGCCCCCTCCCCCAGAGCCAAGCCAGAATTCTTGATTTTATTTAACATCATTACAACTGTTTTTTTCTTAATTTCCCTCTTTTTAAAAAATAATAAAAACGTTTCAACATTACTTTCTGGCTTGACAGGCTCGAAAATTTTCCTACTTTTGTAGTCATTCCACTTGCACTTGTAGCTTTGACGCTGTGGAAGACATTTTTTGGCTAGTTATTTCATTGTAAATTTTATTAAATTATCGAAAGTATTGTATTGTTTTTTATTATTCTTAGTGTCAGGCGAGTCAAGTCTGTAAAGTTGTTTCTGTAAAGTTGTTCTGTTGTCTGTAAAGAGTTTTGGTTTACTTTAGCTTTGAGGTTTGACATTCATCACGACGATACAAAGTTTTTATGACCTCACCCCCCCCCCCCCCCCGAACCGAATCCTAGATTCGCCACTGATATCCATAATGTCACTACCAAATGTTCCCTTTCTCTTAAACCACCCAAATTTGAGACCGTCTGAGTTAAATTCTTTTGTTTGAATTCTTTTACTGCGACCTCAAAATAAGTGAAACTTTCTCCAACTCACTCCTTTACCTTATTCTAAGCGGCTTTTGTAGCCAGACTTAAAATGCTCCTCAGCTAAATTTCCGAGGTTTTCACAAGGTCTCGTTTTACAGTCAGGTTAATACTCAAACAAATATCCAAGACAAGAAGAAAATGTTGGGGTAGCGTTATGTTCCAATAAGCAAAACAACAAGCTTTATATTTCTTAGACTTTATGGAACACTTGGAGGCATTGTAACTCAATATATGACATAAATGTCACACTTCCTTTTTTCCACTGTTTTTCTTATCTTTTATTAAAATTTTAAAAATCTAAGAAATAGATGTTTTATTATTTGCGGAAAGCTATCAAAACAACTGGTATTTTGTCATTTTTGAGAAGTTGAGTTCAAAGGGTTCAATCAAGTCACTACAGTCAGCGATAAATCTAATTGACAGTAAAACGAAATCTAAGTAGTGTACTAGTAGGAGTACTTGAATACACCATTTTTTATCACAAAATCAGAATTTATTTGTAGTATAGTTTACAATTTAAGGTTAGATATGTCTGCAGTTATCGGATTTATGCGTTACATAGGTCAAAACAATGAATGGAGCAATAGTAGCAAATGATCAGTGCCATCTTTCATTCAGAAACACAGCTGTCAGAGGAGGAATCTCATTTTTCGCAGAGTTAACCCTCTGATTGCGTCTGGAAGCGAGTCTGTTTTCTGATGCATCCTGCGATTTTCACAGGGCAATGTGTTTACTTAGTTCTTTTATAGCGTTGGATCATATTATACTAATAAAGTTTGGCATATAAATAACAACTCGCTTGGCTCAACGGCGTTTGTACACGTTTGCAAACGTTGCATCTAAATAAGTTATTTTTAAAAAAATCCGCAGTCAGAGGATTAGGCACCATTTCTAATGGTATGACAGAACATGCCATTAGAAACGGTGGTTCATGAGCGACAAAAAAAGTTGCTTATTGCTTTAAAAATATATGATTTCTCATCTGACAGACAAGTTCTTGAATGCAGGACGATATACTGAACATTTGTAATCGGTTACTCTACTTACCGTCTTATCCTATGTAACCCAACGCTCCGCCACCTCCATTACCATCTACTGTTTAAATTGTAATGTATGCAACCAAATGATTATAGTTTTGAGACAAAAAATATCCGGTTTCACTTTCATCCTTTCATGTACAAACAGTCTCTTTCCGCCTTCATTCGCAAACGTATATTATTGGAATTTCAAGTTGCTACGGACGTATGAATCGCCCTGTACTGAAAAGTAATTCACATATTTGAACAGAATTTAGTTTTGAACACAAATAACTGATATTCTGGACAACACAATTCTATGTTTAAAACGAGAGTTAAATAAGTACATGTTTCTTCAATCCTGGATTTCATTTTATAACCTTAAAGTCGGTCACTCACGATCACTTCGCCCCACATATATCCGACTATTCCACGCCAAATCATCAGTGTGGAAACAAGTCAGAATTGGCATATCGTGGAAGGGAAGGTTAAATATCCAACCTGTCCTATTTTCCATTACTCCGCGCCATTTGGAATTGGGCGCTCAGTCAATGTGAGTGGTGAGATTTCATAGCAAGGCGTTCGCCGAAAGGGTTGGGGTGAAGCAGGTGTGGAGCGGACATCTATGTCCTTACTAAATGGATGAGCTAAAAAATGGAATGGCGTGGAGAGACCATGAATGACTGGTCTAAGACAAGTAGAAACACGTTCAGTCATAGCTTTCTATAGCTTGAATTGTCACAGACCATAGGACCAAGCAGATTTTGGATTTTCTGCAAAAAATAAAGAGTAAAATTTTTTTTGTATATGCATTTTTGCTCATTTTTGTATCTTTCTTGTGTTTTAAGCTAGATGTATACTTTACTGATACCCTTCCCCCGGTTTTTTTCTAGGAACATTACAAACAGATTCTCAAAAATGTCTTCTCTGTGCATGTCTTGCAGTAATATTTTTCCTTCAAGGCAGGCACATGAAGAAAGTACACTGAATTTAATGTCAAATAAGCGTCATGAATAAATGTTGCAAGTGTATAAAACTATATATTTGATATGTCGGTATGCTTTATGTGTTGAAATATTCCTGTAACAATGAAATGCAAGAGTGCATATGTGTTTTATCTATAAATAATTACATTTTCTGGTAATATATTTGTTCATGATTCATTGCTGCCACAAAAATTTAATAAATATCGATGTTTTTATTGATATTATGTTATGGTTTGTTGACTATTTCAATTTTCTTAAACATCCACTCGTAACAGAACCTTAAAGAAGTTAATAAACTTCACTCGCTCAAAGGTCGGATTGCTTGTTGGCCTAGTTTGCCCAACAGAAAACTTGACTCAGTTCCCACTCGATTAAGAATTGGCCACACCAGATTCACGCACAGGCATCTGTTGCTGGGGGAACCCAACCCTCTGTGTACAGTATGCCAAATGACCGTTTTACACATTTCTAATCGAATGCTCACATTTTAATCATCAACGCATCCAACATCCTTCATAAAGTTCCTCACCCACAAATTTTTATTTCTTAAAAATGATTGGTTTTTACAATTTGATCTTAATATTTTTTTTTTACCATATTTAAAGTCAAATTTTCCTTTCGACTAGTTTTTTGCAGACTTCACAAATTGACTAGATGTGTGACAGAATTTTTTTTTTAACTAACTCCTAAACTGAGACTTTATGCCACACCATCTGTTTGGAGCAGCATAATCAATAATGGTTTTTGTACCAGTAAACTCTATTATATCAAATCAAAACAGAATACTATCACCCTACATAAAATAACTCAATTTCAAAGATTATTTTATCATGAAATGATGCGCAACATCTATTTTGATTTGTAATAATAATACACAATGATTTTTCCCTTCTTTTTGCATGTATTTTTTATCATATACAGTCCTGGAAAAAAGTATAAAGTCGGGCGAAAAATCGCCATATTTGGAAAACTACTGCAATTTCAAACTATGCAAATTTTTTAGGACTTAACTTAATGCTACCAAATAATGAACCAAAATATATTTGTAGAAAACCCTGATATTTTTTGGATTATGTAAAAATTATCAAAATCGCAGCTTGGAAAAAGAGTATAAAGCCATCTGGTGGTTATACCATCTGAACGAATAAATAAACTGAAGAGACATTTTTTTCTGATTCTAGAAACAAATACAAGTATTATTGACACAGAATTGTTTTATTCTTATGCGTTTTAATACTATTCCGAGAGGATGACAATTAATAGAAACTAAAAAAGCCAAAATACTAGCTTTAAAAGATGCTGGTTACAGTGGTGCTGAAATTGCACGAAAAATTGACAGATCGAAGGCTGTAGTTAAACGCTGTATCATTAAACCTGGTAGCTATGGCACAGAAAACGAACAGGAAGACCAGAGATAATTTCTTCAAGGCCAAAAGGGCAGATCCAGAGGCTCGCCTGCAAGCAAAAATTATCTTTAGTCCAACTTAAAGATGAGATACAGTTGCCCTGTGTTAGTAGAACAATAAGAAATGTACAGCATATAAATCCCAACTCTGTGTACAAGAAGTTGAAAGGAAAATCTTCACTTTCTAAAAGGCATATTGATTCATTTACAAATTTGGCTTTGGAACATTTAACGGCTGGCACCAACATGAATGATGTTGGGTTTTTGGACGAAAAAAAATGTTTTATTTAAATGATTTAAGTTTTACTAGTATGATCTGCATAAAGAACACATTCGGAGAGCGATCTGTCATGGTTTGGGCTGCATTTGCTGTCGGTGGTGAAACTCAAATTGTTTTTGTAGAAAACAAAATGAATTCAGTGTTATATCAGGACATGGTGGCAGATAATTTGTTGCCGATTTCTCCTCCGATTACATCAGGACATTGAACGTTTCAACAAAACAAAGCATCTGTGCATATTTCAGTACTCCACAAAGTCCTAGATCAAAGCAGTATCCTACAAATTCCTGTTAAAAACTCTTCAATGGCCATCTCGGAGTCCCGAGCTGAATCCAATGTGAAAACTTTCGGGCATTCTGGCTCTGTATGTTTACAAGAATGCGCGACAGAAGAGAAGCAAGTCTGATCTAAAAACCACAATAAAAAAATTGCTGAAATAAAATTGACCCAGATTCCTCCCAATTTCTTTCTGGTTCTATGATTTGACTATTAATACAAGTAATAGAAAAATGAGGTTCCAACATCACTTCCTAAAGAAGAAATCATATCGACTCTATACTTTATACCAACTTCAACTGTATTGTAATTTCTCTAATTTCTTACAAAATTTTACATAATGTAATTAAATTTAAACTTATTTTTGCTGTGATTTCATTATATCACGAAGTATCCTTACATTTGAAAAAAAAATACATTTCATAAAATTATGATATATATTTCTAATCTTATGTCATGCATTTTTGCGACTTTATACTTTTTTCCAGGACTGTACTGCATCTGAATGGTGTGTTTTAGAAGTTATATAAAAGAAAAAGCCATATGATTTAAGAATATACCATTATATCTATTAACACTAGTGCCATTAATATTAAATATAACTAAATTTTTACTTAAACTATGTCACCCAACTGCATCTAATAAGTATTAAAGAATGAATGAAGAAACACAATGAGGACCGAATTTTACAAAGAACGGGCTTTTCAAAAGTATAATCATATGTATCAAAAAAGAAAACAACAGCTATAGAATTAAACAAATTAATATACAATAGCTTTTCAAGGCATTTTATCTATGAAATTGAATAAACTAGTGATAACTTCTGGCTAATTATTTAAATTTCTCAACTTTTTATTTTTAATTTTTAACAATTGTGTCCCCCTGACTGCCTAGGCAAGTAATCTTACCATACACACAGACAGTACTACAAGGTGATAACTTTAAGTTATGTTAAGCATTTTTAGTTCAAAATGGAAGAGCAGCCCTTTGTAATCCTCATGATATAAAATACTGAACCGTGGAGCTTCATTTTCAAATACATTGCCTACATTAAGTTCAAAAATGGCGATTCATTCAACCTAAACTTTTGAACAGCAGAATAGTTCTCCCTACACACTAGAAGCAAATCTATTTTAATTATATGACGCTTCTCTTATTTACCTCTTTAGACTTCTGATCCTTCAAATGACGACTGAAAAAAGACAGCTAAGACTCACATTATCACTATGTAACTGTTTTAAGTATATTAGCTTAGGTTTAGATAGCCTAGCATGTTGAAGAATCAGATCTTGAGAACAGCTTTAAGACAAATCAAATACAGGATGACCACAAAAATCAGCAGGGTGCGTAATGAGAAACTGCTGCAAAAATTAAGCACTTAACCAAAACAATTAAGCACCTTTATACATACATGCATACATAGATCCACATATTTTCTAAGCATAGGATGATTTCTGTTTTGTAATAATGCAGTTTTTATTGAAAAATTTAAAATATATATATATTTAATTTAAAATATGTATTTTTTAAAATTTTAATATTTATTTCTGTATTTGCACAGTCTATCGCAAAATAAAGGATGTCTTTTTGATTTAAAAAAAATGATAATGCAAATTGTTACCAAAAATTAAGTCAACTTTTATACGATTAACAATAAAAATCTGTGATCATTTTCAACATTTCTTAAAATTCACAGATTTTAACCCTCCGGGATAACCATTCCAGTATTTCAATATACGGCGATGCGCATTGTTGAAGAAAGAGGGAGCGGAAAAAAGGTCACTAATAGGTCAACGGAAGGTTTGAGAAAACATTAAATTATACAGTTTTGAAAATTGGTACACGTATTCATGAGGAGCTCCTGATGAGCATACTAAAAGTCCATGGTCGGGGGGGGGGGGGGGGAATTCTCGCCGCCATCTTGGATTTCATCCTTTTTTTTTTATTTTAGTTTTTCTTCAATATCTCGAAAACTATTCAGTTTTTAAATTATAATTGGTTTAACAAATTAAAGAGCGTAAAATCCCCTATAAATACATGCTTTTCTTTTCTTCTAGCTCTAATAGCATCCGAGATAAAGGGTCACAAAGTTTGCCGCCATCTTGAATTTCATGCCCCCCCCCCCTTTTTTTTTTTTCTTTTTTTTGAATATCTCGAAAACTATTTAATTTTGAAATCGCACGTGATACAACAAATTAAAGAACGTAAAATTCCCTATAAAAGTGTGGTTTTATTTTTGTTCTAGCTTTAAGAGTTTCCGCGATATTTAAGAAAAACTAAAAAAGGGGGATGAAATCCAAGATGGTAGCAAATTTTGAAGCTCATTATCTCGAAAACCAATAAAGCTAGAACAAAAAATAAAAGCATATATTTGTAGGGAATTTTAAGCTATTTAATTTTTTAAATCAATCACAATTTGAAACTGAAAAGTTTTTGAGATATTCAAGAAAAACTAAAAAAGAGGGGGATGAAGACTTTTAGTATGTTCATCAGGAGCCGCTCACGAAAAACATGCGTACCAATTTTCAAAACTATATGATTTAATGTTTTTTTCATCCCATTTTGGGCCCCCGTTGACTGGACTATAAGCGTTATCTTAACATGTGTTGACACCCCTGTAACTATCTCATTCTGAATTCCTTTCCCGAATTCTTCCTTTTCGTCGATTTCTTTCTTGATAAATCCGGTAAATAGTTTTATGATTATGCTTTCGATTTATCATATTCAACGTCTGGGGAAACAAAAAAGGGTTTTCTTTGCACTTCTCGAGAAAATTAAGCACTTTTAAAGGATCTTTTTTCAAAATTAAGCACTTTTAAGGTGCTTAAAAATGATTTTCAAATTTAAGCACTTTTTATGATGCTACGCACCCTGTTCAAGAACAATTTAAAAAGTTGTATGTTTGTAAATATAACTGATACAAAGAAACTGCAAAAAGGAGACAAAAAGTTGGGATGTATATTTTTTTAAAAAATTGAATAAAAATTTACTTATCATAATCATTTTGACCCATAGCTCCACTACAAAAGGCAGTAAATTGTGTTGTTTGATTGACTGTATTAAAATCTACCACTGATGCCTAAAAAAAAGTTTAGAACGTATGGGCAAGAAAGAAACACCACACAGAAATTCTGTATTAAAGTAGATGAAAACATTTAAAAGTCAATAAAAAATGCAATTTACTTTCGCAAACACAAACTGCCACAAAGGTCAAAAAATTAGACCTGAAGAAATTGATGAATCCTCATATTTTAGACCTCCCTGAGCCCAAAGAAATCATTTTTGGAATTATGTCCATCTGTGAACACAAAAATGCAACAAGCGAGAAGGATAAAATTTGGTATTCAGTCTTTACACCAAAATTGTACATTTTAATCAAAATTTTCCAAGAAATTTAACATCGGACTGATTGTCTGTTAGTCCATCTTGCCTGCATGAATGTAGTCATAACTCAAAAATCCAACAAGGTAGATGCACGAATTTTAGTACTAGGACCTATACACCAAAATTACACATCAGTGTTGAATTTTGGATCAAACTGGTCCAAAAGAGATACTGTTCTATAATGTATACTCAATGCTCTTCACAACACGTGCAAAGCTAAGCACCAAATGCAATCCTATTTTGAAAGTATACAAGAAAGTTAAGGGGGGAACACTTCTGCTGGTTCCTTTTAGTGAAGCCATGAGTCAACAGCGATTCTGAAAAAAGTAATTTTGACTTACATTTCAAACAATAAAATTTATAAAGGAAGATAAAAAAAAAAAAAATGGATACTTCAAGCTTTCTAGTCATGTTCATAAGTATTAACACATATACTTACAACTATTTCAAATTGCATATGAACTTTATGGACAACTTGTATCAAATAAAGGATACAATTCAACAAGCATTTATTCAGACCATTGGACAATCTGAGTTATGATCTTTCAGAATACAAACACAAAATTCTACAACAAATCCTCAGACTTAATGGCAAAAAGCAATAAATCTTTCTCTGAATAATTAGAAATCAAACCAATATTCTGCTACAAAAATTCAAACATTGCACATTTCATGCATTATTTTCACAAACCTGACAAAGCTTTATATTCAACTTCATAAGTATCACTGCAGACTGTGCTATAGAGTGTTATGAACTCAACACATGATCCATTAGTTTCATAAAATCATAATTATATTGATTTTTTTAAAAATTTAACAAAAAATAATCTAATTTAAATAATTCACACCCCTTTTTGAAGTTTAGCTCTAACACCACAAATTTAAGCAATGTATATTTAAAATTAAGCATATATAAGTGCGTGAGAAATTGAAACAGTTAAAAATTCTGTATCAAAATGCTTGATAATAAATCTTCTAATGATAGTCACTAATAATGGCTCACTTAAAATGTAAACAATGGGGCAAAAATAAATTTTAAAAAGCTACTTTGCTAAATTTTAAAAATATATATATTTCTTCAGATCAAAAACTAAAATATTTTATCAGAATTTAGTCTTATAGAAGAAAGTCTTCACTCAGCAAAATAAAGTTCACATCACTTTGCAACAGCTGTGGAAGTAATGTTCAACTACAGTAAAGTGGTCACACGTTATCATTTGAGACTAATCACAATTACTCCTGATAAAAAATCTTGGAAGTTAGAGATTTTACTTCGAAAATTAAAACAGATAGTGTAAAAAAAAAATTCTAAAAGTGTAAAACAATGTTAATTTAATAAAAAAAAAATGTACATCAACATAATCTATAACTTATTTTATTCATTTCTTCAAAATATCCTGCTGTTGTATAAACCTCTTACTAAAGAATTAGCTTTATTAATTTACATGTTTTAAAACTTCATTCTTCACACATTTGGAGACATAATTTTGTTAATCAAATATCACGGATTGTGTACTTCAGGACTGCTAATTAAGTTAGCTGCATTATTACAGGGTAATTTTATAATACAGTAAAAGCTTAACTAACCGGCATGCTCGGGAAACGCCGATTTCCGGATACCTGAAATGTCCAGATAGTTAAGTGCGACGGAAAAAATGGGGGGTAGTCTTTGTTTTTGTCATTTTGAAATGTGCATTAAGTATAATTTTTAAGAATACTTCTGTATCTTCCATAACATTGTATTTACAAAACATATTATGAAGATTTTAATTTAAAATTGATAAAAAAAAGTAAGATCTGTAACCGAATTTTTAAAGTAAATATATAGATTGTAAAAATATAAACATATAAAAATAGCCGACGAAATTGAAAAATATTCTACTCAGCAAGCATAATAAAACTCGTAAGTGATCATAAACAAATCCCAAATTGAATATCAAAACTAATTATCTGTTAAAAAATCGCAAGGTTTATTGCGAAATACGTGTGCCTCCAATTCCCCCGCACATGATGTAACACAATCAGAATATAAAACAAGTCTGTGTACGTCACAGTACTGTATATTGCTTTTTTTTCCCCTCCTACGCCTCTCTGTGTGGAGTGGACGTTGCATTCCAGAAATAAATTGTCCATGTGAATTGAACGGCGCAAATGCTAAATTTTGGCGCATAGATGTAAAATTTTTAGAAACTCATTTTCTTATTTCTCCGGTTAGTTGAGCTTTCCGGATACTTGAATGCTGGATAATCAAGAATGTACTGTAAATCAAAGATACTTTACAGTTTAGCAATGGATCATTTTTTCCCCTTTCTACCTTTTGAAATAAAATCTAACTTTCGAGATTCATCACTACAAGCACTGTAATTAATTCTCAAGTAATCAAACCTGACCATTTTATATTATACTCAGACAGAACACTGCCCCATGCCCCTGTGCCTGATCCCATTACTGCAACCAAACCCGTTGAATGGACATGGGACAATTTATACTTGGACAAGACTTCCAGAACTTTAGCTCACTTCATCCTACATACACACACCCTTTTTCTATCAACCACGAAGAAAGCATTAAAGCATGCCAGGTTATGCTTCAATAACAAAAAATGTTTTGTAACTTTTAAACAAATCTTTCCAAGGAATTTCAGAGATAACCTTTTTAAACCATATTTAAAGGGTTTTAAAACTTCTTACAAGAAACATAAAAGAAAAGCTAAGTAATAGCAGAAGAGAAAAAAAAAATTAAATTTTCCCTCGGTGTTATAGATTTGATGAATATGTATACAGTTAAGAACTGAAAAGTCTAGAAAACTCATATTTTGAACATGTAAAAAATCTTAATTTTATTGTTAATGATCTTTAAAAAAAATCATACTAATGAAGATAAAAATACCTGAAAAAAATCCAATTTCCTGTTTTTACCAGAACTTTTAATTATTCTTCAATAAACCACAAAATTTTAAATGAATTTGAATTTTATTTCTTTATACAAAGTATAACTAACATCTAACAGTAAATGACAGGAAAATAAACACAGCACAATAAAACAAATTTCATTTAAGGCAAATGATCTAGGAAAACTATACTCTAAATAGGGACGGACCGTAGGCACTGGCCTATAAGTGGTCAGAGCGATACATTTTCCACTATTTATGCAACACACAATAAATATTGCATTCTTAGGTCAAGTTGAAGCATATTGTAAGGGATTGTAGTGAATATGCATTAACTGTTTTAATGTCATTGTTCTTTTAAAGTAAATGAAACGGATGGTTACACACAAGATGAACATGAAAGAAAAAAACTTTATTAATTTAGACCTAGACAGACAACAACCCCCTTCCCTTGTCCATAATAACAGGTAAATTTCTCATTTAAAATAACTCTTATAAGCCCATGAACTAGCTTGCTATATAAAAATATTAATTTAGTTGAACTATATTAATTTTTGGAGATACTGAACAGAAAATCTGACTATAGTGCCCCACACTTATTAAAATAAAAGTAGGATTAACTTTCACATTATTAATGCTTCTTTAACTAGATATGAAATGGCAAATCTAAAAAGAATTTGTAACTGTATATCATTACTCAAAACATGTAAAGGAACTTGTGACATGACTTATTGAAAATTTCTATTCTATGTCTTTCTGATAGATAAAACTGCGTGCATTTTCAATCTAAATTTATGTAAAGAATGCATTGCTTCAAATTCATAGAACTTTATAAAGTCTGCATATAAATAAAGGTAAAAGATAAAAACATTCAACTCAAATGGTTTCTCTGGTAAATATGTATAAATATATAAAAGTAACTAAGAAATTTTTTTTTCATCATTTATTTTTGATTTTTTAAAGCATAACTTTATAATTTAGGTATACAAGGCTTTACAATACAAGTATGTAAATACATTCTCACTATGCTGCAACAAACCATGTTCACTCAAAAATATTTACTTCAGCAATGAAGAAAGGTGAATCACATAACATAACTGTCGATTTTAAATACTTATTCTGGGTTTTGTATGGACACATCTGTATTAAACACGTTAACACGCTGAATTAAATTAAACAACAGCATGCCAAGAGTGAGGATATATTTTAGTGTAATCTCTTATTCCAAATATTTTTTTAGAAAGCAAAGTTTCCCAAGTTCTAAATATGTCCTGTTACTCAGAAACACAATGAAAAGAGGCAGTCCGACTGTTTTTTTTTCGAAGAAAAGAAAAAGTCCTTTTCTTATCAGTGTGGTGGAGGAGGTTCAGTAGTTTTATTTCTATCATCAACTTGCCGTAAAGCTTTTCTCCTCGTAGGTGAAGTACCTCTCTCCCGATTGGTCGTCCTACTCACAGGCCTAGCTCCACTACTAATAGCTTCACGTGTATTTGCTCGTTGAGAACCAGCTCCCCTACCAACCGGGTTGTTATAGCTATTGCCTGCACCACGGTTATGGACCCTACCTTGAGGATTGGGACGTTGGGCTGGAGGTTCGGGATTGCTACGAGTTGGCCGCACTTCTTCTACAGTTGAATTCGAAGGCTGTTGCACGGAATGGGAGCCAGGCTCAGGTATGGCACTTATAGGATCCCTCCTAGGACCATGATTATCATTCACATCTGGATACGGGTTTACCTCTCCACCATTCGAATTCAGATCAATAATTTTGACGAGACTGTCCAATTCCTCAGTATTAAATTGTTCACCTAAAGTATTGAGTAACAGTTCTTGGACAAAGAGACTACGATCGGCATGTTCGATTTCTAGAGCTTGTTGTTCACCTTCAGTGATGACTGGATCAGTGCATCTGGAATGGAAGAAAATGGAATCAGATTTTATCTTACATTACATACAGCTTTACATTTTAGAATTCAAATCACATTCGAAAATACAGAATAATAAATAAACTGTTTACTGTTTAATAGTTAAATTAAACAATATCAACATGCTTTTTACAACATAAAATATTAATGTCCTAGAAAAGATTGTGATTTTATCTACATTTTTATGCTAAAAAGTGTATTGTAACCAACACAAATATATTTAGCATAAGCTTAGCAGAAAAAAAAATAATCATAGAAAATGAGGAAGCTTCACTTCATAATATCAGACATAACTAAGAGTACTACTGGATTTTATTACAAAAAATAATAACTTTTCTTGCCAATATACACATAAGCACAAATTTACAGAATTATTTGAAATGAAAATTTTAAAATAAGCAACACTGCGCAAAAATATAATGCTTAAAAAAAACAAATTCCTATTAAAAGTTGCAATATTGCAAATCCACTGTCCACATTTATGCAGCTTTTACAGTTGCATATTTACTTTAGATACAATTAATTTGCAGTGCAGTTATCAGTTTACTGAACATATAAATATATATATTGAAATCAACAGTTTCATTTTTTCACAAAACTACAAAACATATTTGGATTAATGGCATTAAAATCCTGCAATTTTACTTTTATAGCAGAATAAACAGAATGCATATGTAACTATTAAAACAAAATCCTTGTTACATTTGTTTTAAATGATGGGATAAAAAACATTTATTGAGATTTAAATGAAAAGTTAAGAAAATGCAACTGGTTGACAACCTTTTCTTCTTCTGAAGTAATGTAAGGAATGCCAATTTACTCGTTTTATAAAACTTTATATGAAGCTTGAAGTTTATAGAAAAATATACAAATAACTTAATATGTTTTGGCACTTGTTAGAAAAATACTGTTAAAGGTAAAAAATCTGATTTACTTCAATCAACGTTACAACCAATCAAATTGTTGTAATGCTTTTAAGAACAACTAATTATGGCAAATCTGTTACCTAACAACCAAGTATGCCTAACAAACTGCAAATATAGTCAGGCATTGTCAGAGACTATGCCTGACTTAGTACTTTTAAACTTTTAAAATTCTAAAAACCATCCCATATGGATACGTTAAAATCATCATCAAATGATTAAAAATTCTTTGATGAGTTTAAACAATAGGCAGTGCGATAAATTTCAATCTTTGCCTTATGGGCGGCGTTTACATTATACCAGTAGATATTTTTTCTCTGCATGGAAAGTCAAAAACGAACTTCAGATCTTATCTTTGCATGACTTGGGGGGGGGGGGGGGGCGGGAAAAAACTTTCCTGTTTTTTAAAAATTTCATTTTCAAAGGATATTTGAGATTTCATCTAGACTCTAATGAAGCAGTTAACTACATAACTTTTTAAAAATACAAATCAAAATCCCTCCAAGCAATGCACTGCAATTTCACAAAAAAAGCTGTTTCATGAACAAAGTATTGTTCCAACTTTCATACATAACCAGCACAATACACTAATAAGCTGCATTATTTTTTTATAACTGCAATTTGTTACTAATGGCACATAATCTTCTGAAAACGCTATTTAAACATTAACAGCACAACTTCACAAAATAAATTAACACAGATCAAAATTAATAAACCGATTGATGAAATCTTAACGATTCTTTCAAATACAGTCTTGAAACAAATTAACATGGTATAAACGAATGAGCTGTACCTTGATAAAAGGAACTGTGGTCCAGAAGAGGCCGATGAAGGACTAGAGGAAGTGTCAAGAGAGACAGTGAAATGAGTCTGCAGTGCACTGCTACCCCCTGCACCGGCTGAAGTAGAAATACTAGTAGCGGCTGCCTGACGACGTGGGAGTCGCTCCAGTTGCTGACGTGCCATTTGTGCTTGCTGCCGTTCCATCTGCAGCTGCATCTGAAGTTGCTGGAGCTGAGAGGTGGTGTTGGTTTGAGCGAGGTTAGAACGTCGCACAGAAGACAGCTGAGAGAGAAGTTCTGGAATGCGATCCAATAATTAAAAATATGCAATATATATTAAAGCTTTTTATCGAACGCACATTGCTGTTCAAATAATAACAACTAATTGTTTTTATTACAAATGTGCCAAAATACTTTACTTTTCGAATATTTGATATAATCCAAGTAAATTATAATATTTGTTTGAGAAGGAAAGCAGACTTTTTATAATAATTTTACATTTATTTATATTTTTTATTACAATACATTATAAAAAATTTGTATTTTAAATTAATGTGCATGTGAGGGAAAGGATGCCTACAGAATAAAGAATCAAAAACTAATCATTTTGGTATTCAATGTTCCTAAAATGAAATTTATATGTTTAAATATGACTTTTAAAGTTTATTGATACTTCTAAACTAAGATCTATCAAATTCATAATTCAAGAAATACATGCTAGAAAGAATATGATGTAAAATTTTATATACCAAGATAAAAGTTTCTAAAATTCTAATAGCTTTCAGATTCAATTATATTACAATATTAAAAAATTTATTTTTATGAAATTGTTGAAATATTAAATGATACTGAACCACACATTTGAAATAATTTGCTGCTTCTAAATGATAGAAAAAATTACTTTTCAAATATTTTGCTTAATTCCGACAGTCTATAAAAATTTGAAGAGCAATAACCTTTTCCTTAAATATTATTTTTCATTCTGATAAAAACGATTATCTAAAAAAATAATATAGACTCTAATAGTGGTTAAGTTTTGTTAAAAATGACAGACATGATACAGGTATGGAACAAAAAAAAGCTAACTTCATAAAGAGTGAATCGTGCCCAACACGAGTCCCGAGTATTAAATAAGTATGATTAATTGAACAATAAAATAAATTTATACAAAAAGTGCTTGAGATATCAAAAATATTGATTTATTATATAAAAGATAATTAAGAATGATAAAATTCAATGCCAAAAACACTGAAATCTGCATCTCCACGGAAATGTGTCACGTCTGAAATAAACATACCAGCAATAGGATCCATGGAATCCCTACTATTTGGAGAAAGCGACGCCAACCCACCAGCTGAAGTAAATTGCATCTGTGAGCGACGAGCTCTGTTACTACTCATGCCTCTTCCAGCATGAGGTATCCTTCTAGTATGACGAGAACTTGTTGGTTCATCTTGGTGAGACAGTTAAGGAATGAATTTGTAAACTTACGAGTAAATAAATGATTTAATATGCAATATTCAAAAGTGCAAAAAATTACATATATTAGTGCACATAATAATAAAAGAATAATAAATCAGCAGACCATTAAAAAACTCTTAATTTACATTAATTATTTAAAAGGGAATGAAATCTGGTAATTCGCACTTCCTATAAGCTACACCAGGAGGTGGCTTGCTCTTATTTCAGTAATTTTTCTGCTATCTTCTTGTCATCATTTTCACTATCCTTCTCAAAACTGAAATTATATTATCAGGAGAGATTTTTATACATTAACATAAGGTGAAAAAAGGGTTAAATGAGGAAAAATATGACTGAAATCATATGTCGTGTCTTTTAGAGAATGTGTCAATCTATTTCATTTGAAATGCATGCTTACCCTTTTAGCCACTCTGCACTTTTCTCAAACTAAAATCAGAAGGGTAAAAATTAATTGTGAAATACATATTTCTATTAGGGAAGTAACAAATCAATTGGATTAAATATAAGCAGCATGATATTTGGCATAATATTAATGCAATTAGTTCCATACTGAAAACTCAAATGTTTTTAAGTACAAATCGAAAAGGGAAAAAAGACTTTTAGTGTATATCAAAATTACAAATATGCATTTCACCCATCTATAAAAATAAAATTGTATGCGATAGAAATCCAGAATGCTGAATATATTTCCTTCAGATTTTGCTCACAAATGCTATGAAACATACGGAAGAGTTTAGTAAAGGTTTTTTGACAATTAAATAGTTATTTTTTTTAATTAAAAACTATCTTTCCACTTGTGCATGCACAGTTCAAGCTCTTCTACTGACAATCCTAGAATTCTAAACAGTCTCTACTAATAATAAAGGAGAATGTGCGTGTGTCTGTGTGTTTGTTGGCACTCTACAGGACAGACCGCTACAGCAACAAAATTTGGCATAAACATACTTTGGAGGTGGGAATCTGTACCTTAGAGACGGGGGGTTTTTTTTGAAATTTCTAATTAAAAATTAAGCTAAATTTTGGTGTTTTCCTTAATAACTTCCAAAAATATGACAAAACAAAAATTATTTTTACACCATCTGAAAATTTAAAAAATTATGTTTTAAATGATATCAATCAAGTTTCATACATTTTTTTCTCTAATTTTAACAAATTTTTTTGAACCGCCCCCTGCTCCCTAACCCCCAAGAACCATGTAATTCTTTTTTTATCACTATGTGATCCCAGCTTGCTTTGCTCACCATACAGTTACATTTCTGCTAGCCCCAACTTCATTCCACCAAAATTTTCAAACATGCCCTATTTTCAATGAAATGTTGCTGAGTAAAGCTTCCACACATATATTCACACTCACTCCAATTATTATTTAGCCAAGAAATATATAACTTTTCTTTATGGGTAGTTATTTATGTGTGAAATCTCCAGGGTTCCCACTCTTATTGAAGAAAAAAATTCAAGGACTTTTTAAGAAAATTCAAGGACCTTTTACGGAAAATTCAAGGACCATAAAATTACATATTGTAGAAATTGTACATAACTGAATTTTTCACTTGAAAAATTGTAAAACATGTCTATACACTTGATATTTCAGTTGTTCTGATTTTACAGGAATAAAACTACAAATTAAAATATAAAAAATAATAATAATAAAAATAAGTTATAAAAAATTTCTAAAAAACGACCATGATTTTTTTTTTTATATTTGATGTCAATAGGACAAGAGACAGTGTAGAAGCAATAATGAATAACAATAGAATCTTAACTGAAAACTTGAAATATATTGAGATAAAATCAAAAATTGTATCCAATTTATCTTGAATATCCATAAGTCAATCTCAATTGAATGCTAAAGAAATTTACAATTAACAACTATTTTATGCTTTTTGGAACAGATCTTTTATAAACCTTTATATTATAGCTTTTAAGATCAAGCCTTGCCATTTTAGTAATTCAATCACAATGTAACAATGATTGAAACAGAATAAAAACTAAATTTTTAAACCAAAATTTTTATTTTTGACCTTCTCAAGAGACAATAATCAAAAGTACCCATCAATACACGATTGATTAAAATTTTAAACAGATGAAATAAATAAAAATAAGTCACTGATATTTAACCCCCACCTAGATACAAGTTTCAAGTCTAAGCAGCGAAATTAACTCTCCATACTGAAAGGTCCGAAGCATAATGTGCAACCAACCTATGGTTCGAGAACGTCTCACTCTCTCT
This sequence comes from Araneus ventricosus, assembly GCA_013235015.1. Classification (NCBI taxonomy): domain Eukaryota; kingdom Metazoa; phylum Arthropoda; class Arachnida; order Araneae; family Araneidae; genus Araneus; species Araneus ventricosus. The sequence continues at coordinate 294,741 of BGPR01000530.1, forward strand.
GTAAAATTTCCACCTTGGAGGGAAAGGGATATTTCCTAGAATTGTTAGGGGAAGTCCGAACATAAATTCTATGTAATCCTCAAAATTGGCCATTAGCATTTCAACCCCGAACGAATTTCTTTCAAATAAAACCCCTTAAGACTGTCAGCTGTCATTGTGGTTTTTGAGGGGGCAGGGTGCTCAGAGTATCCTACGAATCAGAGGGTTAAGGCCCCCACTTCCAAGAGAATACTGTTTGTTTGAAAACCCCGAGGGATTCCGAAGGTCACGGACTACCCTTCATGAACTATTTTACTCTGCAGAGGGTGATAAGCGGCCTCCCGGAGGAGAAACACGAGTGCATTCCCGGAGATTTTTCAGTGACCTTCATATTTTGCGTTGAGGAGAGAATGGGGGAGGAGATTATCAACGGTCGCTTAAAAGCACTTACAAGGACCTCATCCTTTTTTCAATGACTTTCAAGGATCTAATCTCATAAAAAAAATTTCCAAGGACTTTCAAGGACCGTGGGAACCCCGAATCTCAGAAAATTTAAGCTGTAAGAGATGATATAACACATTTTACAACCTTTTACCTAAAAAAAAGGACCATTTAAAGAGAAAGGTGGTTTGAAACATGCTCATATTTAACTATTCAAAATTGAAACCATAATGATTATGTATTTTTAGCTTTTTAAAATTGATAAGATCCTAAGTTGATTCATGTTATGTTGCTCAGAAAGCTTCCCCACATGTATACAGACTCACTCCAGTTACAATTTAATCAAGAAAAGTACAACATTTTTCTCTGGGTTGTCACTTATGTTTTTAAAACTCAGAAAATGTGAGTAATCGAAAAATGAAATAGCCCATTCCTCAACCTTAATTAAAAAGGACATTAAGGAGGCATTCATTCAATTGCCAATATTCAATTGCTCAAAAAAAAAAATCATTCTCTCTAAAAACAAAATCCATTGTCTAGCTCTTTCCGCCATTGTGAACAAAAACTTGCGAGCTGTTGCCAAATGGCGATTAAGAAATTCGATAATTTTTTGTCACTACATAAAAGAATTATATAGATTTTTTTTTGGCATAATTTACAACAATATTTTTCATTGTTGCAATGCATTTCAAACCATTTTCATTGTTTAAACAAATATTTAATCGTATGTTTCTTTTCCATTGTTGAAAGCTAAGAAAATATCTAACTGAATTTTACTTTCTTCTTTCATTTGATCAATTTTTCGGTGAAATCTGAAAGGGAAGTCCTCAACATAGTAAGTATATAATGAAATAATCCAGTAAACTGAAAGATTATTGTTGCTATGTTTCAATTCTTTTTATCAGCATGTTTTAAGCCAATTAGCATACTACCAGACTAAAATGTGCTGTGCCAATGTAATGTCGAAATCAACTGCCTATTTTACTTTAATATAGACTAGGAACAGAACAAGAGTACAAGGCTACGAAAAGAACGCAGGTTAAATGTCTATAGCAATTTGAAGTTTAAAACTACTTTGTTAAGGGAACCATGAATATAAAATTATGCGTAAGAGATTCAATTGAAATTTTATTTCAGGCAATCAAGTTGGCCATGAAGGTGGCTAGTAATGCAATAAAAGTGAAATGCTTAAATAGTTTGCACACTATAGAATTATATTATTATACTACTATTATATTATTGTTTAACTCTTGAACTGTTCACATGCAGTGGGAAGATAAATTCATTTTGTATTAGTTAAAAGTTAATTGATTGCCACAAAACCTTCATTAAAACCTTTCCTATACTTCAGTATTTGTAAGCAAAATTCCAAGCACTTAATTCGCTTTTGGCAGTTTTTAAAACCATTTGGTTCAATTGATACTCTCATTTTAATTTTTTAAACATTGACAAAAGTATTTTGTGTATTATAATCTTTTATATAAAATTATTTTTACACATCCAAAATATTAGACAAGCAATGATGGGTATATCAACTAGTAGCAAATAAAATGAAGGAAGTAAAATGCAATTACAGGGGCTTGCTACATTTATTCAAAAAAGATTCTAGCTTTTATGTTTATTAAACAGGAATTTGTTTATTAAAGTATGTAAAAGATTTTTTTAAAATTTTAATTCACACATTTGTTTTTTGTACCAAAGTAAATTGTTAACTGCAACTGACATTCCAAAAAAATCTCATCTTGTTGCCTTCTTTACAATTTAAAGCAGCTTCCTTGTTAAAATTAAGAGAACAAACACTTATAAACTAAAGTAGTTTAAAAAATAAAATTATGTTTAAGAACTAGTTAAATTTGTCAAACAAAACTTTAAAAAAAGGATATTATATCTCTATTCCTATGATCAAGAGCAAGATGGGCAGAAAAATCATCAGTCATGTGATTAGGTTCACCGCCAGGTTGTGAAGCACATATAGGACAAACCTGAAAAGAAATTTACTTAAAAATAAAACCAACATGGCAGGAAGAAATACATTACGCATAAAATAAAAGCACAGTTACCAAATGATGAATTCCATTCACAACCTGCACTATTATTAATATTTATTTATTTATTATTATTATTATTTTGTATTACAAAACTTTCAATCACCAAAATTTATTTAAAACATGATATTTTGTACTACTGTAAATGAAAAGTTCTACTTGCTTTAACAAACATTTTTCTGTAATACATTAAGAGTAATCGTGAAAAAAATGCTTTGTAATCCAACAAATCTACTCAGTATTAATTAAAAAAATGGATTATAAAATTATATGCAATAAGTATAACTAAAAAAAATGCCATTATTCAATAAGTTTTAATAAGATGACCAGTGTACTTTGGGCAAACGGTACTTGGCTTTTCAGAACAAAAAAGAACTGGCCTTTTTATGATTGCTTACAGCCAATTTAATAAAATTAAAAAACTGATTGTTTTAAAAATTTGTAACTTCAACCTCTTATGTGTTTTGTATTTTATTATCATTTATTATTACCAACACATTTTTAAATCAACTACAATGCTAAAAATTCATGAACTTTTATCTTAGAGTTCATTAGATCTTTCACATCCATCTTCATCTAAAACCAATCTTTATTTTAATAAACCTTTTAATGGCTACTTCACACTGCTACATAGTCAAAGAAAAGTAAAAAAACGAATGAATGCAAAAAAATTTGCTGAAAAAAATCAATATATTAGTACAACCAAAGGACATCAGGATCCCTAATTGGTCATTTTTTTTTTTAACCTCTAACATCTTCAGTATGGCAATGTAAATGCCCCCTTATTATTCAATTCTAAATGATGTAGCATCTCCAAGAATTACATTTTTCTATTGTTAATGACAGGATTTTTTTCATTTGTTAAAAAAATGAAATGGTAAAATTGTCTTTTAATATCTAATATTCTATTGTGTTTCATGAATACGGAGTTTCCTAGATTTTTAATATAACTATAGTTTCTGATGATACTAAGGTGTGTTAATTTTTCAGCATAATATTTTAACAATGGCTCTTGGATCAGTTATGAGCCACTTCGTTTAAAAATTTGCTTACGGCATTACTTTTCTGAAACATAAATCACAAATATTAATGAAAAATAAACTACACAATTTCAACTTTAAGATTTCCCATATTTTCCTTAGAAATGATATCAGTAAGAGCAGAAAGCGAGAAAAATTCAAGCTTTAAATGAGGCATTGTGTTAGTTTTTTGAAAAGGATTAAAAATATGCTAAACAGTAGAAATTAATTTTTTTAAAAATCATTTAAGAATAATTAAAAATGAACTTTAAAATTTCGATAAAATGTAACATTTTACAAAATTTTATAATTAAAAATATATAATCCTATACAAACTTGCAAAATTCAATGATGTTGGCAATACATGTTCTCATAAAACAGAATTTGAAATAAGTTTTCAAGATAAAGCTCTGCCAAAAGTTTACTTTAAACTTATTGGTCATTTTATGAAACATAAGAGAAGAAACATATTTGAAAACACATACATTTTTATTTATTAAAGTTCAGATAATCCTCTGCATAATAACGTCACTACTCTAACACTGCTTCAATCTTGAAGAATTTGAGAATTAATAAAAACTCTCGTGCAACATGAAAAATGAGAATGGTTTCACTTTGTCATGGTCCATTGTCCATTAAGGAAATATAATAAGGATAAGAAGAGATTTTTAGAGCAAAATATCTCATTTGAAATCAGAGAAATCTACAAATATGTAATGTAATCAAAGTTTCTAAAAGCAAAAAAGATATTTAATTTGGAATTTTTCATTCAGGTATGGATCTAATATCCAGGGATGAGATTGGCAAAAAAGCAAAAAGACTGAAATCATACGCGAGCAAAAAATTTGTACCATAATTTATACGCAAAAGAAGTAAAACATCAAAACATGCAACATGATGAAAATATTACACTATAATAATTAATAACTTAATTATTTATAATTCAGTACGTATAAATAAGAAAAACAATATTAAATTATTATTAAATCATTCACATTAAAAGTTAACAAACAAGTTTAACACATCATCAGGGGCATCTTCAAATACAAAATTAGACATTAAAACACATTTACCACCTGTACATCACCGAGATGCAACATTCACCCAACAGAAGTCAGAGAATTATATTTAATAGCCTTTTGATAAAAGTTAGCTCAAAAAATAAATAAAAATAAGGACAAATAATTTCTTTTGCTTCATGCAATTGTGTAAAATGTATTAGCTCTTTAAAAATTATAATAATGTATCATATACTGAATTCTGTTTTATTTCTTTTATTTTTATACATTTTCGCAAAAGTAACAGCACAATGAATTTTGCGCCTTATAAAGCGAGAAGGGTCGAGAAATTGTACAGTTACAATGACAGATTCATTTAGCATTATTGTTAATTGAAACCCTTTGAAACATTGTTAAATAAGTGGTTTTCTTTTGTTTTTTATAGGCTACAGCTTTTAAACAGTTTTCATTAGTATCTCTGTTTAATTACTGGCATAGTTGTCGGGACTCCATTATCTCTAGAATGCCTAGGTAAATCATCTGTTTTGTTTTCTATTTTGAAAAGATTTTTTTTATATCTTATTCTCCGCGTTTTTGCTGCATTTGCACACAACTTTATAGCTGCCTCTTTTGACAGGAGTTTCTTTTTTTATGTAGTTTATTTATTTGTTTTTTTTTCCGTTTTTTTATTTCTTCATCTTACAAGATGATCACCCTACAAGATGACCTTAAGTTTTCAACTAATTTTTTTCAACATTTTCATGCAAAAAAAATTTTTTTTTTTTTTTTTTTTTTTGCAAAATATGCCACAGAAGTTTTGTTTTCTGCAGAAAGGTGGTACTTAATACTTTGGATGGCACTGAATGTTGGAATGTTCATCCTTGTAGAGCTTGCTGATATAGTGTTGATTCGGCAGTAGAAGATAAATCAGCTAGTTTCCTAGCCTGTGGAGTTAAGCCGCACTGAGCATATTTTCCCAGGATTTTCTTTCGAAAATGTAAGATAGGAAGGTTTCTTTTCTTTGTGTAAAAGCGGAATTTTCGGAAGAAAAAGCAAATTTATGCAGGGGAAAAAAAATCGGAAATCGGAAAGAAAAAAAAAACGGAATTTTGAGAGAGAAAAAAAAAAGATTTAAAAAAAACGGAATTTCTCCAAAATAACAAAAAAGCGGAAATCCGAGAAAAAGCGGAAGAATCTCATCCCTGAATATCAGACTTGATGACAGAATCGTAAAAATTAGCATTTTTAAATCCATCCTTACTTATGTCAATCACAAATTAAATTTGAAACTTAACCCCTTGCCTGTTTTGCCCATACTCGTGCCATTTTTGGGCCTTTATTGATTTGCCCTACAGCATACAGACAATCTGACATCTCTCTCTTTTACCGTTTTGCCCATATCTTTTATATTTTTAATATCAAACTTAGTTGTATAAATGGCAGTAGTTGTCCACTAAATGCTAATTGTGTTCTATTCTGACAGCTCCAAAAGTGCAGGCTTTCTTTGCATCTTTTGCATTACCCAACAAATTATTCAGACATGATACAGGCTTGGAACGAAAAAAGCTGAACTTCAAAAATAATGAAGCGTGTCAAACAAATACCGAGAAGTAAAATAAGTATGATTAAATAAACAAGAAAATAAATAAATTTATACAAAAAGTACTTGAGATATTAAAAATATTGTAGAATTATTATATAAAAGAAAATTAAGAATGATAAAATCTGATGCCGAAAAAGCTGAAATCCGCGGAAATGTGTCATGTCTAATTATTATCTTTCGGTGCTTCAGATTTTTGCAAGTATACAAACTGTTTAATAACTATTTACATGCAAGTAGTGCAAACAATTTTTATCATAAAAAAAGGGCCGATTCACAATGTATACAGCTAATTTCTTGCGATTCTAAATCAGAATATGAAATCTGTAAATGAGTCTGGAAGTAGTGAAAGTTTTCTTGACTTCAATACTAGTGACTCTGATAGGAATACAGATGGTTCATACAAGTAAAGCAATTTTTTGAAATTGTAACTAAAAAAAAAGGTTAATAAATGTAACTATAGTTGAAAATAACTGTAAAATAATTGAATCTTTTAATATATATCCAGAATTATAAATATAACTTCCCTGCTAGGGGCTCTTGTAAGAAGAAAAGATAACTTCCAAAGAAAAGATCTTATTTGCAGTAAAAAAAGTTGTTCTAAATGCTTAAAATTATTGGAAATATTAATAACATTTTCCTAGTTACAAATGTGAAAAAGATGTAATAAAAATGTATTTTCTAGATCAAATTCGTGAAAAAAAGGAAACTTGAGGGATTAATCGGTGCTTACAACCAGATAATAAAGATTATAAAGGTCCAAGCAAAAGGCAAAAATCTAAAATAAAGAGTTCTTAGGCAACAAATACACAAGAGAGGACACACCTATTATGAAAACTTCCAAAGGATGAATTTATCTTGTAAAAAAGAAAAGACCACCAGTAATTGCAATGAATGAGAAAAAATTTTACAGCATACATCAGACTTTTAGTAAGAATTGCTTCAATATGTTTCTTTTTATTAAAAAAATACTTAATATATTATTTAACTTAACCCATCTGTTTTGTAATAGCTCTTTATTCATATAACACAAACTCACATCACACAACATAGTTTTAGAAACCCAAAAACCATCTTCGAATAGGGGTCAACTGTATGCAAATAACATTCTGTGGATGGCTTAACATATTGTCAGAAAATTAAAAGAATAAATCAACAAATTAATCAGAAGAAGTAATATGTACCAGTCCACATTTGAAAATAAAAAACAAATTCAAGACTTACAATTTCTGCCGAGGATTCTGAATGTTCGGCTGACACGTGTTCAGTTAATGCGGCTTCCGTTAAGCCCATTCGACCACAGAAAGGACAAGTAAAAGACTGAGGGTGCTCCACAGATGCTGTTTCACCCCCATAATATAAATCTAGAAAAGACAAGAGGTATTTTTCTAAATTCAGACATTTTTTTAAAAAATAACTGCGAAAATTTGTTAGAGAATGAGCAGTAATTTAGTTCAAATGAAGTTATTCAACTAAATTTATAAAATGACACTAAAAAAAAAATCAACAGAACATTTCATGCTAATTAGAAATGGCAGATTTTAATTTGGCTAATATAAAGTCATTTCCCAGTTATCAAAATCTGTTAATTTCAAGGAATGCTTATTGTTCAATATTATAAGATTTTAATATATATTTACACAAAATATCAGCAATTTTTAGTGAATATACTAAACAATATTTTGTTCAAAATCTGTACAATGACTATAGAAATATTCATCCTGTTAATACTACATATATTATAGTTATGAATACTTTTCATTATGTAATTCCTCATTGAAAAGCAAAAATTAGAAAAGATACATATACAAAATCCAACTCAAATCTTGCTGCTTCTGGAGAAAGAAAAAAATAGGGTTTTAGAAACTAAAAGAATAACAGAATATCAGTATATTTGTTCAACTGACAGGTAAAATGCAAATTTAAAAAATGAGGTTTACGAGAAGGGGCAATGAGAAGGTTTACAAGGTTTATGAGAAGGTTAAAATGGCAGGAATTCAAAGAAATAGTTTGTTCGTGAGAGAGATGTCGCAAAAATAAGCAGAGCGAGGAAATCATTCAGAAAAAAGAGCAATGGATCCCACAGTTTTGCACAAAATCTCAACTACAATCATTCTTCTTTATAATTTATTACAAAATAATGATAAATCATTTTCATTTCTTTCACAAAAAAAATCATCATCGCCATCTCTCTTTATCAACAGACTTCAAAAACTTTCTTAAAAGCTTACTTTTACTTAAAATCAACATAGTAATTCATTCATTCAAGGAATTTAGCAAATCATTTTAGTGCTTTAGTGCACAGTGAATTCTACATACAATAGAAAAAATACATGTTAGCTGTTGTGCTATTATTAATCAATTTAAATCTGAACTCATTAGATAAGAGTAATTATTAACCACCATATTGACATGCATCGAATTATTGCATTTTTAGGCTTCTAAACCAAAATTTAATTATTAATTAGCTTTATAATTTGACACAAAAAATTACATAGAATCCATAAGCATCTCGAGTATTCTATGCCTTCTAAGATGAATAAAACAACAGTCCCTTTCCAAAACAGGAGGGGTCATCTTATCAAATAGCTAAGAAAATGAGACTCTTAAGGGATTAAATACATTTTACAGCGATTTCTCAAACCCTTCTTCACTTTTACATCATATATTAAAAAGGTATTAACTGACTTTTAAACAGATGCCCCTATTCACTATTAAGGCACAAGTCTGAAAGTTTAAGATATAATGAATAGCAATAAATGCACCTAACATGTGAATTTGTGTATTAAAAATAGGAAAAGATATGGACGAAAATGGTTTTTAACCAAAAGACATAAAATTTACCAAAAGAATGTAACATATTTTGCAAGATTTAAAAAGAAAAACAATTATGACATTTTTTAACACTAAAAAATCCCTTTTCAGCAAGCTTGAAGGCAAAGGTAGATTCCTTTACGTTGTTACAAAAGTCATGAAAGATTACATATTGATCAATACAGACATAGCCAATGACTTTGTTTCTACACATTGCAGTATTTACGCTGTCATTCTGTTTTCATGTCATTTGATTTTTTGCTATATCAAGGTTTTATCATTCCATTTTTCATTCCAAAAAGTTATGATAGATTTATCGGTCAGTACATTGGTCAATTTTTTTATATCTCAACACATAATCATTCAACAGGTAGGAATCATAAAGAAATAAACATCTCAGCAGTGCAAATATCTCCTAGATAACATTAAGCCAGACTATCTGAAACAGTAGCAAGAAATTGACTCTTTGCACGAATGAAGAAGAACTCTAGATTTAAAAATTAATTTATTTAATCTAGGATACAATATAATTGTGTGGACATTACTTTGTCATATGGTAAAACCACATGACATGATACGCTTAAACACTACTAAAATGGGCTCATTTAGAGAACTCCCTGGTTACAAAGATAATAGTCACTAAATTCTTAACATATAAGAGAATAAAGATTATCAAACATTGTGAGTGGCAAATTGAATACGTGTTTCTAAAGCATAGGATATGAATGCAGCCAATTTGAACAGCAAATTTAAATCTCCATCGACGGTTAAACCCAAATACTCAGGCAGAAAATCCCAAACAATTTTAAAGTTAAGCAGATATTTTTCAATAGCAAAAAGGATAAAGGGAACTCTTATTTAATTACTCTTATTTTTGGCTACTTTATATTGATTTTATTAAACAAATCATGGTCCCGCCATGTTTAGTTAAATATCAAATTAAAGTATTCTGTCAAAAAAACCTATTGTCTATTTAACTATTAAAATTATTTGATTAATTAAAATTAACTATCTACTTAATTAAAGTTAAAAAATTAATTGTTACAAAACTCCACTAAAACCTTTTTTATGGCTTATACTATATGCCAGCAATCTTTATCTTATAATTATTTAATAATTATATTAATTTAAATAAAAGTCACTGTGGCTATGTATGTATGTTCCACATCTCCTCCTAAACCACTGGACTGATTTCAATCAAACTTTTCAAACTTTTTATTTAGGATAAGAGGAAGGTCACCTTCAACTTTTCAAAGCCTAAAAGATGCTTAAAATTTCACTTAATTAAAAATTAAGCAAGGCGTTTTTCCGCAATGTCTTTCATTTCCATAAATTTGCTTCTCTCATTTTAATATTTTTTTCAAAATTAATTTTAAACTTAATTCGTAATAATATTCTTGTTGATCAAAAATAATACGAAGAACTGTTTCCAGAAGGAAGAATGTTAAAAGCAAATTTTAAAAGTAGACGATTTAACAATTTATATCGGGACCAGCTATTAATTTATTTTCACGCTTTAAATTAATGAATAATTAAATAGTTAATTTAATTGTTTCAAAATATTCATTAAAACCTTTCATTGACTTTAGTAATTGTTAACAAAATTTGAAGTACCTCTGTAACAAATAATAACGTATGAAGAAAACGGATGTTTTTAAAAATTGTCTGGTTCAATTGATATTCTCATTTTAATTAAAAGCGTTTTAGATCAGAAAAGTAATTTGTGTATTATAATATTTATACAATAGTAATTTTTACATTAAAAATATTAAACATGAAAACATTTTAATCCGGAGCAAAGCCATGTATATCAATTAACAGTTATAATTAACAAAATTTAACTAAGATATTAACTATAAATTAATTAAATTAATTAGTCATAAATTAATTATATATTATACCGTATAAAAAGTGAAGGTGAATGCGGTTGATGGGAACTCATAACTTCTAAATAATTCTTGCTGTCAAAAAACTTTCAATATAAAAGTAGTTTGTTATGATATGGTGATAATTACCCTAATTGAAATTTTCTTTCTCTCTTCAATCTTAACGAAGCTATGGGGAAATGATAAATTGGGGGGATATTGAATATCGCTTTTCAGCTCATAACTTATAAGCAATTCTAGCAGACAAAAAACTTTTAGTATAAAAGTTGTTCGTTGTCATAAGGTGATAATTCGCCTAATTGAAAATTTTTTTCCTGTCTTTAGTCATAACAGAGCTATGGGAAATGATAAGTTGGGGAGGAGATTGAAAATGGCTTTTTAGCTCGTAACTTCTAAGAAATTGTGGCTATCAAAAAAGTTTCAGTACAAAAGTTGTTTGTTGTGATAAGGCAATAATTCGCCTAATTTGAATTTTCTTTCTATCTTGAATCGTAAGAGAATTATGGGAATATGAAATTTTCAGTCCCCCACCATTTCCACCCCCTTTGAGCTGGTTAGCCCATCTGCGAACTCGGCCGAGATTTTCACCCTCCTTACAGCATATCCGTCGCCAGTTAAAATCTAATCAAAATTACTCTAGTTATCGTGTTCACAAAATAACACGGGCCAAAGCGTTATGCATATACTTCTCTACTAATAATAATACGGAAAAGAACATTTTGCCCTCTATTCTCATAAGTATTGTAGCTACAAGAATGAAAGAGGGTGGAAGAAACTGCAAATGACGAGAGCTTTCCAACGAGGGGTAACATGCATAGGTTAAAACGTATTTTAAGTTAGGGGGAGAGGAGGGGAAGGGTGGGAAAATCACTTTTCAGCTCATAACTTCTAAGCAATTGTAGCTATCGAAAAAGTTTAAATACAAAAATTTTTCGTTTTGATAAGGCAATAATTTGCCTAATTTGAATTTTCTTTCTGTTTTCAATTGTAAAGGAATTATGGGAAAATGAAAATTTCCACCCCCCACCATTTCCAGCCCCTTTGAGCTGGATAGCCCATCTACGAACTCGACCGAGATTTTCACTATCTGTACAACATATCCCAAGCTGGTTAAATTTACATCAAAATTACTCCAGTTATCGTGTTCACAAGATAACATGGGAAAAAGCGTTATACATATATACCTATATATATATAAACTTTTTAACGAAGGGTGGTTTTGGGTTCTAGGGGTCATGATCGGTGAAGATCTGCAGAAATTTTCCGAAAGTCGTGTCATGAGAACCATTGCAATAGGTAGAGTTCCTATAAGGAATCTACCTAAAAGTAGCTAACTATGTTAAAAAATAAAGCAAAAGTGGGCCTATCTGGAAGACCAGCCCGTTTACTCTAATAATGCTATTTAGTAGAGATTATTAGTTATAGCAGTGGACTGGTGAGTAACACAACCATTCAGAAGGATTTTACCAAAAATGACAATTATAGATCCAACACTCCTTTTAATAATGAACACAAGAAATTCAGTTCCTTCTGCACATGCAATCAAAATATGAGTAAATAACTTTGAGAATATTAGAATACTATGAGGCTGGAAGGTAAAGTTTTTAAAAAATGTACACAAACCAGAACATATTACAAACCTTCATCTGAAATAATTAGACATTTTGTGCTACTGCATGATAAGCATGCACTGTCACAGCATGTAAAAATTCTTTATTAATACAAAATATTATACATTCTTTTCATAATTATTTTGTAATGCATTTAATAAATTGGAATTTTGTCGCAACTCGCATTTGTGGCTCTGTTGGCATTTTTAAATTAGCTTGTTCCATTTCTGAACTCTATACAATCTCAATTTACAAGGAGGGGAAGGGGGATTCCCTTTGAAGATATTAAAACTGCAATTCTGCCTATAGAATATAACCTGAAAAGTTCAAGCAACATGAAAAGAAGGTACAGTAAATTCTCAATTACCCGGCATTCAAGTATCTGGAAAGCTCAACTAACCGGAAAAATTAGAAAATGAGTTTTTCTAAAAATTTTACATCCGAGCGTCAAAATTTAGCACACGAGAACAATTCCTTTTATGCGGACAATTTATTTCTGGAATGCAACGTCCACTCCTCATGGAGGGGAGTAGAAGGGGAAAAAAGCAATATACAGTACTGTGCCGTCCACCCCCCCGCCCCCCCCGGGGGGCCGCGGGCAGGTTCAAAAGCAAAAGTAAGAACCAAAAATAATAATAATAAAAGGTCCTCAACTTTACCAAAAAAAAGGTAAAAAAGGTAAAGGGACAGAATCGATAAAAAACAAAGCTCAAAGGGGGGGGGGGGGCACTCCAGATTGGCAAGTCTCTTTTCCTTTATTTATTTAATCTCTGAATACAGACAAATGCTGATTCCAATTACGTAATATCACGTGCGGGAGAATTGGAGGTGAGCGTATTGCACAATAACCCTTGTGATTTCTTAAAAGATAATTAGATTTGATATTCAATCTGGAATTTGTTTATGATCACTTAAGAGTTTTATTATGCTTGCCGAGTAGAATATTTTCCAGTTTTGTTGGCTATTTTTATATTTTTACAATCTATATATTTACTTTTAAAATTCGGCTACAGATCAAACTTTTTTTTTATCAATTTTTAATTAAAATCTTCATAATATGTTTGGTAAATACAATGTTATGGAAGATACAGAAGTATTCTTAAAAATTATATTTAATGCGCATTTCAAAATGACAAAACATGTTATTTGGCTAAAAAAAAACAAACAAAAAAAGACTACCCATTTTTCCTGTCACACTCAACTATCCGGACATTTCAGGTATCTGGAAATCGGCGTTTCCCGAGCATGCCGGTTAGTTAAGCTTTTACTGTATTACATAAGTATAAAACGTGGAAAGTGTATTCTTTCTTAGAAAAATAGCTTCTGGGAGAATTAAAATTTTGAATAACAATTGAAATCAACTATATGATTGAAACTATAAAGAACAGAAAAATCCACAAGCTAAAAGTCATGACATTGTTTACAAGAGTATCCAGTGTGTGACATATGTAGACAATGGAACTTTCTACCAATACAGAACAGAAATTCTGAACATTTCAGAGTAAGCAAGTAAATCAATTTTTATGGCACAAGGGCCAAGATTGGCAAAGCTGTGCCAAACAGTGAACATTTCAGAGATTGCTACATGAATGAATTTTGGAGCATATTCCGTTTTTGGCATGCAAATAATTTTGTTTTAAGAGTGAGTGGCAACAGGTATTTTGTTCTAAACAGATGAGACTGTAAAATAACCTTTAAAATTTTTGTGTCATGAATAAAGTGCATATTTTCATTAATTTCTTAATTCTGGTGAATTTCTTCAGTCTTTAAGATTTTCACAGTTTAACAATAAGTGACTTCTGATATGCCATAGAGGATGATTAACTTTTGATCAACCCTCCAAACAAAAAGAGGAAACTGAGGTAGGTACATTTCCCCCCTTCTTTGATAGCACATATATAATGAGGATGGATAATTTCTTTTTAAAGAATTGCTATATTACATACTAAGAAGAATACAATTTTTAAAAAAAATGCCAATAAATATATGAAAAGGTTATAAGAAAGCAATCATTCTTCATTCCATTTTGTAATTCAGAAAAATATATATCTATTGAGAAGCATAAATATGGTTGCTTTGATTCATAGTTAAATTTACACTAAGGAGGAAAGAAAAATCTTCAGAACTGATTAAATCTTTATGAATATAGAAGCAGCAAAAACATTAATAGCATTCAACTGAACATTTCAGTCAATATCAACCACAACAAACAATGATTCTCAAAGTAATCTGTAAAAATAATCAGAAATGCAATACAAATATTTCACAATTAAACAAGATTAAATATCAGGATTATAAAGATGGTTTCCTTTCATTTTATATTTATCAGAAATTGGAATAACTTTCATATTCAACACCTTGGCTACTACATTGTATAATGCATAAAATATAAACAACTAAATTTAGAATATGCTACCTCACCTAAAAATATATGTTTATATAGATACCGTTATGCCTGGCGTTGTTCAGGATTAAAATACTTTCATGTCTAATACTTTTGTATAGAAAATTACAATACCCAAAATTCTTTATTGTCTGAAATGTTTTTAACATGAGAATATCAGTTGAACCAGACGATTTTTAAAAACAGCCAATAGCATTTATTGCATAGGTACTTCAAATTTTGTTCATAAATCTTGCAGTATAAAAAAGATTGTAACGGATGTTTTGGGATAATTACATAGTACATTTTTCAATGAGAAAAAGCATTAGAATAAATATGAATTTAAAAAAAATTCTTCATCCAAAATTCTTCTAATGTGATCTAGCAACAGTTCTTGTGTATTCTTGTTCTTTACCAATAAAAAAAAAGTGTTATAAATTGTAAATTTTATACACAAATAAATTTTTGAAAAATTATTAAAATGAGGGCAACAAATTGAACGGAAATGAAACTTGTGTCATGAAAAGCTAATTTGTTTTTAACTTTAAATGTGTGTAAAAATAGTTTTTGTGACATAATACATATTTTCGAAAAATATCATGGAAAATGCCAAAATCTTGCTTAATTTCCAATTAACTGAAATTTTAATAAGATTTGGGACTTATAAAAGTTGACAGTTGACTCTTCTTATATAATAAAAATAATTCTTCTTATTTATAAAAATAAGCAAAAATTTCAGAAATAAAGGTAAATTAGTTCAAAATCTAACCATTGCCTAGCAACAGAATAGCTATAAATTTGCATTATTTTAAAATTGTCTACATGTAATTAACAATTATTAAACTTTAAAAAATTAATAAAAATTGAACGAAAAATGTCAGATATAAAATTGGTATCATTGAAAAGGTAAAATTTTGAAGTTTAAGATGGTATAAAAATATTTTTTGTCAGACAATTTGTTCCGAAGTTGCAGCAGAAAAACGGTTTTGGTTAATTTATAATTAACTGACTGTTTAATTAACTTTTGGACTTAGAAAAGCTCATAAGTGCCTTCCCCTTGTCTTAAATAATAAGTGTACAAAATTTGGTTGAAAACAGTCCATTGGTTTAGGAGGAGATGTGGAACATAGCCACAATGACTTTTATTTATATTAAGATAGGAGAGACTTCGGATGTTTGACCCACTTTTGAAAAAAATGTTTTTCATTTTTTTTTAAGAAACAGAATAGAATTTCCAGTTTTTTCACCATTTTATAACTCATATTATGGGGCAAACTTCTACTCTATTATAATTTTAAAAATATTTAAAATAATATTTTTTATAAAGATTATCTAAATAGTAAAAACTGGGTCAAACCTCCCCACAAGGGAGGTTTGACCCACTTATTAAAAACAAAATAAAATTATTTAAAAGTTAATAAAGAAATATTTACTAAATTAACTATTCCTCTTTAAAACATGTAATTCATAATTACAGGGTTCGTACTGTATATACGATAGTAAAATTCAGGAGTTTCTAAGGATTTTTTCAGGAGTCCAGTACAGAAAATTCAGGAGATAACATGAAAAAAAAAATGAATATTAGGGGGATATGGACAATTAAGTATTATAATAGTGTGGACAATTTTTATAAAATCGGCAAAAAAGTATGCTAAATATCAATTCTCCCATCTTTCCCGATTGCAGTGACTCGGAACACAAGCGGTAGACTCTTTCGGCGAAGGTCAGAAGTAAGAATTCTAAATTCCAACGACTTTCTATCAATAAGGCAAAATGGAAACGTCATATTTTTATGTTTCACCATAATTTTATCATTTGCTCTTAGATTGTAATTTATCAGGAGACAGAAACAAATATCAGGATAAAAAAAAACAATTTTCAGGAGTTTTCAGGGCCCTTAGAAAGAAAAAGCAAAATTCAGGAGTTTTTCAGGAATTTCAGGAGGAGTACGAACCCTGTAATTAGTTTACCTCATCAACAGCATATAAATTACATTCAGAGAAGGTTTTAATAATCACAAAAGTCAAATTTCATTTTCAAAGCAACTCTTTCAGTTCTACCACTTGTCATCATTGTTGAATCCTACCCTCATAAGAAATTTATAAAATAATCATACTTTTCTACAATAATAAATCGCACTTAGTTACCCATCCAGTGTAATGCATAAGAGTAGTTTTGTGGAAATCTTAACGAAGACAAAAATCTCCAATTTCAAACTTACTTTACCTTTAATTAACATTGGGAATATCTTTCGTCCTTTATTTTATTCTGACTTATAGAAGATTGACATCAAAACAAATAAAAGAACACTGTTTATTATCTTTATCTATTATTTCATTAAATCAACTGATGTGTTAATGAGTCCCAGAGGTGAAAAGATATTTACAAATCTCAACAATATATGCTAATTTAACATTTTTCCTTTTTATTGTTATAATACCTATTTGCCAAATAGTATCCAAGAAATAATTAAATAAACAATAGCATATATGAATGGTGCACATTGCCTTTATCAAAATTTTATATGCTCTGAACATTTTAGGTACAGAATTTTCTAACCATGATAAAAAATCTTGCAAACATATAAGTTAGTAATTAAATCAATTTTAAAATTAAGTTAGAAATATGTAAGATTTAATCAAAAATGCATATAGCATGCAAAAATTGAATAAAAAAGAAATAAAAACGGTTAATTAAGGCATTTTGCAAATTAGCCAACTTAAATTTCTGTATAAAGTTTCACAATCAGAAAGATAAACTTTAAATAAATGCGTTAGCCCTTCATATTTATAAAACAGGAAGGTTTGGCCCACACCCATACTTGCTATGGGTCAAACATCACCCTTGCAGCCATTTTATTAAAAAAGCACATACTAATAGCTATTACTGTTTCTAATTAAGTGGATAGTCTTTCAAAACATTATTTAAGGTAGACTTGTAATGCAAAATATTTTTGTACATTTAACATCCAACTAGCACAGGTTCTTACAAATGAAAACTTTTTTTTTTTTTCCTATGTAAGAAATGAGAAACATGATATAGCTTCTCTGTTTTCTCAGAAAAATGGCTCAAAACTTTAGTATGGTATGCAGATGATGATTACTGAGCTGCCATCTTGTATTTACCTGTGAAATCAGTTTTTTTTTTTTTTTTTTAAATTAAAGAGGGTAGGTCAAACATCCCATGTCTCCCCTATTTCAAATACATTTTGTTAAGTTTGCTTTCAAACAAATATGGAAGTCAACATTAAAATTACTTTGAAATATTAAATTTATAACACATAACACTAATATATGCTTTTAAACAATCATAGATATTTATAACAAATAAATAAATTACATGATTAAGAATTTGTCTCGCACTTAAACAGAACAACAAAAGATTCATACCAAAATCTGATCTTGTCAAAATACATTGCATAGGATGATCAGCATTATGACGGGTAGTAGATGCACCAGCTTCGTAGCAAGTAGCACATAAATCATAATCATAACAGACAAGACATTTGTATCTCTTCCCTCTGAAATTACCTTTCAAACAAGAATCACAGCTGACACCTAAATAAAGGAAACATTTTTAAGAACCATTCTAGAAAGGAGCAAATTCATCTATGCAATGAATATTAAAACTCAAGACAAGACTAAATTCAAACAAAGCCATATGAAACAAAAAGGTACAATTTTAAACAGCTTCATATATGGTATTTCATTTCTTAAATTGTAACCAAATTATTCCCGAAAACATTTACTGTTTCATATGTTGAACATTTCAATAATTTTCAATACCTCTGGCAGTAATCATTATTAACTGTATAACCTAATAATTAATATTTTAAGAAAATAAGTCTTTTGCTGGAAAAAAATAAGAATTTTGACCAACTGTTTAATTCAGTTTCTAATATTTTTAACCATTACATAGTGATCTTTTGAAATTAATAAAAATAAGACATGATTGGGCAAAAGTTATTCAATATTTGTTATCAATACTCCTTCAATTTATAAAGTGTTACTAACCAAAATATCTCAATGGAATAGAAAAAGAGAATTTGAAAAAAAATAAATAAAGCAAGAAGCAAGTGAAAGATAAAATATGAGAAAGTTAAATAACTTTCATAACATCTTTAAATTTTTCCCCAACAAAAGCTGCTGCCTGGATTAAAAGCATTAGAATTTTTTTTTTTTTTCAGTTACTGACAAGGAAGAACTTTTAACCCTTCATTAGGAGCTGCATTTACACGCTTCCTATTAAATGCAGCTCATTAGGCTCGTATTATATACCTATCCTACCACCCCCTTTTTATCTACAGTGTCATAATGTTTTATTTTATTGCTAAATGTCTAAAATGTATTTTTGTGAAAATTGTTCTATTTCCAAAATGTTGCAAAAGGATCCAACAGATTTCTTACAAATCATTTTCATCACAAGATTGTACTTTTTACAGGTCATTGTAAAACTAGAAAAAAGTATGAGCATTAGTCACATTGATTTTAAACAATCATTCAAAATTTCTGAAGCAAATTTTCCCACAATATTAAATCCATTTTATATCAAATAATTTACAGCAGTATACAACTTAAAATATACATAATGAAAAAATTAGTAACTTTTAGAACAGTGATCTGAAAGATCAGAATTGGGGTTTGTGGCCCTTGGCAATGGGCGATTGAAGCCAAAGTTTTGTTAAACCCCACTCCATGAAGGTCTACGAAGATAGCTGAAATGGCATGAAACTATTGTCAAGCGATTCCATGGAGGAACACAAAATATATCCAAGCAATCTGCAAAATCACTCAAGCCTAACAGAGTTGAAAAAGATCATACTAAATTCATAAAATGTTTTTTTTTTTTTAATTAACTTCTACATATGTAGCTACTAATTCTCTCTGCCATCAAAATTTAAAAAAAAAATGCAATACTCGGGAAATAATTAAATTCTTTAAAAATAAAACATTTAAAGACTTCTACATTGTTTAGAAAGCTATAACTGGGTTAGAAGAATGGTAAAAACAAATTACAATATCTACTTAGCTATTATTCGCTCTAAGAATTTTGCATAAGTATACAAGTACAAATGATGGTTAATCTTAACAGGACTCCATTTACATAAAGATAAGTTCTCAAAAAAAATTCATCATTTATTACTGTTAAAAAAGACATGGACTGGACAAAAATAAAAACTACAAATTACCCAATAACATTTTTATAAATTTTCAATGCAGGGTAGATGATACACGTATGAGAGCAGAAGTGTTTATTGTTTGTACCAACTGTGAATAACTGGGAAGGCTATTAAAAAGGTCTAATTTAAAATCCAAAATTTAACTTTTCTATTTTTTTAAGAACATCCCAAAAAACCATTTGACAGTGAAAAGAATAAGTTTCAAAAGAGTAGAAAATATTTTAATAAAGAATATTTAAGATACAAAGGTTATGTCCCAACCCACTCCGCTTCAAAAGAACATCCATATGCACAATGTTAATAATCAGTTTTAAACTAACTGCAATATTTATAAATATATTTAGAATTTTAGTTTCAGCAGTAGATCATGTATAACAAATATCAAATATTTTTTTAAAAAATTCTGTATCTAGATAAGCCAAGGCAAGCATTGAAGCAAGTTTAATAATTCAAGTAATTAAATTATTAATTAAACACATTTTAATAATAAAAATGTTTATTTTAACTAAATATTATGATTTAATAAGTTTCCAAAATCCCTAACAGTAACTTTTATTTCAGTTATTAACTGCAATAAAAAAAATCTCTGATCTTCTCTTTGATAATATAGAAAATTCACTTCTGTATACGGAAAATATATATGGCCTAAATATTTATTGACATTAATTGTACAACAATATTAATATCTTCCATTTGAAAGATTTATTTAGGATATCAGCTATGTTTACACTTCATTTTTAAAGTAGTAATTACAATTATGATCAATATGCAAGTTAACACAGATGCAAATTTTTTAAGGAACTCTTTGGACAATATAAATTCTATCAAAATGGAACAAAAACAAAACTCATTTGACCAACTCAATCATTGAACAAAATATAGAGGAAAAAATGCCTTATTTTCAAAAAGAAGGAAATAGATTTAATTTATATGCCCATGGTATATAAATTAAATATATTATTTAAAGCCCATGGTAAGATATAAATTATTATTGTTTAGTATGAAGGTAATTACCTTCATACTAAACAATAATTCATATATTTCTTAAAAACTTTGCACTTGAGTAGCTACAGAAATGTCATCTTTTAAGCAGGCTTTTTTTTTTTTGCTAGAAAATTTTAAAATTTTGCTAGAATTTGCTTATACTCAAACTACTTAGTTGAATAGCTAAATGAAAACATTTTATCATGATCTGTATTAATAATCTCAGTTTTTAGAAATAAAACACATTAAAAAGGTTATTAAAAATTGACATCTTTAAATATCAAAGCATTTTCTGTAACATTACAAAACAGACACCATAAAAATCATTAACATGAAATTTGTAGGATTACCTTGTGTTTATTGTAACATTCTTAACAGGATATGTATATATTACTAGATTATCAGATGAAACAAAGCCTCTTCCAAAATAGTTAAGGAATTCAACAGCTTACAAACTCAATATTTTAAGCAGATTTTAATTTCATTTGTTTCTGTTAAAAGTTTACTAACAAATAAATTTATGTATTCACCTTATCAATATGAAGATACTTTAATCACATACATTAGTTAAAACTTCGATATATCTTTTATAATGACTAATGACTGAAAACTATAAAAATGCATCAAACACATTTACATATATCACCATGAGCATATTTACAAACATCAAAATGAGGGGAATTAGGTCAATAGTACATCATTATAGCCAAATATTTTCCAAACAAATATTTTTAAACTGTCTGTCAATAAATACTTTCAATTTTATTTACTAATCATGAAAAAAAGATTGAATACAAAAGTATTTCTCTAATATAAATATTTTTGGAACAATATGGAAACCGTTTTACTTTTAAAATAATAAGAATACAAAATGAAAAAAATTCAATACAAGAAATTATATTTACTAAATAATTAAATCATCTAATGGAGCACAAAACACTAAGTGAAAAGAATTAAATCATACAATAAAATACTGTATAAATATGCCATTCAAAAATCAATATAAAATATGAATGGTATACATTTTCTTAAATAAAAATTAAATAAAATTGGTAGAGCATTTAAAATCTTAAGAACAAATATTTCATTTAAAGACACTAATAAATTATTTTACTGTTTGACTTCATTTAAAATGAACAATGAAGTATATGCTGTGTCATAAGATGGAAGAAAAAGAAAGCCAACTGTTGTATAAATAGAAACAAGCTCTAGCTTTCTCTCTGACGATGATAAACAAAACCAAGCCTAAATTTTGTAAGAAGCAATCACGAATAAGTAATTCGCTTCCGATAAGAAAAATAAACATTAGTAACGGACAGAAATTCAACGAATATTTGCCGATAAATTTCAGAATTAGGACGATAGCGACAGATCGCATATATCATATTTATAGCCCATTTCGAGATGTAAAACATACGCCCAAGAGACGGCTATCAGAAATTGATACGAAATATTCAACACTTATAGTAGTTAACTACTTTAACTAATGAGTATTCTCTGCATTATTATTAATTGGCAACTACAACAAATTACCCTTGAATGAAATCAATAGAAAAGTTATGGTTCCGATATTACAATGTAAGTAGCATAAACAAATATCGTAATTTTATTTATTAACTTGCAATATATTGTATAAAACCACAAATGCATGAATAATAACATCACAGATTTATGAAGGTGTATCGCAACAGAAAAAAAAAATCTTTTATAAATACGATGACAAACCCTAAATCTTCAGAAATAAGCAAAATCTGGTACTTGAATGAAGGTTATATTTATTTTCAACCTTCTCAAGGTCCATATCCATAAGTTAAGATTTAAATACCATGCCCAAGTACCATTATTTACAAATAAAACAAATAACGATTACCTGTATTCGCATACATTGTGATTAAAGGGAAGATAAACAAAAGGATTTTGAATTAAAAAAATTATTAGGCTTAACATTTTTGATGCATTATTCACAACATTTTACAACAAATATCTCATGCATGACATTATCCTTAAAATGTTCGGAACAAATTCCACTCACCTTCATGACGAGACATTACTGATATTCGGTATAAGTCGAATGCCACGTCAAGATAAAATAATTTTAATGTGGTTTATAGTTTGAAAAACTTTATTTTTTGGTGAAATTCATAAATTACAAAAATGAAAGAACACTTTTCAAACAGAGTTTTCCCATTGGAGATAATCAAACTCATTAGAAATCACTAGTGCAAATTCCAAGTCCTGCGCAGTTTCAGTCGCCCCAATATCCGGCATATTGGTTGAAGAAAACAAGTAGAGAGAGATTAAAATAGTCAATGCCAGATTCTCCTTAATTTTCATCATGTTACCTTATAAAGGTATAATCGTTACAAATATAAGAAATGATTGACGGAATGCTGTAAAAAAGGCTTTTTGTGAAATTCCTGAAAGAATTCTTTATCAGTTTCAAGCAGAAATTTTATCTGAAATTAACATCAATACATATTTCGTAATATCTGTGATCATTTTATGAAAATCCTTATTCAGATGAATTTGACTTTATTTTCTCTAAATTAAAAGGCTGAATAGTTTCTAATGATTTCTTTTGAAAAAAAACATAATTTTATATGGCAATAACTCCAAAATTTACTGATCAACTTAGTTCTTATTCCAAGACTAATAAAATCATATAGAAATTATTCCAAAGAATATAGCAATAAATAGTCATGCAGTTATTATTGATAAGCTTTATCTATAAATATTTGTTCGATATAAACCTCTATTACATATGTTGTAAATTAACAAGATTTTTAAAACCGAAACAAAAAATAAGGTAACGGGGTTGTATTTTCTCGAATTTTATCTCAGCTTTAACTCGCCAAAAATATCACCATTGTGGTCAGAGCAGCCAACAGAGAAGCAGCGTTAATCCTGTCCCTATGCGCTCATCAGCGATCGCAGTTCAGCTGTATTGTAAACAATACGAGACGTTTTTAAACTGGTGTTATGTAATTTTGTCGTTGTTGTGTTCACCTAGAAATATCTCAAATCAAATTTAATATGGCTTCTTTGAATCCAATCTTGTCTCTTCGTAATGTCTTCAAATTTTCTCCTTTCAATTCGTTTTATTGGAATTCCAGAAGTTTGTCATCTGCTGGTAAGGGTGAACCAACATTTGATTTAAACAATTTTATTACAAAGCTGTTTTTTGACGTTCTTACTGTTTCTCTAGAGTACAACTATTCTTGTCCATATAAATTTTATCCAGAGTTTCCATGTGGTTATTTTACCATAATGAATGTATATAGTGAAATGCATAATTACCAATTTCCCAAGTTGTATTTTGACATCTTCAATTAAATAGTTGCTGTTTAGATTTCAAGTTACTTTAAGTTCCTATCAAATTGCTTTGTCGTGATCTAGATCTGCCTTAGTTTCAATTAAGTGAATCAAAAACATTGGTTGATTTATATATAAGAAGAAATTTGTAAATTTTCTTGTAAATGAAAATGAGTGTATTGATTCTGTACTTTTCAGTATAATTCGGTTGAAAGAGAAGTGAAACTTTATTTCCTATGTGATAAATATTTTCACTTAGATCTGCTTTTTTTATTTACAGCTAAAACTGTTTCTAAAATAATTTGAATTAATGGTGGTGTTTATCTATATGCTTAAAAGAAAATAAATATAAAACTCATTTCTAAAGATAATATGAAGGAAGATTATTTTTAATATGTAGAAATAAATAAAGGATTTTTTTATTATTGATTTGAAAAAAAAATTATACTTGTATAATTTCTTATGTTTTTCATCAATTTCTTGATTTTGTAGTTTCTTAATCATGGATTTAATGTTTGTTTGATTTACAGTAACTTTTGACTGGAAAGATGCTTTATCTTTACAAAGTAAATTGACTGAGGAGGAAATTATGATTGCAGAGCAGTTTAAATCATATTGTCAAGAAAAACTGATGCCTAGAATATTGATGGCTAATAGAAATGAAGGTGATTTGAATAAATGTATTTTAACTGAAATGCTGTAATAGATTAGTACAGATTTTTTTAATTTCAGTTGTATAAATTTTTTATCCTTCTTCAAATATTAAAAATTTCATAGCAGAATTACTTCCGTAAATTATGTTAAACAGTTGTTAAGTTTTGATTTTATTGCAATATTTTGAGCTTCTATTGTTCTGACCATTCTTGTAGCATAATTCAGCTGACCCTTCAAAAACACTTAATAACAACAGAGTTTGGTTAGATCTGATCATCAAATTGTGACTCATGAGCAACATGCAACTTGTTGGGTACATACTTGTGGCTTTGAATGAATGAAATTGAAATAAAATTGCCATTGTTTAATTTGTAAAAGATATTATTCTCATTATGGCATTTTTATTTTTTATGAATCTTGCAAAACTTCAAGACGCAAGATATGGTTGGCTGGGGGTCTAAAACATATACTGTTTTTTTATTGAAAGACACCTTATACCATAAGCAACTCCTTCTTAAATGCAATGTCTGGTCTCTTGCAACATAGTTTTTATTCTCAGTATTATCATGTACTATTATTATTTCCGTAATTTTGTAACCAGCCATTTTCTAACATAAATATCATTCATTGTTAATTAAAGGGCGTTACTGGTGTCTAGTTGAAATTCTGCCTTAAATTACAAGTTAGACATATAGAAACTTTCTCAGATATTGCATGCCCATTGCTCGTACTGTTTATAACCCAAGAGAGCAATTTTTATATATTTTTTTGTATTATAATAAAGATGTAATTAACGTGAGTAATTTTCACTTTCTCATTTACAAAGGGAAAGTATTATAATCATCAAAAAATTCGAACTCGAGATTTGGATGAATCTCCACATTTTAGACCTCCCCAAGTCTGAAAAATACAATTTTGGAATTATGTCTGTGAACACGATAACTCAAAAACGGCTAGAACTTGAAGGATGAAATTTCGCATGTGATCTTTACATATAATTTATAGATTTCTATCAAATTTTGTACAAAATCTGTCCACAGGAAGTCTGTCTCTCTCTGTCCATATTCATGTGAACACAATAACTTAAATAGCTAGATGGATAAAATTTAGTTCACAGTTTTTATCATCAGGAATGTAGGTCCATATCAAAGTTTGGACAAAATCTGTCGAAGGGTTGACTGTCACATAATCTGTATAATCACATGCTTGTGAACACAATAACTCCTAAATGCAACGACTTATATAAGTGAACCTTGATATGTGGTCTTATCTTAATTATAGATCTTTGACCAATTTTGGTTTCAATCGGTTGAAAAAAAGTTGTCCAAACTGCATATTCGCTTTCTTCACCATTCTACTATGCAAAAAAAAAAGTGTGACGTCTGGCGCGTTTTCCCCACCTGTGTTAGGAAATGGAGCCTGTTTTTTTCCCCCACCTGTGTTAGGGTGTATACAAGAATTTTTGGGGGAAACTACTCCCTCTGGTTTCATATTACATTAAGCTTTCTTTATTTAAAAAAATATACATTTATGGCACTTGAACATTTTTAGAGATGAGATTTTTTTAAAACTGTTAAGAAATACTAGGTTTGACTCATTTATCTCAAAACCTGATCCTGGGGCTGCAGAATCATAACTTAAGTCTTGGTTCTGTTTAAGTTCTATGAATGGTATTTAAATATTTGCTGTGTTTGTGTGATGTGGAAGTTTGCTTAAATAAAATAGAGCTTCCAACCAAAGTTCCATGACAGTATCATGCACCTATCCATAATTTAAATGGCCATTGTACCTGTGACTGTCTCTGAAACTAAGATGGTGGTCAAACAGATTAGAACAGACAAGCCTTTAAGGATCCACTTTGGTATTAAAGTTATTTTTTAAAAATTAAGGTTTATTGAATATTTGTCACTTATTCTGAAATGTGGTCAAATAACGAAGGTAAGAAACCCTTTAAATAATTTATTACAATAATCTCTCAGGGAAATTATCAAAATATTTAATTAAGCATATTATATGGAGTGGCGTCGCCTGGGGAATAATAAGATATTTTTGTTCCCCAGTGTTAATCAGTGACTTAGCAAAGGTAAATGGCATCTGGGGCATCATTTTTTTTTCTCTCCTACAGCATATTTGGCTTTATAAAAATGACATGCATTAATCTTTTGACTCCATGGTATCGACTTAGACAGGTGCCTGCAGCATCTATACTCCCCTTGGCCAACCCTCGCTACACCACTGATTCATTGTATTGTGGTTATGTTTTTATATCTTTTGTTAAGAAAGCTTGGGAATACAGGAAATAAATTTGACAGATTTCATAATCATGTAACAATTTCTAATCTACACATAAGGTGGTTCAATGTAGAGCCCCATAAGGCCAGATGGAAAATTACTGAAAGTTAATTTTGAAGTTACATTTCTTTAGTTTTTAGTAGTTTATGTGGCTCTCAACTTTAAATGCCTTAATTATCTAATTTTCAGTCTTCGATAAAGAAATAATGAAAGAAATGGGTACTGTTGGTGTATTGGGACCTACCATTAAAGGGTATGGCTGTGCTGGAGTATCATCAGTTGCTTATGGATTAATTGCTAGAGAATGTGAACGGTAATACTTTATTTCTAAATTTTTATCTTAGATTTTGTTTTAATAACTGAAGTAGAGTAACAACTGTTTGTTAACATGTAACCCTTCATTTTTCAAGTACTTATTGTACCTTATCTCAAAAACAATATTTTTGGTAGTGTTATTTCTGCTTTAAATTAATGTGGGCATTAAGAGGTTAAGTCTGATGTTGAGGGTCAAATGTCCTCACATTGGTGTTGAGTGGAATCTCAGTGAATGAAGTGTCAATTCTTGTATGGGCCTCATATCTGATTGCATTTCAAAATTATGAGGCCCATCCCAAAATGGGATTAACTTAACTGATTTATATAAGATTTTCCTGAAATGTCACATTGTTTTCCTAAATAAATTTCATATAGTGAAAATATTCTGATTATTGTGTTCAAATCTGTAAATTTATGTACAGTCTGTTAAAAAAAGTATCTGAATGCTGTTCTTTTTTCCGATACTAATTATAAGACAATAAAACTGTAAATGCATGTGGGAGTAGAAATGTGTCCTCTATAAGTGTATATAATATTTTTTCCGTGAAAGGGGTCGTCTTCATATTTAGATTTCCATTAACTCAATTTTTTTCAAAGGGCAACACCAAATTTTGAATACATATCCAGATTCTCCAGATTAAATTAGCTCGAATACATATAACATTTTGTAATTTTGAGTAAACGGTTGACAGGTTATGAACAATTGAAATTTGGGATTCCCATCTTTAAATGGCCAGTCCCGTTTTTTCAATATATTTTAAAATGTAATAAATATCTAACAATTATTCTTTTTTATATTAAAATACTTAATAATCCAGACAAAAGTTATGCATTTTTTAAAAAATTAAAATATATTTTATAATTTTTATTAATTTTTAAATTTATAAGTTAAAAAGTTTTGAATAGAAGCACCAAAAACTTTTGATGCCAATCGAAGAAGCATGACCTAAAACCTCCCTGTTCGAAATTTTAACCATTTCCGTCAAGTAGTTTTTAAGATGTGAAGCAATAACCAAAAGCATTCAGAACAGTATGATTTCCACTTTCTTAAGGAGGCGTCTCAACTTTAAAAAAGCATTCGTGGGCAGGGGAAAAATCTCTGAAATCAAACGGAAAAACAAAGCATGTCTTCCGATGTTACTTTAGATTAAGAAAAATCAATACATGTAATCGATTCCACTCCTCTTACATTTCCAGCGACATAACGTTTAAACCACTAAAATTAAAAATGAAAGCCATTTGTGGTTGCAGAAATATTTTATAAGATCTTTTATTGATAAAAATGTAAAGAAGCAAAATTCTGTTTAAAATATGAATTTATATATTATTAAATCTATGAATGAATAAAGCATTATTCAATGAAATAAAATAGTAACTGCTTGTGTGTGAATAATGTAGTGTCATTAGACTGGGATACTTTAAAAAAAATAAAACAAAAGCTTATAATGGTTGCAATAAATTAATTATTTTAATTTAAGACTATTACTGGTAGAAAGCGATTAAGTATAAAAAATTAAAACTAAACAATGCTTACAAATGATTTTAAATATCGTATGGTGGAAAATCGTTTGGTATCGTTCAGCAAGATTACGCTATTTTTGCTTAGTTTGTAGAAGAATATGTCAGAAAATAAACATCTTTCTATCATTTCTCAGCCACACAGTTTTTCTTTTTCAGATTGCTTTATTTAATATTAATCGCTGAAATTAAGAAGGAAATTTGTCTAATTCTCTCGACAATATTAGTAAAATAATCGATGTAATGAAAGGCCAAATAATCGATCTTTATCAATCTGAATTTTCGTGCAGACAAATAAGTCAGTAGATTAAAATCGATACATTCACAATTTCGTTATGAATAAGAAAGTTAATAAGATTGAGATCTCGTTAGCAATCTCATTGATTCCATGCCATGCAACAGATCATTGACAGAAATTATATCTATACTTTTTATTAAAATGCAAATATTTAGTGACTAATATATTTATGCATATAAAAGTTTGCATTGTTTAACTGCTTTTTTTATGTATAAAAAATATTATGTAAAAAATTTTCATTGTGAATTCTTATTTAGTAATGTTTCTTTGCCCCTAATAGTAAACTTAAAAAAAGCATCAAATATTCATTGAGAATATCACCTTATTAACAGCTTAAATGAAAAGTTTTAATAGAGGGACCTAATTTTTTACATTTGCATATATTGAAAGAGCCCCTTAATCGTTTTTCTTGTGTATATCCGGTTATTTTTAACTGATTTACCTCAAATTTTATATCTGGGGATTTTTTATTTTGTAGAATCATTTAAAAGATTAAAAAATGGGGGTTGCCATTGGAAAACTGCAAGATGAGTCAAATATAAATATGTAGATGACCCCTTGTGCAAATGCAGTTCACATATCTTTAAAGAGAAATTCTCAGAAATTCAATGATATACTTTTCTTGAATTCAACTTTTGTAGATTATAAGAAGTGTTTGGATACTTTTTTGACAGACTGTACTTGGTTACTAAAATGTAAAATTTAAAACTTAGAAGTGTCCTTGAAATATCAGCTATTTAACCTGTCGAAATCATTTAAAATATTATAGAAAGAACTGCCAATATATAGATATTATCTCATTTATGATTTTATAGTAATCTATATATATAAAAGAGGAAAAGTATGTATGTGTTTTATGGCCGTGGATGAATGAAGAAGTTGCCCGACTCCAAATTTAGTATTATATCATCCGACCGTAAACATAACTCTAACTCTTGCTAAAATAAAAGATAACTCAATGAAAGAAATTATAAGAAAGGTTTTAAGCAATTTATTTCACAACAATATATATCAATGGTAGAAGCCTGTTGCCATATCGTAGAACAGAACTAAAAAAACCAGAACAACTAAAAATGCAAATTACGAAAGGCTCTAGCACAAAATCACAATAGAAGTTCGAAAATCTTAATCGGGTCCGAAATAGTAGATCAGGCTCTAGCATGATATAGTTCTCACTGTGCCACAGTTTGTTCGTTTTTTGGTTCTTTATGCACGTCCACACCTTTGGACTTACAATGACCAAATTTGGCACATTGATTGATTAGCACAAGAGGGAGTTAATGCCATAAAAATTATTTTAAAATTCAAATTAAATTTTTAGTTATTTAATTAAATAATGAAAATTAAGCTATTTTTAGCCATTTTTCACCACTAACTTCTGAAATACTTATGTTATGAAAATTATATTTACATCCCCTTAAAGAACAAAAAATTATCTTTTTAATGATACCAATTTAATTGTTGTACAATTTTTTCTCTAACTGTAATTAACGTTTCAAAATTCATTTTAAACTCAAATTGCAACAATGCTTTTATTGTTATAAAATAAAATTCAAGCCAATTTATTGTTTCATCAAATCCTTTATTCGCTTTTTTTTACCACTGTTAAAGCTAAGAAAATATTGGGTATTTTTTTTTTTATTCAAGGTAGACTTCTTATTTCCAATGTTGTTTCGTAGCATGCACTTAACTTCAGTTTTTATTTCGTAGCTTTTAATATGCACTCAAATATCCAATGACATCAGTTTAGTTACTACGCAATATTTCATTTAAATTTCTCACATTTTTGAATATTAACTTTGATATGGCAACATTGTTTAAAATGAGTAGAAAAATGCTATTTTATATTTAGTTTTTATTTTAGAAGAGTATTTATATTTAGTCTTTATTTTAGAAGAGCATTTATATTTAGTGTATAGAGTAGCACCACATCCTTAGAGTGAGTGGATGTACAAATATTAATTTACAGATAATTTCAAACACCCGGATGTGTTTTGAAAAATTAGGAAAATTGAATTAAAATCATGCCTCAAAATAAATCTTTTTCCTTTGGTAAAGAAAGGATTCTAAGAAAATTTACGTTTGTTGAGGAACTTGATGACAATATATTTTTTTTGAGGGGGAAGGGTGAAACAGGAGGCCGGTATATGAAAAAATATGGATCCCGAGCAATGCTGGGTTTTCAGCTAAAAATCACTAAATTTGTTTAATGAACAGAAATTAAAAATTTATATTCATAGATATCATTTTCAGCCAGAAATTATCTCAAGTTTTCATGTTTAGTTATTAGATTAACATTCTATTTTGAAGCTATTTTAGGATGGCCTTCGTAGTTTTGAATTGTAACTTGATGACAAGAATAACACCCAAGCAGGCATCTCTTCAAACTTCCACACTGGTAGAGGGACCTTTGGCCCTAAACAGATTTAGCATGCACTAGGTCCTCATACAGAGTGGTATTGTGTTTCAAGAGCCACCCTCTAATACCTAAGCCTCTACTCTGCCACAAGGCTTTATGACCCCTCTCAAGTCTTTATGAAATAAGATCGGATTTATAAATTTTATGGGTTCCCCCACCCTATTTCTCCCTTTGAACCAGTTTTGTATCTATTCCTGAATTTTCAGATCATTTGTATTTTTTCCTTCCATTAATTGTGAATTTGATATATTCGTATTATATTTAATTCTGTGTCTATTAATATTGAGACATAACAAAATTTGTTCATCTGTTTGTTGTTCATATAACAAAAGATTTCATGCATAATTTGAGCCTTTTAACCACCTTTCAGGGTTGATAGCAGTTACCGTTCTGCAATGAGTGTACAGTCGTCTTTGGTAATGTATCCTATATATGCTTATGGAACTGAACAGCAAAAAGAAAAATATTTGCCAAAGTTAGGTTAGATTTATTTTAACAGAACTTTTTGATATTATTGGTGAACAAAATTATATCATATTGCAATCTATTTATATATTTGTTTACAGAAGAAGACAAATATTTTAATTTTTATTATTATGTTATTCCTTCTATGATTAGCCCTTAAATCTCTTTTCATCTCCTACACGCAAACATCTATGTTTGTTTGTTTTGTCACATCAGTGTTTTGGTTTATTTATTATATGTATGTTTTATAACATCTAAGTTGTGAAGTATTAGAAATGTTTCCATATATAGGAATATGAAGGACTACATGTTAAAAATGTAATTCATGTTTTTTATCATTTTTCCCCATATTAAATGCAGAGTTTGGAAATGTACACCACAGATTTGTAATTTTAAAATATAAATAAAATTTATATTTTAAAATGTAAATAAAAAATAAATTCCTGCAATGCTGTTCCTTATATGTTCATATGACCTCTTTTTAGCTAATGACACTTATAAGAATGTATATGAATTGTTTCTTATGTAATTTTAATTCATTTTTTGTTATATTCTAATGTATGTTTTCTTATTTTTTTTAGCTAAGGGTGAACTTATAGGTTGTTTTGGTCTCACAGAGCCAAATCATGGTAGTGATCCAGGTGGAATGGAGACAAATGCTGTTTATAATTCTCAGAATAAAACATTTACCCTTAATGGTTCAAAAACATGGTATGATTTTTCAGAATTTGTTTTTATGTATATATTATGTTAATAACTACATTTCTGATTTACCTCATGAATCTAAGCATATCATTCTTTCACGCTTACTTCATACAAATGTATTATTAATGTTAGCTGTAATATTTTATTTTTTTTAGTAAAATTCAAAACGTACAATTCCCAAGCTCATTTAAACATACTTGAATTTTAATATGTTTTAAAGTTAAATAAATTAATAGGTAATATTTAGAATCTACGTCATTAATTTCTCAGAATATTTAGAACTGTTTATTTTAATTGTCACAATTTTTATTGAAAGTATATTTTATGTTGTTTATAAGATTATTTCCTTAACTTTATCAGTTATAGGAAATAATCTGTCATGTTTTCATTTTAAATGCCAGTATGATATCTATTAAGTCTAGATTATTTTAACTTTATATAAAAAAAATGAATTGAAAATATTTTGGTATCTGTGTATTAATATGAATAAAGGAGAGAATGGTTTTAAAAACATCTCCATACTTTTTATTTGTAGAATGTTATAATTTATTCACTTCAACATGCTTTTAATTTTTATGGCAAATATCTATTGAAAATTAATGTAACCTTTCTATATCTTGTATTAGCCATTTGTGCATTTTTAAGTAATTATTTGTTTTTACATCTTGCTTCCATTTTAACTCTTTGCACTCGAGAGGTGATTCTCACTCGCCACATGATTTGATGCTGCAACTCTAGAGGTTACTCTCGCTCATCACTTAGTTTGACGTGGCAACTTGATGCACAGCAATTTCTATTTATGTTTAATTTCTTTCAAGTGAGTTCCTGAGTTCTTTGGGTACAATCTTATGAAGTGCAAAATGTCATCCCCTTCAATGAAGTAAGATTTTCTTATCTCAAATTAGTCCATGATCATGGACCGGAATGCATTTTCTGTCCATGCCCGGCCAAGCCTGGGTCTCTTTTGACCCGGTGTTTGAACAGCTCCTACATTGTTTGTCCTCTATCGAGGAGTGACTTTTGTGTGTGTGTTGCGCTGGAGGTATCAGATTTTAGTCGAGTCTGAAGAGACCCACGCTTGGCTCTCGACAGTCAATCTTCCGAGATCAGTTTGAACTTGACAAAAGGATTAATATTTAAGAAATTATCTTCTTAGACATGCAAATATAGATAAAATTTTAAAATATAAAATTTTATACATTAATTTGTATGTGTAATCATTTTAAGTTAGAGGTAAGAAATTCACCAAGAAACGTTTCAAGTTGCTGGTTCGTCCAAGTGAGCAAGGCCTCGAGTGCAAAGGATTAATGCAAATTTTTATTGTGTTAAAATGCAAACAAGTAATATTGTGTAATTGAAATGTGTATTTTTAAACAGTTGACAAAGTAGAACTAGGCTTCTTAACCTTTTTTCACCCATTTTCAGTCCAAAGAAATTTCTGCAAACCCATTATTAGACTGGAAAATGCTTTTACAATTTCAATTTACCATTTAAATATGAAAGTAAGACACATAAATGAATCATAATTTAATGTCAAAAGAAAAAAGAATTTATACGATAGTTTTATAATCATGAAATGTCTTAACAATAAGGGCTTTCTTAGTGACTTTTTAGTATTAATGTTAAAAATTAGACGAAATTTTATATTCTCAGATTTTTTCCAATCTCAAAATTGAGGCCGCGGTGGCCTAGTGGTAAGGTCTCGACCTAGGGACCGGAGGGTCGCAGGTTCGAAACCCGATTCCACTGAAGATCCGCCGTGTATGGGGCCTGTTGCACGTTAAATCATACGTAGTGGCCAAACGTCCTCCCGCTGGTGTGGCGCGGAAGTTTGGAGAGGGGGGTGCCAGCTCAGGTGTCGTCCTCGTCATCTGACCATGGTTCAAAATTACGAGGTCCGTCCCTAAATAGCCCTCGTGTTGCTTCAAAACGGGACGTTAATATAACCTAACCTAACCTAACCAATCTCAAAATTATGCTCCATTTAGAGGCCAGGACCCATATTAATATAAGTAACCCTGTTGTAAAACATGTTTCTGTTCAGAAGCAATCAATTTGTTAAAAATCATCATAATAAAAGTCAGTGGTTTGCAGTGTTTCTCAAATGATTTTCCTCTCCTATTTTCTTTTTCTTATTAATTCTTATTTACTTTGTGGGAATTTCAGTGTTTTAAAAATACTGCGTAATATTGGAGATAAAAGAATCATTAAATTATTTTAATATTAATGGAAAATTGTTTTTGTGTATACTAATTTTAATCATATGTGAATCTGTGGGAAGAATTATAAGTTGCAGGTAATGATCATCACATCTTTTGTGTTATTACATTGTTAAAGTGTTTATAATAGATGAATGAAGTTCATTTTCATCACTCATTTCATCATTCATTTGAAGTTCATCATGCATATTTAGGAACATTTAACCAAAATGAATTCTTGATGTTCATTGTCAAAAAATTAATATTTCTGTAGTTTAATTATGTGTACTGGAAAGATCTCTGATTGAGTGTGATAGTTTCTGGAGTAATACAGTTTTGTACTTGGATATTGGTATGGCATGATTTTGTACAGCAAGACAAGTTTTTCAAAATTACTTTTATGCTCAGATGATTGTTTTAATTATTTAAAAGGTTTCTAGGTAATGAAAGGGTTTCTAGGGTATTTCTAGAATATTATTTCATTCTAAATAGCTTTTTTTTTTCTGTTTAGGATTACAAATTCCCCAATTGCAGATGTATTTATAATCTGGGCCAAATTGGATGGAAAAGTTAGGGGATTTATTTTGGAGAAAGGTATGCAAGGACTATCGGCTCCAAAAATTGAAGGGAAATTTTCTCTGCGAGCTTCTATCACTGGGATGATAGTAATGGAAGATGTTGTTGTCCCTGAAGAAAACTTACTTCCTAATGTACAAGGATTGCAGGTTAAATATACTTAAATGTTTTCAGTTTTTCCGCAAGATAGCTATTGAATGTTAATTTTTAGATTGTAGTGTGAAATTTATTGTAAACGGCTTTAGTGAATTTAATTAAGAAGTAGTAAAACTTTTTTAAAAGAAAATATTTAAGTAATTATATTTTTACTCAATAAATTTCTAGCAGAAGATTTAAATATAATCAAGAATATTATGCCCGCCCCCCCCCCCCCCAATATGATACAGTAGAACCCCGCTAATCCGAACTAATTGGGACCGTTGCCTGTTCAGATTACCCAAAATTCCGATAAAAACAGAAAAGAAAAAGTTGTGTGCTAAAAAAAAATGTAAGTTATAAGTGCTCAGTACTACTATCTCTTGAATTCCTTTATTCAAAAGTAATAGAAAGAGAATATGTCTCCCCTTCTCATTAGAATAATGGATGTACTCTTGTATGAAGTGACCTTATCTTATGGCGTACTCAAGAAGAGATTC
This sequence comes from Araneus ventricosus, assembly GCA_013235015.1. NCBI lineage: Eukaryota > Metazoa > Arthropoda > Arachnida > Araneae > Araneidae > Araneus > Araneus ventricosus. Next base: position 331,066 of record BGPR01000530.1, read on the forward strand.
ATTCCATTATTTTCAGTATGTACATTTAGATCTTTTCAGGTAATCTTTTCAATTACATATAATTTTCGAAAATAAAATCTGTTCTAATTAACCAGAATTTCGGATTAGCAGGGTTCCACTATATTTACATTGGCATTAACAAAACAAAAATCAAAGAAAATTATCAGAATTTTTTCAAAAAAAAGATACAAAAGATTTAGAATGTAAACTGTTGCCTATAGCTTATTATGCACTGGTTTGTTATAGAAATGAGAAGAAATTTGCAGAAATTTTTTTTTTTCCCCTCGGCAACTCTGCTGACTGACGTAACAATTATTGAATATTGTCAGTCAAAGATAGTGTTAAATATAATTTCCTTCCTTCGAATAATTATTCAAAGCAATTTTAGATTTAGAGAATTTCTTTTTTCTACAAGATCTAGGAAATTCATATTTATAGTTGGGCATGTTTGTTTCTCAGGCAGAAGTTATAGAATGGCAATTGATATGCAAGTACATCACAGTGCTATAAGAATCATTAATTAATTTTGAACTAGAGATGTAAAGAATAGTGATTTGGCTGAATATTTGGCCAAATTTTGTGCCGAATACCTGCTTTTAAAAAACATTCAAACAAACAAAAAATAAAATATTTCTCAAATTTTAAATGAAAAAATTAAAGATTAATAAATTTTTTTATTATTATTTGCATATTAAAAAATATTAAACCTTCTTGCGGGTTTTTTTTTTTTTTTTTGTAATATTTAAAATTCTTAATTCCAGTAATAATAAGTAAGAAACCCTCTTCATTGTGGGTTTGCTTCACAAAAATAAAAAAAAGTCATCATTGGGGAACATGGAAGAAAATTCAATGGTGGTTAAATTAAAATTATTAGAACTAAATTCCTGTTTTGATAAAGAACTTCTAGTAATTATGACTACTTCTTTGGTGGAACTACTTAACTGTTGGGGGAGAGAAATTCCAAGACTTGCAAATTTAGCAAGAAAATACCTTTCAGCTCCTGGAAGCACAGTAGAAAAGTGTTTATTTTCTGAAGCTAGTTATATATAGGTATGAAACCAAATGGAAAAGTCTTCCTCCTGTAAATTCTGAACAATTTTTGTTCATGATTTTGGGCTTTGCAGTGATATATAATATGTAACATTATTAAATACAGTTGTATATTGTGCAGCGTTAAGACGGTTTTTTTCTTGTAGAATAAATGTACCAAAATGAATTCTTAATGTGCTGAATATATTTAAAAATGCATTTTTAAAAAAATTATTATCCTGGAAGTATTCGCATATGGAAGTATGCTGATATATGTACCAATATAATTTTTAATCATTCTTAAAAAATGTTTAAAACTGTATTTTTATCTATAGAAAAAGGAGATAATAATTTGAATTGAGTTATTTTCTGTTTAATTGATTTTTCAGAAATTATGATTTTCTTAAAGTGTACCTAAAAAAATGTTTGTTTTTATTTCTTAGGGTCCTTTTGGTTGCTTAAATAATGCAAGGTTTGGTATATCATGGGGAGCTTTAGGTGCAGCTGAATTTTGTTATGAAACTGCTAGAAATTATGTTTTAGACAGGTTAGTTTAGAACACGAAGTATTAATCATTTTTTCTACCTTCCATAAGTATTCCTTTAATGCTTTTATTCACTGCACAGATTATATTTGATAATACTTTAAACGTGGTTAGTGCTGTATGTCGTCTGTGATATCTAACATATCTCCTACTGAATCAGTTTCTGTATAATATTTAAATTTTTAATTTTTCTTTTTCCTTCTTACATTTGTGTTAAGTGGTATTGTGTAAAACCATTCTAATAAATACAATGCTGATTTCTAGTTTCTAGAAAAAGACTGTTCCAAAACAACTATCATTGGCACCTATATTTTTCAGCAATGCCATCTGACAACAATGTTTAACTCATTAGCTAATTTATGCAGTAAATGGTATTGTTCTTTGTAAGATAATTTTGGTAAAGAAGAGAAGTTCGATAGAAGTTCTGAAATTTCACTAGTAGGTTTACAGCAATTATTTGCTATTGCTGTCAGTATCATAGTAAAGATCGAGTGGCCGCTGTTTCTTGTTTCCCGCGTTATTGTAACTGCCCTGGTAGACCGTTGTTTGATCTCAAAGAACTAGTGTACTCGTGTGTTCGAATGCCTGTTGACATAAATGATTTAGAAATGCCAGTTTCTAGACTAAATACATTTAATTTACAACTTATAATACAGTATTTACAGTACTTTTGAATTAATAAAGAATACAGCCTGGATGGTCAAAAGTATCATAGTTGAGTCATGAATGACAAAACCAAATCAAAACAACAGTTGGTGTCCCAGCCGTCTCTTCTCGCATCTTCACCCCTTATTCTGGTTTCTCCGGCCACCGGGGCGACCTTGACCTCCCCCACGGTGTTACATTTGGTTGGGCATCACTGTTCTGGTGGAGAGCGGATCCTTACAATCATTTCCCTTCTGTTCTCCTTTAAAATACCAGCCTGACCTTTTGATACACAGAGACATCCTTTCATGCTATTTGGGGAGTATGCTTTTCCTATACTCTTCTGTGCAAGACAGTACTTTGAGAAACAGAAATGTAATGGTACTGACAGCAATAATGAGAAAATGTTGTAAACTTTATCCTAAAATAAATCTGGTAGGTAAAATTTCCTTTCTTCTTTTCCCCTTTCTCTAAAATGCAGTGTCACTGTTATTTTAGGACAGCTCACTGTACATTTTTGTAAATAAACTATTTCTTCTGCCACTTTTATAAGTAAATATAAAACAAAAATATATTCTTAAATTATATTCAATGCACTTATTAGATTAATCATAAAACCATTTATTTACTTAGTACGATAAATCAATTTAAATGCATTTGGGAAATCTTTATTTTATATGATATACATTTATCTTAAAATTCTCGAGTACTTCATTTTCAATTGTTTATAAAGTTGCTGCAGTTAAATTGTATATTTTCAAATACCTCAAGAAAAGAATACAGTTATTTTATTTTGCTTTCAAAAAAGCTTTTATGTTGCATTTAGAATAAATTTCTAAATTGCATGATAAATTTTAAAAATTGCATCTTTTTAAGACTTTTTAACCTTGAAAACAATAAAAATCATTGTTATTGAAGAAGCAATTGTTGTGAGCTTCTGAAAAATTGAGTTTCCTTTTTCCTGTAGAAAGCAATTTGGTAATCCCCTTGCAAAAAACCAGCTGATCCAGAAGAAACTGGCTGATATGATTACAGAGATATCAATAGGTTTACAAGCTTGTTTACAAGTAGGAAGACTGAAGGATGAAGGAAAGTATGTAGAATAAATGTTTTTTTACTGTTATCTATTGAAGTTTTACCTCTAAACAGTTGTTAAATGGAATAAAAAAATTCTCTCAAGAGCTTTTTTAATGAGTTGCAATAATTTGTTGCCTGATTAAAAGAGAATTTTTTTTTTTTTTAATTATTATTTTTTGGGTAAACTACATTGTATGATCATCTAGATCTTTTTCTGAAGAAATAAAAGTAGTTTATGCCCAATATGTACTAAATGCTTTTTTTAAAAATAAGATTTAAGATCTTAATATTTCAAAACATAAAACTTAAGGATTTGTCATTAATTATATTTAGTCAAATAATCTAAGTTCATTTATCATATTTATCGCAGCATGCAATATTACGTAAAATTCATCTAAAACTGTTCTGTGACTTTTTTCTCCTCCATCTTCTAGAGCACCTCCTGAAATGATTTCTCTAGTTAAGAGAAACTCTTGTGGAAAAGCCTTAGATATTGCTCGAACTGCAAGAGATATGTTGGGTGGAAATGGTATTTGTGATGAATATCATATTATTCGCCATTGTATGAATTTAGAAGCTGTAAATACGTATGAAGGTAGGAACTTATTTTCACTCTTGGATTACAACTAAGGATAAATGCTTATAAAACCAATTTTTCTCCTAAAAACTGGGACCATGATGACCTGGTGGTGTGGTCTTAGCTTTAGGGCTGGAGGATCATGGTTCAAGACCCAATTCTTTCAAAAATCAATTATGTATGTGATCCTGAAACTTTGGAGTGTGGTATGTTCAGTTATCCTCATCATCTGAGTGTTACTCAGAATTATGTGGTTCATCTCAAAATAGCCCTCTTGTAGCTTCAAAATGTTAATGCAACTAAAATAAAACCCTTAAAAATGGTTGAAAAACAAATTCAGCTAGAACACATTACAGTTATCATTTATTATTGAAATACTTGTTTAACAATTTTCTGGAACTAGACTATTTTAATTATTATAAAATGTAACTATTTATTAAAAAAAATATTGGGGTGGCCACAATTTGAACTTTTTGATTTTTCCAGGTCTGACTAAAATTTTCCCCGCACACCTCCTAACACCAAGATTTTCCCAGTCTCTTATCTTTTTAATCCTCATCATTTTTACTAGAGCTCTTTTCAATAAAATAATAGTTGGTATTAGCTCATGAGAAAATGATTCTAAGATCCCAAAATATTTATAATGCTGAATTATGACATAAATTAAAAAGTAAAGGCTAGAAAATAATAAATATAAAAAAACCCACTTTTACCAATGCATTAAAAAAGAAAATTTTTTTGTCAAAAATCTGGAAGTCTAAACAAAAATCATAAAAGCATGAGGCGCTGTAAACAATAAGAGAAAGATATAAAGCCATAATGATTATCGTAAGAAACAAAATGTTATTAAAAATTCATGATATAAAATATATCATAAGTGTGATTGCAATTTCAATTTATTTACAGCGTTTCTACTTCCACCTCATGCTTTTTGTTTTGACCTCCAGATTTTTGACAAATATATATATATATATATAATATTTATTATTATCTTTCAAAATATTTTTTTCAGTGTCCCTACACTTGATGCCATTTTAGATTTCTTCAAACTTGCATAAAAACTTGTTTGGTAGGTTTGTTACAAAACAGTATGTAAAATGACAACATAAAATTTTCAATAATACAAGGAGATTTCTTTTCCCATTCATAATTACCTAAACTATACTAAGCATTTGAGAATATAAAAATATATTTAAACTTTAACTATAAAATCCAAACTGAAGTACTTACTTTAGTTAATCACAGAAAAAAGACACTACATAATTAAGAATATTCTAAATAATTCCAAATGATACAAAATTATCCAAAGAAATAAGAACTCGATAATGAAATAAAATAATTTGTACATAAGTACATTGAACACTAAGCTGATACTATTCTACCCATCACCAGTTGTGGTTTTTACAATTTTATATTATTCAAAGAGTTGATTTCTTCAGTTAATGCTTCAACTTCCTTTGTAGCATTTTGTTTAACTTTTGCAATTTTAGCTTCTAAATCTAGTTTCTTTTTCTTTGATTCACAAACTTTGTTCTCTAGTTTTTCTCTTTCCCTCTTCTTTGTCTCTTCTGTTAGAAGTGTTCGAGCATTTTTGTATGAATGTATAAGACTTTTACTTATATCTATACTACCTACATATTTACCATGATCCATTACAGCATCATACACCAACCTTTGAGCAATGAGTGTTTCTTCTTTCATGTTTTCAACAACAGATTCTTTGTTGACTGAAAATCCTCGTTCAACATTCGAATTCCCATAGAAAAAAATCATTACTAATTCCATAACTGAATTAATAGCATCAGTGTTTGGACATCTCTTAAAGAGGTGACTCCAATGCAGGTTCAGAGCAAATCCGATGAAATTGTTTTTCAGCGTGATATGCCTGCAAGCTGCTGGTATGTCTGTGTTCTTCCAAGGTTGTAAGAAGCTTTCAAATTCACAGTTTTCTACAATTGTCATTTGCTGCTATAAATGGATCAAAACATGTTAGGGCTTTAACCATAGGGTATGCAGTGGTGGATTTTTCCAAAAGTTTAGAGGCAAGAATTTTCAGTGATGCAAAACAATCCCTGCGAAATTTTAATACACTTGAATCTGGTATTTTTTTCACCCAATTCTTTTTTCTTAACTCTCGATGAGTGCCATAGCCTAAATCAATTTTATTCACAGGCAATATATTCTTTGCATCATTTAGGTCAATACGTATTATAGGAGTATCACTTAAAATATCATGTCTGACAAATCTTGATATTACAGACTTCATTACTGTTGTAATATCAGTGTGGAGAAATGGAATCATTGGATCATCAGTCTGATACTCTCTTAAAAAAGATTCAACCTCAGATGTTAGAGAAATAAAAAAAAATCCAATTTTGCTGTTAGGAGAGGGTCGATAATATTCTCTGCAACAATTTTGAAACTTGAAGATGAAGGACTTTTTTTCTTTCACTGAATTTACATACTGCATAACATCTGGTAAAATTTCAATAGCACGCTGAGCAATATCACTGTTTTCTAACCAGCAGATTGAGCAAAACTTCTTTGGAAAATTTTTTGAACCCGAGAATTCTGTATATGTACCTCAGCAAACAGGAAAATCTTTAAACAAATTGTGCAGAGCTCTTAAAAATTCTACAATCGACCAGTCAGTTCCTTTAATGGCAGTTTTAAAAGCACAATTCATAGTGTGCAGTCCACATGTGCAGGTGTTTATTATAATGGGCACTTCTTCGGACTGATTATCTTCCCTTATATCACGAAAGAATTTATGGTTTACATTAGGGCCATCCATTAAAATCTGTAAAACCTGCTTAATATTTAAGGAAGGCAATAGAGCATCTTTGAATGCTGCTCTTATATCATCCAACATAGTGTGATTTTAAAAAAACAGGAGTTAAATATCTTGTGCATACTTCAGACTTGTCAAAGTCCCAAAATCGGACATTTATATCCATCTGTGTTCTTTGGGATACTTTGTTCAATGATTCATCAAAACCTACTGTATAGTATTTTAGAGCTGTTAATTTTGATAACAAATTATCTTTGAAATATGGAGCAATTCCATATAAAATGGAATATGTAATTTGTGTACTTCGTAATTGCATTTTTTGTGCTATTTGACTATCTGGAAACATAGTTTTTAATAGTACAACATCCACAGTGACTGATCGCATTGGTTTATGACACACAATGGTTTGCAAACACCACTTAATTTCAGCTTTCATGACCATATCATTAATAAGAAAATTTTTCATTGTGCTGTTGTTGGGCGAAGCAACTACATTACAGAGTTCAGGGGAACTTAGTCTCAGGAACAACTTTTGAATATTCAGGAATAATTTTTGAGAACCCAGGAATAGTAGAACTGGCATTAACAGGTGTTTCTGCTGTTACTTCGTGCAAGGTTTCATATTTGAAAATAATGAGGCAATATTGACAGATCTCCTAATAAGCTCAGCTCCTTTAGAATGACTTGTTAAAACTCTGCAGCCCATATTGCTTAAAGCAAAAGTCTTGTAACATTTTAAACATCGAACCTTATGTACATCATCTGGGACTTGCTGAATTCAATCTTTAAATTCAGGGGAATTCAACCAATTAACTTGAAAGCGAGCAGCGATAATTGCCGAAATTTTTCTTAAAACTGTGAAAGAAGAGAAATATTTTACAAAATTATTTGTTGCACCAAAATTTAAACATTCAGAGTGAAACAGAAATTTCAAAGTCTGAAACAAAACAAAGCTTTTATTTAACTTAACTAAGAGCAGTATATATGAAGCAGAAAGGATTCCTATTTTATTTTAAGATTTTGTTCCCTTAACTCGAAGCTAGGTCCTGATTCCAATCTAAGCAGCAAAGCCGATGTGGAAGGTGATTAAAATCTTATTAGGTAAAAATATGAGGGATAAAAACATGAAAAGCAAAACAAATATCGAAAAGACACATTTTTTTTATTCACATTTAAAAGAATGGGGCAGGAGCCTTGTGACATGCAAGTAAATTTTATATAGATTGCATCTAACAGGTCATAACATAAAATTGAAGAAAGTAAAATTTCCTGAAAACTTTAGAGAATTTAACTCTTTTGAGAGAATAGTTATTGAATGACTTAATATTTTTTTATCAGTCCCCCCTCCCAGTTAGTAACAGCTTTATCAAAATATAGTTAGCTTCTTCTAGTTTTAGAAAAACATAATTTTAAATATTATTTCAGCCTATGAATTGGATGCAATCAGATTGAAACTTTTCGAATAGTATGCATTTTTTTAAATAAATAGAACGGAGGCGTAGTAATGATAAAATATGATAGTTTGCTGCTTTTAGAAAAAACATATTAAGTAATATCTTAAAATATAAAATGGATGGAAATAAATTGGAAATTTTTAAAACTATGAGGCATGTCCGGAAAGTACCGTTTTGGAAAAACTCGCATAAAAAATGTTTTTTCAAAATAAAATTTATTTTTACATGAAAGAGCATTTCGTAAACTATTTTTCTACATAGTTACTACCATTGTTCAGACATTTGTCATAGCGAGAAACAAACTTGTCTATACCCTCTTCAAAGAAAGACGCCGCAAGTGAAGACAGCCACTGCTGAACACCGTTTTTTGCGTCGTCATCGCTGTCAAAGCGCGTACCTCTAAAATCACACTTGAAGTTTAAGAACAAACCCAAGTTTCATCACCTGTCACAATTTTGTTTAGGAATTCATTGCCCTCTTCACTGCATCGGGTACGAAATTTCAAAGCACTGCCAAGTCACTTCGTTTTGTGGACATCTGTAAGCATTTTCGGAACCCAACGGGAACACAATTTCCAATAATTTAAGCGATTTGTGATAATTTCATGCAAAACAGTTTATGAAATTTGTGGAAACTCATCAAAAAGCATTTTTATTGTGAATCGTCTGTTTTCACGAATTTTCTCATTCACTTTTGCAACCAAACCATCGTTGACAACAGAATGTCGCCCACTCCGTGCTTCATCATGAACATTGGTGCGTCCATCATTAAATTGTCGAACCCACTTTCTAACCATTCCATCAGTCATTACATTTTCACCATAAATCTGTACAAGTTGACGATGAATTTCAGCTGGCTTAACTTTCTTTAAGTTCAAAAACAGTATTACAGAACGCACTTCACAGTCGGTGGGATCGGCAATCGTCTTAAACATTTTGAATGCTCACTAACACATGTAAACACAACACAATCCGGCTGCAATGGCGTCAGTGGACAGACAATGAACTAGAGACAGGTGTGCACATTCTCGGAACTGCGACACTAGCGCTGCGGTGGTGGTAGAATGAAATGGTACTTACTTTCCGGACAAACCTCGTAGGTTTTGGGAAATCAACCAAATATCGGAAGGATTGGCAACTATGTGTAATATGTAAAAAAGAAAAGAAAGAACTGAAGTAATATATAAAAAAGATAAATGAACTATGAATATGAAATGTATGGAACGCTGAGTCAGAAGAGCGCCGAATACGCAGAGGCAGATTTAACTGTGGGAGCACCGGGGGGGGAACCAACCTCCCAATTCCAATTTTTGCACTTTTAGGGTTCCATAAAACCCAAATTTTACACTATTAGTTGGCCTCAACCAACCAAAATCCGCCTCAGAGAATATATATTTAAGTTGTTCTGCTGAAGTTTAATGGAGGGAGGGAGAAGCGAAATGACTCAAAAGTAATTTTGGTTTCGAAAGTAATTTCGGCGGTCGCTGCAGAAAAGCTTTATAATGCTAGTTCACCTTTTAATATTAGATCAATTAAAGATTAAAATAAAATAACAGAAATCCTTACCTTAATATTCAAGCTTAGTTCTGGCTTAGAAAGATAACATAATTTGATGATCTTTTGGCTTGTGGCTTCCTCAAATGCATCAAGCATGTGATCTCACTGCTTCTCTCCGACATGTAGGAACATGAAAGTCTCCTCCGCTATTTGACCCACAGTAGAAAGAGGGGGGGAAAATACAATACTGACAGCCAGGATGCGTACAAACGTTGCCGTCATTCTTCCTATCGCTGCGATGTTCGACAACCCTCTTTGTCAAGACCACAAGCGAGTGTGACAGACATTTGAATTTGGCTATTTTTCATGCTTTTGGAAAAAAATAAAAATGGCGTACAATTCAACAATCGGCAGTCGAACGAACAAATCAGCAGTTCTACATAATGTTTGGAAAAGGCTGACGAATTCCCTGATTTTCCTCAAAATTCCCTGATATTTGCAGTAGTTTCATAATTCCCGGTTTCCTAGTCTGTGGCTACCCTGAATAATATATATCACTATCTCTGTAATCTGAGAAAGGGAAATAGTGCTGCCCTTTCCTTTAATTGCACATCCTAATAGCAAAGTATACTGTTTTACATAAACATTTTTAAATGAACGATAAAGATTACTTTTTTCACAATTTTCAACTAAAAATTAATGGCTTCTTTTTATAAAAATATGCATGTGTTAATCCACAGCGCAATTATCAGTCGAATGTTATGGGATGAATGTTTTTTAAAAGTTCATCTGGTTCCATTATACTTCAGATATGAAAATGTAGAACTCAAGCTGTTTCTCGATCATTACTACATTTTTTTTTTAAATAATTCATTCATTTACATATTAAAAGTTTCTAATTTTAAAAATAGCATTTTTTCTGAAATTTAAAATTCGTGTGCTGTTAAATTCCCCACATTATTTTGAAATAAATGAAACATAAGATATAATTAGAAAAAATTCTTTCTCTTTAAAAAACAAGGGCATAGAATATTGCTAGGTCTTCAAAATAAAATTTCAGGACTGATTGCATGGAAAATGTAAAATATTTTAGGCATGGACTGCAGTGACTTTTTTTTTTTATATAAAAGTATAATTGTTTTTTGTTTTTTTTAAATTTAAAACCATTCATTTTTTATTACTCCTTCTATTGGTTTAAATAAAAAAAAAAATAGCTGAGATTCCAATATAATGCTGTAGAATGTCCTCTTTTTTTCAATTAAGATAATAATAATAATACTAGAATGCAAATAAAAGAATTACATATGGAAAAGTTCACCATTGCTGAAGATCTTGCAAAATACAAGCCAGTATGAGTAAATTTTTCATTTTAGCTTTAATCCATTTGAGATAGAAAATAAAAGTAGAGTATAATTCTAATGGTTCTTAAATAAATTTTAGTTGATTGGCAGTTAGCATCTTTTAAACTTGACTAGGACTCATGTCCCATAGTCTCAAAAAGGCCAACTTAAAAATATTAGTGTGGTTCACAAATGAGAGAGAACTTTTACAGCTTATTGATAGACATGGTATTTAGACATGTTTTAAAAAATATTCTAAACATTTTTTACCTTTTTATTAATGCCAGAGAAATGACTGTTACTTTTATTGGTGCTGTGGGGATAAAAGAATGAGCTTGGCCATTTCAATTTTAACTGAAAAGTGCATCCTAGTATATTTGTGCTTATACATTAGAAGTTTCAATATGTAATGATCAATTCTTTAGTGACAAAAAATACATCACAAAGACAATGAGGAAGAAGGAATCTTCAAGACATGATTTCTTCTTTAAACACTAGAAAATAAACCTGTAAATTAAAACTTCATGTTTTTACGATTACATATTTTTTCATGTCTTTTTTATTTTTTAGGAACGCATGATGTACATGCTTTGATTTTGGGAAGAGCCATAACAGGATTGCAAGCATTCAAAAGTTAAATATTTTTTTGTAAAAAGAGATTTACTTGAAATCTGTAATTAAATAAATTCATGTATTTTTTTACGTTGAATAAATATATTTTGTTATCCGAAAGATGTATTATGATCTCTTTCAGTAAATATATTGACATGTTCAAATTTTCAAAAGACATTAAAAAAACAAACTTTTCTTACAATTTAAATAACACATACTTATTGAATTTTGAGATGAAATACAAATGTTAGAAACAATGTATGAATATTATGTACAGATAGTTTCGATAAAAAAATATGTATGCACCTAAACTTCCATTTGTTAATTTTTATTTAGAAGCAGAATGAAACAGGTCAGTAGTAGCTTATCAGTTTTTAGAAAAGTAAGAATTTTCCATAAAGTACTACAGAAATTTTTTAATGACGAGAAAATGTTTGATACATCATTTAATGACACATTTATACAGTTTTCTAACATTTACAATAGTTTATGGATGACAAATTCCATTCACTTAATAAAAATTAGTAATTTCTGTATTTTACAATACAGTTACGATATTTGCAGAATCTGGAAATAACATATGGTAGTTGATAACAGGCACATATGCAGCTACTATCACTCGTCCTAGAAAAAAAATACGAGGCTATTGGATTTGCTTTCAAGAATATGCAAATTTAATAAATACTTAATCCTATACATATTATACGAACATTCTTCATAATTAAAATTTTATTTAAATGTACATTAAAATATAACAATTTTATATTGTTTTTTCTAATATTCTAAATTCAATGAAAGACAAATGGGAGTGAGATGTACAGGTAGGTTTCTGCAATGAATGAAAATAGGCTCTTTATACACTTTTGTTTTGGATGTATGAATTCACCTATATAATTTTAGGTACTAATATTCTATCCAGAACACCCCACCAAAGCCTTGGCCATGCGGTAAATCTGAAAGACTGATCACCACGACAGCAAATTGGGCACTCAAGCCGACCCAAATATAGTCCCCATTACGAGCGGCTCATGCAGCAACCCCCCCCCCTTTTATGGTGGTACCCATACCCCATTTAGGTATCGATATAAAAAGCCAAATGAATTATAGGAAATTTTTCAAAACTTTTACTGTCAAGAATTTTACGTAAAACCAGACATCAAGCAACTTCATTATAAAAAATAGTAACTATAAATTTAAAGAATGTGGAACCATTCAAAATTCCAAAATTATCTTTCTTTAATGCTAAGTATAAATAATTTTGTAATATCCTTGGAAGGGGGGTAAGCAAAGAATATATCTTCTTTCATTTATTAAGATACTGAATGATTTAAAAATTTATGTCTTTTAGTTCTTTAAATAAAAAATTTGTACTAACTATAATCAACAAGACATAATTTCATCCCATTTCAAATTAAGAGATCTATTCAAGAAAGTTAACCATTAGTCTATAATAATCATCCATAAACAGAACAAATGCAACTTTTAAGGTGCCTTCCTAAAAACGATTTGTAACTGAAAAAGACATTATTTCTCTTTTTTTCAATTCCTACTATTAGTTCACACTCTCCCTATATATATTTATATATATATCTTGTTCAAATTTTGCAATCGATTTAAAAACTAGCTTCCTGATGAGCTGGAGACTTGAAACTTTAAACATAGCTCAGAACTAGATGACAATGCAATATTAATTCGCTTTCTTGTCTGTATGTTTGTCTGTTATTTCATATTTTGTATGACGCATGCGCAATACCTTTTTCATTATATCTCGAAAACTATTAACATTGCAGACTTGGTTCTTGGGTATATCGATGGCCCATGGGATCATCGAAGCACCCCCATATTTTAACCATATCTTTGCGCATGCGCAGTACGTTTTTCATTATATCTCGAAAACTATTAACATTACAGATTTGGCGACCATTTTGGTAACTTGGCGACAAAGGGAATTTTCAAGATTCAATCGTTAATAAAATACTTTTTATTCATCCACTCAAGTTCAAATACATTTTTTAAAACTTGTGGTGGATGACACTTAATGTTAATACAGTTTTTTCAAATATTAATTCATTAATTAATTTTAGTTTTATATGGGAGAAAAAAATTTCTAAATTAAAATTTTTCTTTGTTGACCTAAGTAGGAATTGACTTAATTTTTTTTATATATATTACTTGTTTCTGGTAAAGAAATGTTTCAATAATGTTGTTTAAAATTGTTATAAATTACTAACTCACCTGCAAAATATCTGCCATGTAAAGCAGTAACAGTTGATGCAGCAACTGTAAGGTTGGGACACTTAACATACACATTTCCTTCAGGTGAGTTTTTATCTACATAAACATGAAGAGCTCCACCATGATTTCTGCATTCATCAATGACATCGTTTCTTATATCTTCATCCCAATTTGGTCCAACTTCCCTAAAAAAATATATATAATTTCTTAATTTGAGTGAAGAGTATTTGATATCAAGTTCAATTTCAAATGATAAAACTGTATTCAAAATGACATCATTCTTCTACTTAAGTCTGTGTTCTCCTAGTTAATAAATATAAATGCAATCTGTATTTATTGATTTTGTTTATTATTTTGAATTACTTTACAATAAAAGTAAATATGAAACTTAATATGCAGCATTTGTATTAACATCCTTCCCCCTGAGATAGTAAGACTGGTTAATAAAGACTTCAGCATTTTTTTTTTCTCTCACATTGAACAAATACTTCAAATAATTATACATGAAAAATCAAAGTTCTCATCAATTTTAAAATGGTATTATCCATTTAAAGAGTTATAATAAATCACATTAAAAATCACTTGAACTGTGCAATAGTCTGTCATTATAACATCAATAAAAAAAAAGCTTCTAGAAATATTTATTGCACTTTGATAGATACAACTAATGCAATGCTCAAGAGATATTGCTTGTATCTTGCACACCTTATGGTGCAACAGAAGAGTGTAAAGGCACAGAAAAGTTAAATATGCGTAATTATAAAAAGTGGCTGTATTTTCAATTAGGTCGATTCCTTATAGGAAGTCTACCTATTGCAATGGTTCTCATAATACAACTTTCAGAAAATTTCTGCAGATCTTCACCAATCATGACCCCTAGAACCCAAAACCACCCTTCGTTAAAAAGTTTATATATATATAAAGCGCTTTTTCCCATGTTATCTTGTGAACACGATAACTAGAGTAATTTTGATTTAAATTTAACCAGCATGGGATATGTTGTAAGGATAGTGAAAATCTCGGTCGAGTTCGTAGATGGGCTATCCAGCTCAAAGGGGGTGGAAATTTTCATTTTCCCATAATTGCTTTACAATTGAAAATAGGAAGAAAATTCAAATTAGGTGAATTATTGCCTTATCATAACGAACAATTTTTGCATTTAAACTTTTTCGATAGCTACAAATGCTTAGAAGTTATGAGCTGAAAAGTGATTTTCCATCCTTCTCCTCCTTTCCCCCTAACTTAAAGTACGTTGTAGCCTATGCAAGTTACCCCTTGTTGGAAAGCTCTCATCATTTGCAGTCTCTTCCACCCACTTTCATTCTTGCAGCTAAAATCCTTATGAGAATAGAGGGCGAAATGTTCTTTTCCTTATTGTTAGCAGAGACGTATATATATAACGCTTTTGCCGATATTATCTTGTGATCACGATAACTAGAGTAATTTTGATTAGATTTTAACTGGCGAAGGATATGTTGTAAGATTGGTGAAAATATCGACAGAGTTTGCAGATGGGCTAACCAGCTAAAAGGGGGGGGTGGAAAAGGTGGGGGACTGAAAATTTCATTTTCCCATAATTCCTTTACGATTGAAAATAGAATGAAAACTCTAAATAAGAGAAATATTGCCTCTTTATAATAAACAACTTTTGTATTGAAACTTTTTTGATAGCTACAATTTTTTAGAAGTTGTGAGCTAAAATGCCTAAAGATAGGGAAAAAAAATTCAATTCTACGACTAAAGAAAGGGGGGAAAAAAAAATTCAATTAGGTGAATTATCAACTAATAAGAATGAACAACTTTTATATTAAAAGTTTTTGTCAGCTAAAATTGCTTAGAAGTTAAGAGTTGAAAAGCGATATTCAATTCCCCCCCCCCCAATTTATCATTTCCCCATTACTCTGTTACGATTGAAGATAGAAAGAAACTTTCAATTAGGGGAATTATCACATAATCATAACAAACTACTTTTATATTGAAAGTTTTTTGACAGCAAGAATTACTTAGACGGTATGAGTTCCCATCAGCCTCATTCACTTCCACTTTTTATACAGTAAACAAGTTGATATACCTGGATCTGCTCCGGATTAAAATATTTTCTTGTTTCATATTTTTAATGTAAAAATTACTACTGTATAAATATTATAATACAGAAATTCCTTTTCTGATCTGAAACGTTTTTAATTAAAATGAGAATATCAATTGAAACAGATGATTTTTAAAGACTGCCTTTTTCTCTATACGTTATTATTTGTTATACAGGTACTTCAAATTTTGTTAACAATTACTAAAGTAAAAGAAAGGTTTTAATGAATATTTTGAAATAAATAAATTAACTAGTTAATTATTCACTAATTTAAAGCATGAAAATAAATCAATAGTTGATCCCGATATAAATTGTTAAAAGTCTCCAGTTAAAATTTTCTTTTAGCATTCTTCCTTCTGGAAACAGTTCTTTGTATTATTGTTGTTCTTGAACAAGAATATTGTTACGAATTCAGTTTAAAATTAATTCTGAAAAAAGATTAAAATGAGAAAAATTTATGGAAATGAAAGATATCGCGGAAAAAAGGCCTTGCTTAATTTTTAATTAAGTGAAATTTTAAGCAACTTTTAGGCTTTGGAAAGTTGAAGGTGACCTTTCTCTTTTCTTAAATAAAAAGTTTGCAAAGTTTGATTGAAATCAGTCCAGTGGTTTAGGAGAAGATGTGGAAAATACATAGAGAGATAATTATTAGACAGTTGTAAGATAAAGATTACTGGCAAATAGTAGGAGCCATAAAAAAAGGTTTTAGTGAAGATTTTGTAACAATTATTTAACTTTAATTAAGTAAATAGTTAAGTTTAATTAATCAAGCAGTTAATTTTATAATTAGTTAATTTGACAGATTACTTTAATTTGATATTTAACTAAAGGCGGGACCATGATTTGTTTAATAAAATCAATATAAAAGAGCCAAAAACGATACATATTTAAATAAGAGTTCCCTTTATCCTTTTTAATATTGAAAAATATCTCCTTAACATTAAAATTGTTTTGGGATTTTCTGCCTGAGTATTTGGTTTTAACCGTCGATGGAGATTTAAATTTACTGTTCAAATTAGCTGCATTCATATCCTATGTTTTTTAAACAAACGTATTAAATTTGCCACTCACAATGTTTAATAATTTTTATTCTCTTATAAGTTAAGAATTTAGTGACTATTATCTCTGTAACCGGGCAGGTAACCACTAATTGAGCCCATTTTAATAGTATTTAAATATTTCATGTCGGGTGATTTTCCCTTATGACAAAGTAATGTTCGCACACTTATATGGTAAGCTAGATTAAATAAATAAATTTTTAAATCTAGTCTTTTTTCATTCGTGTCAAGAGTCAATTTCTTGTTACTGTTTCAGATAGGCTGGCTTAATGTTATCTAGGAGATATTTGCACTCACTGCTGAGATGTTTATTTCTTTATGACTCTTACCTGTTGAATGATGTGTTGAGATATAAAAAAAATTGACCAATGTACTGAACAAAAAATCTATCATAACTTTTTGGAATGAAAAATGGAATGATAAAACCTTGATATAGTAAAAAATTAAATGTCATGAAAACAGAATCACAGAGTAAATATTGCAAAGTGTAGAAACAAAGTTATTGGCTATGTCTGCATTAATCAATATGTAATATTTCATTACTTTTGTAACATTAACATAAAGGAATCTACCTTTGCCTTCAAGCTTGCCGAAAAGGGATTTTTTTTTAATTAAATAAGACTTTTAAAAATGGTTTCAGATCACATTGTTCTATTTTAACTGCTTTTTTAATTTTAACTGCTTATCTAGAGTGTCCAAATACTGAAGTCAAAATAACAAAAAGTAAAAGTAATTCTTTCCAATTTACAACATTAACAGGGTTCCCGCTCTTATTGAAGAAAAAAATTCAAGGACCTTTTAAGAAAATTCAAGGATCTTTTACGAAAAATTCAAGGACCATAAAATTACATATTGTAGAAATTGTACATAATTGAATTTTTCACTAGAAAAATTGTAAAACATGTCTATACACTTGATATTTCAGTTGTTCTGATTTTACAAGAATCAAACTACAAATTAAAATAATATAAAAATTAAAAATAAGTTATAAAAGAATTCCAAAAAAACGACCATGATTTTTTTTTTTTATATTTGATGTCAATAGGACAAGAGACAGTGTAGAAGCAATAATGAATAACAATAGAATCTTAAATGAAAACTTGAAATATATTGAGATAAAATCAAAAACGTATCTAATTTAGCTTGAATATCCATAAGTCAATCTCAATTAAAGAAATTCACAATTAATAACTATTTTATGCTTTTTGGAACAGATCTTTTATAAATCTTTATACTATAGCTTTTAAGATCAAGCCTTGCCATTTTAGTAATTCCATCACAATGTAACAATGATTCAAACAGAATAATAACTAAATTTTTAAATCAAAATTAATTTTATTTTTGACCTTCTAAAGAGACAATAATCAAAAGTAATTATCAATACATGATTGATTAAAATTTTTAAAGTTGAAATAAATAAAAATAAGTCACTGATATTTAACCCCCACCTAGATATAAGTTTCAAATCTAAGCAGCGAAATTAACTCTCCATACTGAAAGGTCCAAAGCGTAATGTGCAACCAACCTACAGTTTGAGAATGTCGCACTCTCTCTGTAAAATTTCTACCTTGGGGGGAAAGGGATATTTTCTGGAACTGTTAGGGAAAGTCCAAACATAAATTCGCTGTAATCCTCAAAACTGGCCATTAGCATTTCAACCCCGAACGAATTTCTTTCAAATAAAACCCCTTAAGACTGTCAGCTCTCATTGCGATTTTTGAGGGGGGGGCAGGGTGCTCAGAGTATCCTAAGAGTCAGAGGGTTAAAGCCCCCACTTATAAGAGAGTACTGTTTGTTTGAAAACCCCGAGGGATTCCGAAGGTCATGGACAACCCCTCTTGAACTATTTTACTCTGCAGAGGATGATAAGCGGCGAGGAGAAACACGAGTGCATTCCCGGAGTATTTTCGGTGACCTTCATATTTCACATTGAGGGGGAAAAAATGGGGTGGAGATTATCGATGGTCCCTTAAAAATTCAAGGACTTTCAAGGACCTCATCCTTTTTTCAATGACTTTCAAGGACCCAATTTCATCAAAAAATTTTCAAGGACTGTGGGAACCCCGATTAATGTTCTTAAATATACATTCAGTACATATTAAAAAAAAATAAAAAAAAGCAAAACAATGTTGACACAATTTTTAAAAAATCGATTTAAAAAACGTGGCCAAACTTTAACGGTAGGTCAGGCATATGATAAGCATCCAAAATCATATAGGAACATGGGTGCGCAAATGCCATCTGGAGGTAGCAGATGGCATGTAAAATAATAGTGATGGCCAAAATTGCAGACACTTTTTAAAATTTGCACATTTTTTTTCTGAGTATCTCCTCCAACTTCAACTACATAAAGAATGGGTTAAACTCACAATTTACATTGAAGATTCGGTTACGGGGGTTTTTAGGGGACCAACCAGAAATTGATGAAGTCGAAACTAGCTGATAATGGTTTGCAAATTTCATCAATCCTTTTGAGTGATCTGCGCAATATTTACATGCATTTTTGTAAAAATAGCGCAAATATTCAGGAAGATACAAAAGTTTTCTTTAAAAAATTCCATATTTTTTGCATGTTTTTTGTTTATAACATACAGAGTTTTTAACCAAATTGTATGAAGCTTACAAAATATATGACAATATGTTAGAGAAGCATTGTATTAAAATTTGAAGTAAATACCTTGAATATTAGAGAAAATATGAGCATTTGTGGTAAATAATTTTCTTACCATGCATGCGCGAAACATAGCGTAATTTTTCTTTCACAACTTCAAAGACAGATATATCGGGCAACTTATATAAAAATTTCAGTTAAAATACCAGCTTTCAATAATCAGCATTTTGGCCAACCCTGTATTCTTTTAAATGCCATCTGCTGCCTCCATATAGCATTTGTGCACCCATATTCCTATGTGATTTTGGATGCTTATTGTATGCCTGACCTACCCTTAAAGTTTCGCTTCCCCCCCCCCCCCTTTTTTCCCCTCACACTGTAAAGATAATAACATATACCACGAATTTGAAAAGAAATTTCCAAAACAGAAAGTATGTTCATTTTTGATTGTCAAATGCACTAATAAAAGAATTTATTAGCACATATATTATTTGTCATATTCAATGTTTTCGGTACCCTAGCCACAACATTGCCTTTGGTATCTACCCTTGTGGTATTAAAATCCAACAGCCGTCCATCTTCAGTTCAATGTCATAAATGAAATGAGTGATGTGTTAAATAAAGTGGAGGTATTAGAGTAATAATTAAAAGGGATAATTTTATACTCACTTGGCTGGATCAAACATATTTGATAATACAAAACACTGAGTAGCAACAGAAGCTGGTTGACTGGTAGAAGTGGATGAAGCATTTGACTGTGATGTGAGCTGGAGAGCTTTTACTGCAGCCTGGGGCAATTCAAATCCTGTACCTGTAATAAAAATGTCATACTTAAAATAGAAGATGAGAATGCATATTTAACCATTCTCCAGTGAAGACTTTTAGTCAGATCCTTACAATATTACAATTGTGTGTTATAGGAAGAAATAGGATAAAGTTTCAATACTTGAATTTGCTTTAACAGCATTTTCAAAAATTATAACTACAATCAAAAGACAATACAAGTTAAGATAAAGTAGAAAAATATGAGCTTTATTTCTTCATTCATCAGTAATATTTAAAAATAATATAAATATCATTGATGAATAAAGAAATATGTGTCTTAGGGCTATAGAAAGAGTTCAATAAAACTAAAAAATGTTCGTTTCAGACGTAAGAGTTTGATTACACAGAATATCTTTAACTTGTCTTTCAAACCAAATATTGTTCAAATATATCAATTATTACAAAAGCATTAGAATCACATTCAGAATTATTTAACTGGGTGGAAGAATATATCGTATAGTATTGTTGTCACAAACAGTCTTTGAATATAATTTATAACACGCCACAGCTTAAATTCAAGCCATGCAACAATATCAGAGTACTGATTTTAAAGATAATTTGTAACATTTCCAACAGAAAAGTCTATTAAAGCATCAAAATTACATGCATCCATCCCTTTACAGAAATGTCACCCGAATGCATAAAAAGTTTTAAATTTAGAACCAAAAGGAAATTGATTGTTTAGACATTAACTGATACTTTAGAGAAAAAAAAGAAAAATAAAGACTGTGGAGCAATGTATTAAAAATCTAAAGATTTATTCAGCATTTTCCAGGATGCTTCAACAGTTGATTACAAAATTAAAATATGAGTAATAATGATAGAAAACATATTTTTTAATGAATCTGCATATTTAATTATGATTATTTATAAACACCAAAATATATTTTTATTACAAATTTTTCCAAAATAGACATTGAAATAAAGATGACCCTAGAACTTTTAAATTTCCACGGTAATATTTAATATAATTTTGAAAGAAAATGCAATGTTTTTCTGGTACAACTGTTTGAATCATTAAGCAATTAAATATTTAGAAAAACACAATTTAAATGGCAATATATATATTTCTTCTTCCTTACCTTCAGCTAACTTTGCCATTAGCTGTAAGCGCCCAGTAGCACCAAGGTCTATTCCTGCCCTATCCATTTCTTCTGTGTCTAAAAATGATGGTCCTTGAACAAGGTCAGTACGATCAGTGACAGTTCCAACTTTCATAGGTCTCCCAGCAAGTTCAAAGCCATTCAATTGATCTAATGCTTTTTTAGCACTTTCTGAATCATGAAACTGCAAAGAACAAAGAATAAGCAATAATTAAATTTATATTAATATTTAATTTATAAATTAACATATTTAAATTTCATAACTATGAATAACTCTCATGAACTTTAAGAATTGCTTAATAAGCGATAATCTTGCAATGCAATAATAAAGCAAGATATTTACAAAATCATATTTTACCTATTTAGTACAATCTATGCTGACAAGTGAAACTTAGCACCTGTGAAATTCTAGCTAATGTGCCATGTATTAGTATTCTTTTGGATTTTGAAAGAATAAGAAATAATGGTCCAATTATAACAAATTGTTTCATTTATTATCTTAGGTTTAAATGCTAACTGTCTTCAGCAAGAAAACAGATCCCTTCTCCTGATATATCATATTGAATTAACGTCTTGAAAATGTACAAGAACACACTTAAAACACATTATGCACATTTTAATCACAATCGGGTAGCAAATATTATAGCTGAACTTATACCTCACTCTTCAAACTTCCATATTAACTTTAATGAGCTTGTGTCAGCTACAGTAAAAATAGCATGCACCAATCATGTGAATTTCTTGAATTTATCATGCTACAATGGAAATATCAACCCATTTTTGACCCTTCGATCTTAAAAATAAAATTCTCATAAGAGGTTCTTCATAGCTTAATGATGCTATTAAATTATATAACTAAATGGTATGTGATTAATAACTTCCCCATGAAACAAATAACTGATTTTTTTTATTGTCTAATAAAAGATCAATTTCAGCTGACTCCTTTGTATGGTCACATAAAATAAAATGGGGAATTTTTGAAGAAAAAAAGGGTGAATCAATACATGATTTACTTTACAATAAATTTAATGATTTAAAAGAAAAGACAGGAATTTTAAAAAATATAATGAGTGCTGTTTTTTTTTTTTTTCAATGTGAAAAGGGGGCTAGGATATTTAATATTATTATCCATTACAATATATTAAGTCTAACTTTGAAGGACATTTGTATAATATATAACTAAAGCAAATAAACCAATAAAATAACTGACAAATATTTCATTAACTCACAATATATTGGAAACTACAAATGAAAATATTACCAAGAGTTCTTAGCTGAATGACTAAGGAAAACCACTGTGCATCAGATTATTACAAATAATTCATTAATATGAAAAAATCCTTTAATATTTGAAATACTTACAGTTACAAAGCCATAACCTTTGGATTTGCCAGTTTCAGCATCTTTCAAAAGCTCAATTTTGTCTATCTAATTAAAAAAAAAAAGATTTAAAATGACAAATAAATTAATAAAATTTGACAAAACTAAACACACAAAAAGGGAATTCAACACATCCCCAAATAAAATACAGATAATGAGCATTTTTTTAATGTGCATTGTGCTGTTCCTGAATGATGATCCATACCATGCTACTGAAATTTAAATCTTATTCTTCCAAATAAGAGATGGGGAGGAGGTAAATGACTGTTGGAATCAGAATTGTACTGCTATGCTGATTCTTTCAATTTACTTTGAATAAAGCTTGAATACTTTTATCAAATGTTATTTTAAAAACCAATTATTAAAGAAGTATATGTGAAAATGCACAAAAAATGGATTTCAAGAAATAACTTACTTAACTGCAATTATGAAATGCAATCTATTTAAATAAATTTAAAATTCAATACACTTCTGGAACACAAGTGACTTTATTCACAATATTTAACTGAAAATAAAACTTCTAAAAGAATTCCCTATGCCAACATTCATGCACTTTTAAGATTAAATCCCCTCTCCCTTTCGCTTACTACTTGGGTGGTCCAATCCCAAGGGCAACTAGTTGGACTTGGTGGCTTCACCACCTCATCAACCACCTTGCTAAGCTAAAAAAAGATATGTTATAGTGACAAAGAAATGAAATTAATAATTACAACTTTTATTCTATATTTAGTTTATGATTTTAAACTCAATAAAATTCTGAAATTCCAATATAGGAAAGTTGAATAAATTCTGAAAAGAATGGTACGAAACACATATATAGTAGAATCTTAGCATGGCAAGATCTCATTAATGCCGGATAAGGCATTTTTCCATATAACTGAATCTGGGTTTCTAGAATTTGAAATTGCATCATCTGAAGACTTTTGGTCATGTTTTTCGATCTACTGGCCACACAAGTAATACATCATATTGAAAATCATACAGATTATTCAAAATTAAAACACATATGCATTATTTTATATTTTAGAAAAACAAAATTAGATAACACTTTAAATACTATACATATTATCTCACATGAGAGTTGCGCATTTTTTAGTGTGATGACATATAATGTCAAATGACTACCTGCCTTCCAGACTGCTACCAGAGTATTAAAAACTCACTGCATATACAATGAAGCATCATATCATGTGCTGATATAGATGAGTATTGCTCAGTAGTTTTAGGAAGTCTGTAATTCTTTGACTGTTACTTTGCACATAACTTTCTTGGTTTGCGTGTTATCTTCAAAAGTGAGAGTGACAGAAAGAAAACTGTCTGCTCTCACTCAAGCCTATTATGCCTACACTTCACTATCTCGCTACATATTTTTGTCTCAATCTCAGAGACCTAAATTTTAGATTAGAATTAATACCATCAAAAGTGCATTATTTGACAATCTGAATTAAGTTGGAGCTGGTTATAGGAGATTTTACTGTATACATGAGTTAAAATAAACCCAGTATAATGCCTTTCATAAAAGGTTCAATTTTGGTTTATTTTTTCACATATAGAGAGTAGATTTTGTATATTATTAGCATAATTTCTTATAAACTTACTTTCCCAAAAGGTTCAAAAATCCCTTTCAGCATTTCTTCTGTGATGTTAAAATGCAGTGACCCAACATAAAGTCTCATTGGGCCAACATTACCCCTCTGGGCACTCATGGCACTTGCAGCAGCTCTATTTTTCTCAGCTTGAGTAAGCTGTACAATTATTGGAACACCTAAAAGTTTTTTTGAAGTATACCCCATGGCCTGCAAAAGTGACAAATAAAAAGTTACAATAAAATCAGCAATAATAACTATAAGTAAAATGCAAAACAATTTGAATTTCTGATTGTACAGAAGTTCGGTATAAATACAAGTTATCATTTAACAGGGAACAGTTATAACTACATGAAGATGTTATGCACATTAACTTTATCTTATAAAGAGCTATATTTTTTATATCTATTTTTAGAATATAAAACAATGGTCAATGAAAACACAAGACTTGCATATTTTATGAATGTGACATTATAAATTTAATTTGGGCGAATAATACTGTTGAAAAAAGGGTAATTTTGATTAGTTTGCAATAGGAAGCAAGATTTCATCACCATTTTTACTATTGTGCCATCCTTTCAATGACAATACTTCTATGAAGATTATATAAATAGCAATAACTAGAAATGTTAAGCCTTTTGTAACTCAAACGAAGAGCAAAAAAGTTGAATAATTTAAAATGTTGCATTAAATTTGTGACACAATACTCTGGATGTAAAAAAACAAAATTTCAATAGTTGAAACTCAAGAAGCAAACTAAAAAAAATGAGTATGTGACCTTAAATAAAATATTGAATTGCAATGAAAACTTATTTACTAATATACAACAATGAAATTTCAACAGCTCATGAATTACTTACTAATGAAACAGAATAAGTGTCTTGAAATTCAACATAAGCTATTCCTTTCGAACGTCTAGTCTTATTGTCCATTATGATCCTCACATCCTGGACCTATAAGAAGAATTGGCTCTTTAAAACAGGAATGAAATTGATAAAAAAAATACATAAATTTTAAAAAACAAAATTCGCTAGCAACATAAAAAAAAAATGCTTTTGAGATGTCATTCAGAGAAATCTTTTTTTAGAATCATTAACAGCTTTCATTTATATTTATTATCATTACTAATAATAAAGATGAATGTTTGTGTGTCTGTCTGTTGGCGGTCTACAGACTGTTGAACCTAGAGCTAAAAAATTTGGTACAGGTATACTTTGGAGGGTAGGAATGTGCACTTCGGTGACATTTTTTTAAAATTTTAATTCAAATTTTAATTATTTCAAAATTAAGCAAATTTTGTCCGTTTTTGGCCATTTTTTAGTGAATAACTTCGGAAAGAATTATTGCATGAAAATGATTTCTATACCAATTTAAAGTGCAAACAATTATCTTTCCAATGATATTAGTGCCAGTACAGTGTGATAATTAATTTAAATTTTAAAAGGTTTTTAATTGTCATTAACTATGGTCAAGGTCGCTCAAGAAGACCATTTCTCTTTGGAATTTTACAACCCCTATTATCTAAAATGAACAATTTCTGATAATAGACATTATTTCGCCATAAGGTTATAGAGGGTACACAGGAAGTTCAAAAATGGGGAAAATTCGTAGCACACTTTTTTTCTGAATATTTTTGGTTTTAATGAATAATTAATTTAATTTTGATATTTTAAGAAAAAAGTTCAAATTTTAATGCATTTTAAGTGTAGCTGGTACGTAAAACACCTTTTATGAGATTTTGTCAAATTTTTAGAAAAATATCAAAAAAAAACTCATATTATATACTGAACCCATATTTCAACAAACTCACTTAGAATACACAAAATAGAACGGAACAGAATATGGAACATTACATTAAAAGAACATTTAAATAGTTTTTTGCTCAGATAAATGTTTTCTGATATCACTCCTAATTATATTTCAAATAATCTCTAATATTTGTTTGAGTTACAGGATTATAGCTTTTTTTATTTCAAATAATACCAAATCAAAGCAATATTTGAAAAGTGGCAGCGGATAATTGCATTCATTTCAATTCTGTCAAAATTAGATTTCATTTATCTACCGACAAACTTAAACGTTTGACTTGAAATAACTGAAAATGATCTATCTATTATTTTATTTTGGATGCATTTGAATTTCATTTTTGATTTTGGAGCTATTTCATCTAAAAATTCAAGATTTTAAACATTTCACTTGATTTATAGTAGTCATTTGTCGAGATCTTCAGTTTTATCTATTATCTTTCAAGGCCAATAATTTATTAGGATCAGAAACCTCAATTGGAAATTACTTCATCGGGCAGCTTTAGTTCTAAACTATTAATGCAAAATATAAAAATAACAACTAATTAAAACAACTTGCTAATTTCTAATTTTACTGATATAACTGAATCATTTTTACTATTAATACAAGATGGTGGACGAACCAGGTGGCCGCCACAGTCGACGAGTTCCTTCTTAAATTAAAGAATGAGTTACACTTAAAAAAAACTTTTTGAATGCAGAAAAGCATAGTCTTTATTTTAAAAAAACCAAAATTTTAATTACTATTCTAAATATTTTAAATTTTAAGAACAGGAAAAAACACTATTGCATTTAGAGAGCCACTGTCAGACAACCTTGACCACTATTAATCAACATATTTCAAGACATAACTCAGTTATCTAATATCAATTGGCCAGTTGAAATGAAAAATATAAATAATATTCTACTCACCTTGCCAACTGGTGTAAAAAATTCTTCAAGGTCACGAGGCCTGACTCTCTGAGATAGCTGCATACAAAATACAGTTCTCATGTCTCTTTCTTCAGGAGTCAAGTCAGGATTTCTGAATAAAAAAAACGAAAAAGACTTTCTGTAACTTTTTTTTATAGCACATTTATGATCCTTAAAAGTATAAAAAATTCTATTTAACAAATATTTTAATCTTAAATAATTAAAAAAACCTAAAAAATATTTATATATGTTACAAAAATTACTTAATGAGAAATTAAAAAGACTTCAGATTCTATAAACAATTAGCATAATTATAAAGAATGCAAGCAATATCTTGTAATCACGCAAACTCCAAATAAAAATATTAATTACTTAAGATTTATTCTATGGTAGCTTAGAGCATTACAGGCAAATAATGAAAACTGGAATAGCTGAAATTTTTAACTTCTAATAATTTAATCAGAATTGGGTAAATGTCTGAATATTAAAAAAAAAAATGCAGAAGGTAAAGTAATGTAAAATAGTTTCAATTATGTAACATAAATGATATTAAGTGACAAATGAGATATTGCTACGATTCTTATTGATAACAGAAAACAGCAAATGGAATTTAATTCAAACAATGCTTTTTTAATTGAATAACTAATTTATTGAAAGAAAAAAATTAAAAAAATGTCTAACAGAAAGTTTTTAATGTAGTACAAAATGGCTATTTGACACAACATAAGGGGCTCCCATACAAAGTACGCACCACTCCCTCTTTCTTTTTTAAAAGCTTAAAAGAATAACATTAAAATCTGTTTCAAGCTTAAAGTGAATAGGTATAATAAAATGCACATTAAAAATGTACTATGTTAGAAAGCAAAAATGAGGAATTTAGAATATTTTAATTAGCATAACTTTTACATCAAATTCAAATTTCCATGTCAGAAATTTAGTACACATCTTGAATAATTTTTTAACAAATAAAAAATGCTAGTTAATATTTTGTTGCAATTTTTTTTGCATTTAGAATGGCATCCAAATGGCATGAAATTAACATGAGTATGTATATACACTCCATACTCTTTTAGTACATTCCTCCTAGAAAAATGTTTTCAAGTGTTTAATTGTATTTAACACTTTGGAAGCAGGAAACATAAAAATACATTTTCTCGAAATACCCAGAATCAAAATTTTAATTCAAAAATTTGACTTACTTACTAGTTTAGATAAATGGAAATGTTAATAATGTCTTCAGAATACATCCACTTTTCTTTTATAGTGTAAACATTGCCTAGAGCAAGCACAGTTATGGTTTGTCTTTTTTATTTGAGCTTGCATCTAATTTGTATCCGGCACACAATGTGTTATCATATTTCTGAACTGATTTTCACAACTGAATGATTTTTTTTTTTTTTTTAATTAAATCATTGAGATTTGGAGACTGAGGTGGTGTACGTAATTGCATTTTAACAGCTACACAACAGCCATAATTTAACAATTACAGCAGTATGCTTTGGGTTATTTTCTGGCTGAAATAAATATTCAACCCTAAAACCAATTCTAGTAAGCTGTTTTTAATTAATGCTGAATCAAAATTTTTCCTTTTATCTGGATTCTATCAATAAACTAAATTTCGTATCCTTTTTGAGTATGCCACATGCAAGAATTAAACCAACACCATACTTGACAAAGTAGTGAGGTTTCAGGTTAATAGCTCAGAGTTAGGTTTCTACCAAACAGCACTGACCATTACTTCCAAAAACATTCAATTTTAATTATTTCTAACAAATCCATTGCTTTTCTCTCAATTTACTGTGGAAATGAAAGGCTTTTTTTCTAGCTATAGACCAATTTAAATGTGCTTATCGGAATACTCTTCAAATTATTTCAGCAGAAACATGTTTTCCAATTGTTGAAGAAGTAGATGTAACAATTTTTATATCACTCATTTTAGGATTTTTTGCAATTTTTTTTCTATGTTGTAAAATTAAGGATTCTTTTTCTTCCTCTTCCAGGTTTATTAGCAATTAAACAAAGCTTTTTTTTTCTTTCTTAATTCTGGTTAATTTTAGAAGCACTTATGACTGTTGATTTTTCTTTAAAGTTACACACAATTCTTTATTTTATTCACACATTTAAATTTCCACTTTCCAAATATCTACACCTGTTTCAGAAAGAAGTCCAAAGAGAACAGTTCTACATTTCATTCTGAGAACAAAAATTTTATTTCCACAAGAAAGTCAACAATCAGCATGTTAAGAAAGTGAAAATACTATACAGGTTCATTAAAAAAAAGCAGTGGAAGCTAAATCACATTTTTTTAAGAAGTGCATATTTAATTTTATGACAGACAATTGGCAACTTTGATGTAAAAATTATGCTATTTAAAATATTTTTAATTCCTCATTTCTGTTTCCTAGCCAAGTAGAAATCTTATTGTGCATTTTATTATTCCTGTAACTATTAAGCTTAAATTAGAGTTTATGTCATATTTTTAAACTTTAAAAAGAGAGAATGGTATAATACTCAATTCAGAGAGGCACTGCACTATTATCAAAAAATCATAATAAAAAATAATATGAATTATTGTCTAATGGAATCTGAAATAATTATGAAGCTATTGATAATACTATTTCATTTACAAATGAATGAAATTTATACTTACTTGTGTAAGCGAGCAGGCTTTCCAAATTCATCTGAAGAGTCATTCCTAGACAGAACAAATGTTTAAAAATAAATACGAATTTGAGAGAAACAAAAAAAAACAGGTGTTTACAAACAGATAAACAATAATTTAGAAAAATGAATTTACATAACAAAACATTTTTCTTTTCATTATCTCTACCAATAATAAAGGAGAAAGTGTGTGTAGGCACTCTATGGAGTAGACCGCTAGACTTAGAGCTATGAAATTAGGTACGAACATTCTTTGGAGGGTACGACTGTGCACCTCGGGGACGGGAGGGGTGAAATTTTAATTACAATTTTAATTAATTAAAAAATAAGCAAAATTTTGGCGTTTTTTCTTAATAACGTTTGAAAATAGTACAGCACAAAAATCATTTTTATATTATCTGAAAGTGCAAAAAATTATCTTTTCAATGATATCAATAAAGTTGCGTGTTCGGTTTTTTTTTTTTCTCTAATTTTAATAACCTTTTAAAAATATTTTATGGCATAATTTACAACAATACTTTTCATTGTTGCAGTGCATTTCACACCGTTCTCATTGTTTAAACAAATATTTAATTGCGTGTTTCTCTTCCATTGTTTAAAGCTTAGAAAATATCATTTGGATTTTACTATCTTCCCTTATTTGATTAATTTTTCTGTGAAATCTGTAAATGAAGTCCTCAAGATGGCAAGTATATAATGAAATAATTCAGTAAACTGAAAGATTATCTTTGATATGTTTTAATTCTTTTTATCAGAGTGTTTTAAGTCAATTTGCATGCTGCTGGACATAAAATGTGCCACGCCAATGTTGAAATCAAATGTGTAGTTTACGTTAATGTAGAAAAGGAACAGAACAAGTGCAAGGCTACGAAAAGGATGCAAGTTAAATGTCTATAGCAATTTGAATTTTAAAACTACTTTGTTAAAGGAAGCATGAATATAAAATTATGCAGAAGAAATTCGGTTGAATTTTTATTTCCAGCGAACAAGTTGGTCGCCGAAGGTGATTGGTTAGTAATATATACACAAAATGTTATATACATATGTTACCTTTGAGGTAAGCATATCCTAAGCATTTTATAGCCACCGATCAGAGAAAAATGACTAAATGCATTTGATTCATATTACTGATGAAATTCAAAAGAATAATACTTTTTTGACTTCAAGCAAAATGCAGTCAATCACCATAAATCGCAACAAGTATAAAAACATTTTTATTTAAACTGTGAATTTAGATGTTCCCATTTGTGTATTTCAATCAAATTGTGAATTATTCATTGTCAAAAAAATAACTAGAAGGATTTTCAATAAAAATACTCAAACAAGCTGATTTTTATTTTGATCAAATCATCCATAAAATTTCAAATGGTTTTGAGTTGCTCTATTTTAAATAAAGATTTCTTTAATCATATGCAGATTTTACAGTACAATTATAAGTAGAAACTAGGGCCAAATGATCAAATAAGTAAAGTAAGCAACTGCCTAAGTGCCCCCCAACTTTGGGACCCCTGACACCTCATAATCTTTTTTTGCATTATTTTCAAGGTAATTTAATTTAGGGCTTTCAAATGATTTCCAAAAATTGTGTACTCAAATTTATTCAAATTAAAACCAAGTATCGCTTAAATTTCGGAACATTATTCTCCAGATTTTTTTCATGTCTTCAAATACTCTCACAGATCAGCGTGACCCAGTTTATCTTGTAGTTGGCTGTTTAACCAATAGTCCTCTCAATATTTTTTTAGAGATGTTGCAGATTTAAACTGAAAATTTATGTGATTTGGTCTCTCAGTTGAATACTAAAACAATTCAGAATGCAGCTAACACTTTAAATGGTACAATTGGTACGACAATTGGTACGAGACGATGCATGTGAAAGGTAAAAAACGAGATAAAAAAGATGTAAATAGTTCTTTTGATGTAAACAGTTTGAGTTTTTTTAATACAGTGGACGCTGCTCAATGTGATCACGGTTATGTTATCGTTTGCTTTATCAAAAACCTCTGGTCCCGAACTGACATATTTAAATGTACACAAAAATATTCCTTTAGTGTGAACACTACATTGTTTAATGTTATCAGCTTTGAAGTAAAAAATTGACAGACCCTTCATTTTCAACTAGTGTTAATGATTGACGTTCATGGAATTTTCTCTCTTCACATGTAAGGAAACATCTGGGAGTCGTTTTTCCCATTGTCGCCCCACAGAATGGCAGGAACTTTTAACAAGTTCCTGGAATCGGATATTGGCTGACATGATCAGAAACAGCTTCGCCCATGGAGGTTTCTGTGAAAAATTAGATGAAAAACTTCCAATTGTCATTGAACCCCCTGAAGGTATGCTGAAGTAAGAGTATGAAGAAGGCGGTTTCATTGATGAAGACATTCCAGTAGCTGTCAAACTGAGTGATTTGGAATTTTGCCAATCAATAAACGTGAAAGATTCCGACGGGAATGAACGTGTTGAAGAAAACCCTCCAACTAACACCGAAATGAGGCAAGCACTCGATATTCTGAAACGCAGTGTGCAGCGGCATTCAAAACATTTTAATAAACAATAGACATATGAACGATATATAAAAGAGCTGCTAAGAAATAACACAAGCAACAGTGGGGAATTTTAGCATTTTTTTTTTTTTTCTAATCAATTGAAAATGCTCCAAAATGAAATAATGAATGCAAATATGAAAAAAACAAAACTGCCTAGAATTTTTTAGGCAGTTTTGTTTTTTTTCATATTTGCAATCTAAGTTCACCTCTCATATGACGTGGGAAAAACGACCCATTTTGGCACAAAACGGGTCTGACGTCACATGTACCCAAACAGGGGAGAGCTCCTGTTTGCTCGCTATAGAGATTTTGCTTCTTTTCTATATTTTCCGACTACCACACCAGATAAAATAATGTCGGAAAGATACAAGTATTGTATTGTTCCTAAATGTGTTAATACAACTATAACAACACCTGATGAGTAATTTATCTATATTACATCTATTAAAATTGTATATCACGAAGCACAATAAAAAACAGCCTTGAATTCAATATCCATTTTTTTTTTAAAATATAAGGTAAGATTTTAATCATCAATTTTAAAGCAAATAGTTAAATTCAATTAGTTTTTAAACGCTTTTACTAAGTTCGAAATATTTCATGTTTGTATGTAAGGTTGGAATTTTATGATCGATTTTTCACTCACTTCTCAATGCACTAGAGTTCTGAAAATTTATATATTTATTGGGTCTTAATGAGAATGCAATATTTTAATAATTTTAGAGCTCTCAATTACCAATTTTTTTAAAAAATTTGCAAAATTACGTTTGCACTTGGTAGGTTTCAGTGGCACCATCTATAGTATTTTTCAAGAACTAGAGGTCTTCATAGGTGCTAAAGTAATGCTAAAATCAAATACAAATGTTGCAAAAGGACACGTCAATGACTCAATAGGATACATCACGGATGCCACGTGAACAAGTGTATGATCAAGAGATCCCATCAGTAAAAATAGACTTTGGAAGTGTGAGAGTTCATGTGATACAACCCATATCCATACAATTTCCAGTAAAATACTATTCCGGTACTGCTGGAAGAAGAATGCTTCCACTAATACTGTCATGGGCTTCAACGGTACATAAGATGCAAGGACGCGCAGTCAATTATGCAGTAATATATCTAAGATCGAAGCTATTCAAAGAGAAGGAAGTTATTCAAGCATATGTTGCACTAAGCTGAGTCAAATCAATGGATGGATTAAGAACTGAAGATTTAGACTGCTAGAAACTAACTGGTAAGAAGCCTTGTAATATCATAGCATTAGCAGAAAAGGACAGGATGAGAACATCCAATTAAAAAGTCCATTAAAAGCCAGCAAGTCCATTCGTACTCCGTTATATTAAAAATAATTCATTACTGTGTACCTAGTTAATATCACAAAGCATAAATAATCACAATTTCTCATATGGTACAATAAAGCATAGGGTCCTCCATTATGTACATCCTATCAGACCTTTTTTAATAAAATAATTGCTTTGGTTAGTTGATTTTAAAATATTTATAATACTGAATTATGACATAAATTAAAGATTAAAAACTTG
This sequence comes from Araneus ventricosus, assembly GCA_013235015.1. Taxonomy (NCBI): domain Eukaryota; kingdom Metazoa; phylum Arthropoda; class Arachnida; order Araneae; family Araneidae; genus Araneus; species Araneus ventricosus. The sequence continues at coordinate 364,983 of BGPR01000530.1, forward strand.
AAAATAATAAATATAAAAAAAACTTTAAAAAAAAACGCTTTTACCAATGCAGTAAAAAATAAAATTTTTTCTCAAACATCTTGAGGTCAAAACAAAAATCGTAAAAGCGAGAGGAACTGAAAATAATAGGAGAAAGATATAAAACCACAATAATTATCATAAGAAACGAAATGTTATTAAACATTCATCATATAAAATATATTATAAATGCGATTACAATTCTAATTTACATACAGCTTTTCTACTTGCGCCTCACACTTTTCCGATTTTTGTTTTGACCTCGAGATTTTTGAGAAAAAATTATTATTTTCTTTTTTAATGCATTGGGGTAAAAGTGTTTTTTTTTTTTTGGAGGGGGGGTATTCCTTCTATTTGATTACATGGAATTTATATTTTAGCCCTTTGAAGGGCGGTGGCACAGAGGCTGTCCCAACGTCTTTAAGATTTAAAAAAAAAACGCTCTTGTTATTTTACTGCTTATATTATTTCCAAGGATATTCAAATGTTTCTTATATATATATTATTTTAATTAAAATACCATTCAAAATTAATTAGAATATCTTAAATATAAGTTTAAATTCATGACTTTTTTGATGAAAATCGTTTTCATTTGTAGGGCAAGAAAATAATTCACAGAATTTTGATGCAAAATAAATCATTTAGATTCAATGAATAAATTCAAATCAAAATCAGCCTTCAAAAAGTCAATTTACTTATCAATTATTACAATTGAAAAAAAGGTAGATAAATTTATCTCGCCGCACATATAGGGTTTTCGATTTGTGTAGCCCTTAAATTCCTAGATTAGTCGCATTTGGTCGTATTTGAATATTATATAAAGAAACTTATGTAAATTTATAAGTTATTTTTACTGGATTTTTTATATTAATTACTATTAACTAATATCTGAAAGCTAATATTTGTATGAAGGAAATAATTTATATTCTTCATAGCAGAGTAAAATAAAACTTAATAAAATTTATTTTTAAAGAGCACACGTGTATTTAAAAGAATGCAACACCTGAATTTATTTTGATTGGACTTCTGAAATAAGTATATTCTGGGGGAGAGGGGTGTTGTAGGTATACGAAATTTCACATATCATGCAAAATCAGGTTTTTAGCTTTTCATTCTTTCTTGTGAGACAGAAATCATGCAACATAGTAATATACTACGACAGATTTCAACATGTGCGGAATCATTCAGCTAAGAGAATATTACAAAACTTCCCAGCTCACAGAACCTACTGATAAGCAATTTTAAAGATGAGGAATCAAAAGTTATATTGTATAATAACTCTTCAAATAAGGTAAAAGCATGCTAAACAGATCTTTTAAGCTTATTTTAACACTGACACAATAATCACACCAACAGAAATGTTTATTGTCGTACAACTCAACAAACTAAAGCGGTGATGCATTTCTAACAGATTCCGAGCGTGTCCTTGTCAAACTTCCCCGCCTGCAAAAACTACTACTTGAGATGGATTTGCCCACCACATAGGGAAAGGCTCTGGAATCGAGATGCTGGTAACGGGTAGCTTTAAAAACCTACCTGTTTTTCTTAAAGCAAAGAATATTGTGGTATAGTATAGAGCTTTGTTCCGGTTACTGAATGCATTCAAGGGAAGGTATGAACAGCTTTTTCTTGGAGATAATTTACGAGCCACAGAAGTAGTGGTGTAAACTGGGGGAAGTGTATATCACGGTAAACCACTTACAATAATTACTACTTAATCTGAGGGGACCAACAAATGTTGTAAACGATGGGAATGTAAATGTGGGGTAATACAGAGTTCCATACTGATAATTTATCACATTATATATTTAGAAGACAACTAAAATATAAAGAAAAAAAAAGACTTCACATATTACCCTCTTGAGTCCTTTTTGGGAGATGGTGATCTATTTTTTGGTCTACTGTTTGAATTTTTCTTTTCGTGCGGACTTCTGGACCTACAGAAACCAAAATATGTTTTATAGAAGGCTCTTCAATGAATAAATATGCTAGAATATAAAATTTTTAACTATAAATGCAATAAAAAAGAATAGAAATTTGAAGGGAGAAAACTAGCTTAACATACACATATAGTTAATATTATCTAATATTAAGATCGGATTAAATCGGAGATGATGTGAAGTTCTTGAAAATACACACCACCCATTGCTGAGAAAATATTCGTAATTCGAAAAATTAGAGTAATATTTAATAAATGTCAAACTAAGTATGAATGTAATCTACTATATATATCTTTATTAATCATAATTAACATTTTAACAAACAAAATTCAAAACATGAAAAGAACCTTCACAGCAGCACTGCATCACATAAAATGCCAATATCCAATAATTACTTTAGAATAAATTGAATATTCAAAAGTAAATTTTATGGTCATCAAAAAAAAGTTTTCATTTATTTCTCTCAAAACATTCCTTACTTCATTTCATGTGCTACAAATTAACACTTTATAAACAGAAAATTCTCAAAGTTGAAATAACAAGATGACAAAAAGCAACAATCACAAGATGTTTTTATTTTATACAGCTCAAATTAATTCTTTAATATTCCAACTCAATATAAAGGTATGGTTAAGGTAAACATAATAAACGTAAAAAACCAAGCATGAAAAATCATACATCTGTAAAAATTGGGTAAAATTTTAATGTAAAGTCAGGTTTAATAAATTTATTTCAGGGCCAAAGTACATATTGCATAAGCTCTGTACCATGTATTTATGAATAAAATGGCTGACAAAAAAAGCAAAATTTTGAAATTATTAGGAAAAAATCCAGAAATGTCTACAAAATCCAAAATTTAAAAAAAAGAAACTTTTTTCTTTTTATAGTATCCCACACAATAATTCTCATAGCAATCCCTTCTCGAGATTGTATAGCAATTAATTGAAATTTTATTTAAAAATTCATTTTTAAGATGCTGCACAGTTTCCATACAACGTTATTTTACTTATCTCTATAATTATTATTGCTATTTACTTCCAGTATGTATTTTTAGTTAAGGAAATTGAAAAATGCTACTGATGTTATAAATACAACCCAAACTTTCTTGGTGGGGGAAATACACCAAATGGCAGTAAAACGCGTTATTCTCCAACACAGGTGGAGAAAAATGCTGTGCCTTTTTTTTCCGTTGTAGAATGGTTAAGAAACCGAAAATGCAATTTGAACGTCTTTTTTCTAGCCAACTGAAATCAAAATTGGACAGAGATCTACAATTAAGAAGTATTACTACCACATATCAAACCTTATTTATCTAAGCCAACGGGGTTTAGGAGTTATCGTCTTCACAAGTATGTGATTATACAGACTGACAGACACTCAACTCCTTGACAGAGTTGGTCCAAAATTTGATACAGACCTACATTCCTGATGATAAAACTATGTACCAAATTTTATCCATCTAGCAATTTAAGTTTTTGAGTTATCATGCCCACAGGAACATGGACAGGCAGACTTCCTGTGGATGAATTTTGTCTAAAATTTGATAAAAACCTACAGATTATGTGTAAAGATCACATACCATATTTCATCACCCTAGCTCTAAAGGTTTTTGAGTTATCATGTTCACAGACAGACACATGGATACACTTGCAGACAGACATAATTCCAAAATTATGAGATTTTCGGACTCGGGGAGGTCTAAAACGTGGAGATTTGCCAAATCTCGAGTTCAAATTTTTTGACAATTACAATACTTTCTCTTTGTACACTTCATATATGAGAAAGTAAAAAACAGTATATCATCTAAATCACACTGTACAGAAGGAAACGTTTTGAGTATCTTTACAAGTACAAAATGTTGATATTGTGATTATCATTATTAAAACATGTCAAGCAGCTGCAAAAGAAAGTGGAATTACAAGTCATTGATTTCAATTTATATTTGAAATCAATCACTTGTACTTCCACTATCTGTTTCCATTATGCCAATGTTCTCCAAAAATGACCTTTTCCTTAAACATTATTTGTAGTATATAAACGTCAAAAGATAAATAGGCCATCCCATAGGAAAAACTCAAAGTGCTCCAAACCTAAGAGCCACTTTATTAATTTATATGCTGCCACTTGCCTTGAATCAAATGACAAGTAAATGAAGTATCATGCTTGAAATACAAATATAAAACTAAGGGGATGACAAGTTTTTTAACCCTTTGCACTCAGATGCCTCCTCTCAGGCATTTTAAAAGATGCATTATTTTGATATTCTTGATTTTGATATACTTAAAAAAATTACATAAAAAAATGCATAACTACTAACAACATACTAAGTCACAGATTAAAGAACTTTTTAACTTATATAATTGAATTTATGAACTTATACAAAGAGAAAAACAATTTATAAAATTATATTTTTAACTTTTCAAAACAATAAAATAAGCCCTTGTATTCAGTGAATATTTGTGCATCTAATTATTTTTCTGAGTGCAAAAGGTTAATAATAATATGATTTCTTTTCATATCCATTTAATGCATCATATTTCTCATTTTCTAACTAACATAATTAGTTTCAGCTTTTAGTCAGATGGTGTTTATGGTTCTAATACTTGGAAATCATAAATTTTCAAATATTTACACAGTTTGAGTTCAACCTAACCTAATGATGCATTATCTTAGGTTTTACTGAAACTGTTCGATAGATATCAGATATTATGAAATCAACCTTTCAACTTTTTTGTAATTTAGAAGGTAATCTATAAAATAATTTTACTTCACTAAAGGCATCTCTTCATAAAAAAAGGTAAAGTTTCATTGTGTACAATTAGTAATGTAGAAAAAGGTTGTTGAAAAGGTTAAAGGTTATAGAAACCTAATTCATTCCACATTTTATCAGTTTCACAAAAGATCTGAATTAATTCATTTTTTCATGAATTAAGGATTCAAATTATTAATTACATAGACTTAAGTTATTTTAATTCACCTCATTTAAAGGCTGAAACTAAACTTTAGAAAAACAATATTGATGCAATTGCATAAATACATATTTTACACATAGCAACAACTTAAAATACAAAGATAAAAGATGGATGGAGAATGGTTGCATTTGAATTATTGTGATATGAAAACATAAGACCAACAACAATCTTAAATATATGAAAAACTAAATTTGTTGCAAAATGTAATGATAACAATTTGACACAAGAAATAATCTTAACCATACAATAAAAAAAACACAATGTAACTTTCTAAAAAGTTTGCTTTCTTTTTATTAATGTCAATTTTTATAGATATGACTTAAGATTATAATTATGAAAATGTAAAATAAACATTAAACAAATTAGCAAAAATTTAAACCAAACATAGATCAAAACAAAACGAGGTCTCAAAAATAGCAAGCTGGATTATATTATTGACCAAAATACTTAAAAAAAAAAAAAAAAAACAGCACAAGCACCATGAATTTTGTAATTAATCTATACGATTTTCTAGAAGCAAAAATGTATGAATGTATACTTTCTTTGTTTAATTTTTATTATAACTAAACAAATGTTTAGAACAGAATTTGAAGTATAAAGAAAAGTTCTACTTTACCAATATAAGGATTAAAGTGTGAGACAAGCCATTGAACTTACTTTCACCAACAGAGAAAATCAATGTCATGGTTTTCTTTACAGGAACAATATTATTCTACCATTAAGATATTTGTAAATCTTCCTGCATAGAAACATATTTCCCATGGTCAGATTAGGAACAGCATTTAAAACAAAAGAACATACGAAAAAGTTCTTCCATTAGAGGGAATAAGTTCCGTAGTACTGTTAATGGGTAAAAATTTTTTTTAAAAAAATGCCCCACTAGTATAAAAATAAAAGATACAAATAATTTAACAATGCTAAAAACCTTCCTAAATAAACCAATATTAAATAGATTATTTTTTTAATAAGAAATATCTGCTGATCCATTCAAATCTAAAAGAAAAATTTCAATCTTGCATTTAAGCATATTTCTTCTTTTTATCCCTTCCCAACTTTAATAAAAGTATATTTGCATACAAGTATGCAATAAGTAATATCACAACTCAGGATTTTTTAAAAAATCATATATAGAGTTCAAAGACATATAATCACATGTATAAATTATTGCAAGAAATTAAAAATTCATGAGATAACATTATGCAATGCAAAATGTAAAAACAAGCAAGCAAACAATAAAATGGATAATTTAAATGAAGAAATCTATAAGATGTTATGGTAAAAAGGCACAAAACTGAACAGATTATATGACCTACATTACATTACATTAAAAAACAAAAGCAAAACATTATTAACTTGTTTTTTATTGCATGGGTTTAATTTGCAATAAATTCTACAGAAATGATAAGCGTGAAGGTTAAATAAGTTTACAACTAGCATCACATCTCATCAACATAACCACATATTCAAATTTCCGAAAAATTTGAAAATTTTAAATAATGCAAATATTGGAAATGGAAATTTTAAACATGTTTCTTGATTTGCAAAGCAAAGTTTCCAAAATAAAATTGAAAAATGTACAGAAAAAAGAGTTGCAATAATAAATAAAATTACAAAAAAGTAATAATGAATACCTAAAAACTATATACTCACTGCTGGTATAATTAATTTATTAACCAGCATGGTAGAGAAAAACAAGTCCTGTAGAAAACACAACCAGAATTTTTTTTACAAAACAATCATATTCACAAATCTGGCTAGTAAATACCTTAAAAGTTTTCAATGAACATTTGTGAATGATTTTAAAGAAACAACAGTTTCTCATACAAACAGTAGCAGAAATATTTCAAACAAGCCGAAATTCTCAAAAAAAAACCAATGGATGGAAGAAGAATATTTCTTTCCCAAAATATGCAATTAATAATAAAAATAAGAAAAACATCTATCAAGCAAAGCAATTTGCAAGCAGCATAAGCAATCTCATGAATTTATTATCAATCGTTTGTTCATTACTAAGCATAAAACTGTTTTTTCCAATTAAGTTTCAAAGAAACAAATCTGAAAAATCTACTTCAGCAGAAAAATAAATAATTCAAAACTAAAAGCAATTATGAACTTTTTTATACCTGCTTCTGTGGTCACGTCCAAACCGCCTATTACGATAACCCCTATTTCCATTGAATGAACCTCGATAGGAATTCCTGGGATTATAATTCCGTCTTCGATCGGGACTTCGACTTCGGGGTCTTCTATTTCTTGAAGAATGATCGCTGCTATTTTTTCTGTCTCTTACTTGAGTTGAATCATGCCGATCTAAACTGCGACTTCGATCCCTTTTGCTACTTTTCTTGTCACTCTTCAAATGATTAGATTCCTTTGATTCTTTGTAAGAGCGTTCCCTTTCACGGCTCCTACTGCGCTTCTTCTTTTTGCTTTTCTTCCTATTGGAAGTTGAGAAAATTAAATTAGAAATTAATGTAAAATCACAATTATTTTTTCAGATTATTATTTTATCATAATTATTTATCATACTTTTACAAGGAAAATTTTAAAAGATAACAATATTATTTTAGTTTATATTTAATATTATAACAATTCTGAAATTTTACAATAGGTTCAAAAAATGAAAATCATACTGTAAACTAAACTGTAATTTTAATAACAGGGAACTTCCAAATTTTAATCATTGCCCTATATTCATTAATATACTAAAACAATTACCAAACAAAAAAATTACACAACACTAAACAACCTAAATTTTGTTGCACATTATTAGCTTGACTAACTTAAAATTTGGCATCAGTTCTGGTATAATAAAAAAAAAACATTTTAAATAAGAATAGTCAAGCAATAATAGTTTATATACTTTTTGAAAAATATTGATAAATAATAAGGCAAAAGTTAAGTTTAGGGTACGCAGCCTGCTCTTCGCTTTGCATCACCAACTTTTTGTTGCCAAAGGCAAGATGGTTTGGCGATGTGAGGACATTTTGTTTGGGTGAGCAGTGAACATTTTATTGCTTTCTTGCATACGCGAACAAGACAAATTTTTTAAACTTAAAAAAACATCAGCGGCTTCACTTTCAGCAAAGCCGGTAACTAGTAGCTTCACTTTTTCATTGAATGTTAGGAATCTACCTTCTCTAAAAAAATTCTGTAAAATGTCTAAATTAAAACCATTAAATTCTAAATGAAATATTATGCAAATTCAATTAAATCGTCCAATAAAATTTAAATTAGCACATAGCTGACCAATCAAGACGAAGCTTCGAAGTGTGGAACTCCAACTTAATGATGCGCAGGCCAGACACTAATTTCAACGTCACTACGCAACCAAAACAAATGTAAACACATCACGAAACCATCTTCCTCTTGGCGTCAAAAAGGTGGTGATGCAAAGTGTGGAGAAATGGCTCCATACCCTAACTTTAACTTTTTTTTTTAACTTTTTATAATTACATGTAAAATCATGCTTTAACTAACGAAAAGGAATGCTATTTTCATTCAACAGTTCATTTCTTGTATGAGTCAAAATTAGAAGTGGCACACTGAACTCATGACTTTAAAAGAAATCAGTTTGGATCATTGCATTTTTAATATTTTTACAAAATGCTATTTTAAGTTTTTTATTGAAGCTCAAGAAACAATTTAGACTTCATATCTGAACTGCTCTTATTACTAATATTCTACAAATAAATCAAAAAACTAATATAACAAAAACATCATATCATATTAAAATTGGTCCAACTTCCACCCCAATAATTCACTTCTTGCAATTACTTGAAAATCTTAAAACAATAAGTTTCTTCTTTTAAAATATTAGCTGTTATTTTCATATATATTACTTATCAGATTTGGGTATAATTTCTATTCTACTTAGAGATAAATCAAACGTTCTCATTTTTTTTCAAAATTCATTTTCAGGAATGTCTGTTCCTTCAAACTTATACTAGATGTATCAGGAAACCAAGATGAAATTTCACTGTATTTATTTATATTTTTATACCAACAGAAATCGATACCAGTGCAACTGTACTCCCACGTATCCTTTTAGGAAACAGTTCTTCATTATTAGATAAGATATATTTTATTATTTAGGTTTCTAACTCTTCTATTTTGAATATATATGTTCTGCACATTACACAGCTAACCTTTTCAAACAGTTCTAACCTTTAAGGTCAAATTATATTTAGGAAATGGAAATTTTCAAAAGTGGAGCACTTCACATTACAGTTTGTGTGTCATAACCCATATGTGTGGCCCATAGTTAGAAATGTGTTGATCAATATTTTTCCGTTGAAGGTCTTCCAAAACTTTCAAAATATTTTCTGATCCTGCAAAAAATAAAGTTAAACCACTGATTCTGCAAAAATTAAAGCTTTCCAATCATATATAAATATTATTGATTGCGATAATTACTCATAACTTTTAAATGATCTCAAAAAGAAACAATATTGAACATAAAAGTGAAATAAAATACTGAAAGACATAACACAAAAAGATATAAACAGTTTGAACCAATAAAAGAAAATTCATTAGAATAAAGAATACAAGCATGTTTACCTTCTTCATATCTAAATTACAAATTAAAGTCAAATGAAAACTGAATTCAGTTTCTAGAAGAAAGTAAACAAAAATTAAATGCCATCAAAAAAAGGTATATAACAAATCTTAAAAAATGGTTACTTTTTTTCATGATCTGGTGAAGGAGACTTTTTCTTTTCAGCCTGTAAAAAAAATCAAATATAAGTTAAAATGTTCGAGAATAGAAAAAATGTCAAAGAATCAAATGTTTAATTGCACAAAAATACAGCAGTATTAGATGCTTTTTATGAAGTTAAGGTAGAGTACTGATTATAGAATCAATACACTTTACCGTCTGCATATATAAAATCGGTACGGTACATGGCACAAAAAGCGCTTTTTTTTTACGATGGCAACGATTGGTTTGTTTACAAAACAAAAATGGTAGCCATGTTAGGCATAACTTCAAAATCATAACTTGCTACTATATTCTATCTAGTGTAAAAAAACTTTTTCTAAAAAAAAATGAGTTAAGACGTAGAGTTCACAATATTTCTTACAATATAATGAGACTTTGGATGAAATTATTCAAAAGAAATCAGTTAGAAATGAAGCAGATGGGCTTAGGCAAGCCACAGAACGTTCAGATGATAATCAAAATAGTTTAAGTCTATGAAGGGGAAATAGTGTTAAATTCAGAAATTGAGGATATCATGGAGCTTATTATTTTTAACAATGCATATTGGGTACTTTTCCGTTATACACATACAACTTGGTGCCATTTTTGACGTTGCGAATTTTTTTGGAGCATTGAATTGGCTCAACTTCCTTCTTGACAATAATTGACATGAGCTATCTTTCTGGCTAGCTCAGGGATGAGATTGGCAAAAAGGCAAAAAGACTGAAATCATACGTGAGCAAAACATTTGTACCATAATTTATACGAGAAAGATGTTTTAAGAAGTAAAACATCAAAACATGCAACATGATGAAAATATTACACTATAATAATTAATAACTTAATTATTTATAATTCAGTACGTATAAATAAGAAAAAGAATATTAAATTATTATTAAGTCATTCACATTAAAAGTTAACAAACAAGTTTAACACATCATCAGGGGCACCAGAAAATACAAAATTAGACATTAAAACATATTTACCACCCAACAGAAGTCGGAGAAGAATTATATTTAATAGCCTTTTGATAAAAGTTTGCTCAAAAAAAAATAAGGACAAATATATATATATATATATATTGCTTCATGCAATTGTGTACAGTGTATTAGCTCTTTATAAATTTTAATAATGTATCATATACTGAATTCTGTTTTATTCCTTTAATTTTAAACATTTTTGCAAAAGTAACAGCACAATGATTTTGCACCTTATAAGGCGAGAGGGTCGAGAAATTGTACAGTTACAATCACAGATTCATTTAGCATTATTGTTATTTGAAACCCTTTGAAACACTTCCTTAATTGTTGCAGAAGTGATTTTCTTTCGTTTTTTTATGTGTGGCTTTTGTTGGTAACAGATCTCCATTAACACGCTTCACCCCTTGTTTTGGAAGACTCCTATCTTTGACAGATTTTTCTTCAATCAAGGATGTGTTTGCATCCTCTGAAAATTTATTTTCAGTGGAGGCTAAAGTTTTTGCACAGTCTTTATTAGTATCTGTCTGTTTAATTACTGGCACGGTTGTCGGGACTACATTATCTCTAGAATGCCTACGTAAATCATCTGTTTTATTTTTTATCTTAAAAAGATTTTTTTATGTCTTATTCTCTGCTTCTTTGCTGCATTTGCACACAGCTTTTTAGCTGCCTCTTTTGACAGGAGTTTTTCTTTTTTCTATGTAGTTTATTTATTTGTTTTTGTTCCATTTTTTTATTTCTTCACCTTGGTACACCCTATAAGATAATCTTAAGTTTTCAACTAATTTTTTTTCAACATGTTCATGCAAAACAATTTTTTTTCTTTTTTTTTTGCAAAATATACCACAGAGGTTTTGTTTTCTGCAAAAAGGTGGTACTTCATACTTTGAATGGCACTGAATGTTGGAATGTTCATTCTTGTAGAACTTGCGGATATAATGCTGATTCGTTAGTAGAATCTTGAATCAGCTAGTTTCCTAGCCGGTGGAGTTAAGTCGCATGGTCAAGCATATTTTCCCAGAATTTTCTTTCAAAAACGGAAAATAGGAAGGTTTCTTTTCTTTGTGTAAAAGCGGAATTTTCAGAAGAAAAGGCAAATTTTTGCCGGGGGGGGCGGAAGGGGGGAAAGAGAAAAAAACGGAATTTTGAGGAAAAATAAAGTAAAAAAAAGCGGAATTTCTCCAAAATAACAAAGCGGAAATCTGTCAAAAAGCGAAAGAAACTCATCCCCGCTACCTGAAGCGTCCGGATCCAGAATGTGCAAATTTGGCCGAAAATGCATGGTGTGCAAATAACACTGCGCAGGTGCTCTGCACGGAATCAGCTAGTTGTTTCTAAAATTGAATGACACCTAAAATATAGACCAGCTTCTTTGTAATTTTTAATTTATCAACTTGCATACAGTACATTACTGTATGCAATACATTACTTTCAAACAAGATTTTCTCATGTATTTTTAAGAGTGTCTCAGGATTAGTTTCGTTGGTTATATTAGATTAATTATATTACATTAGATTAGTTATATTAATGTTCTCATTTTGAAGCAATAAAAGGGCTATTTGGGGATGGACTTTGTAATTTTTAACTGTGACCAGATGATAAGGAAGACACTCAAGTCAGCACTCCTTCTTCAAACTTCCATGCCACAACCAGCAAGAGGGCATGTGATCTTTGACATCAGATTTGACATGCACCAGGACTAAGCATATGTTGGATTTTTGGTAGAATCAGTTTTAGAGTCTCCAAGTCTTCAATCTCAAAACCTAGACTTTACCACCAGGCCACCATGTGTCTCAAGAACAATCACTGCTGTATTCAACTCTCAAGAGACAAAAAATGGTTCATATTAAAGATTATAAATAATTCAATGTCAGCTGCCAATTTAGGCAGATAAATTTGTCTCATAAATATGATAATTATAGTCAAAGCTATAACTTATCAAATCTCAAAAGTATTTCATTTTTTTAAAATTAACAATTAAAATTAAACAAAATAAATTAAACATAATTCAGCTTATATCTGAAATTTTATTTCAGATTCATACAAGATTTTTAAAAATCAAATTGTTAAAAAAAAAATTGTTTGTATAATTTTAGGATTTTTACTACCAAAATTGATAGATGAAATGGAGGGTTCAGAGTGAGCCAAGTCCATGTTTTGCCCTTCTTGCACTAACCATGGTAGGGCAGAAATGATATATTTTCTATGCAGTTCTAATTCAAGTCCAAAGATCAATTTGTATCCACCAAACAGCAGGAACAATTAGAAGTCCATTGTTATTTTAAATGCAGCTAATCACATTTAAGATTTTTTTTCACAGAAACGAATATTTTGGACTTGGTTCAAGTTAACTCTCAATTCTCCAAAAATAACACACATAAAAAAATAATTTTAAAAAGCATTCATGAGAACTACATGAAAATTATGAGATATTTCAAGACATTTTTCTTTAATGATCATGCATGTGCATGATGCAAAAGATAAAAGAGTAAAATATTTTTTAAATCATTTGGGGCACTTATTAAAATGATACTGCTTTTATACATATACTAGAAGATTTGTGTCCATCTAAGACAGGCTTTTAGCCCTTCCAAACATATCTTGTATCCCATTGTCACGGATTTACTAATGAGAGTCATAGTAGAAACTCTCATGTACATTGGCAGAGTGCTTAAGAAATTTTAAAAAAAGGCATGAAAAACAGAACTGATGAATCAATTGTCACTAACCTTCATTTAATAAGAACCTTACTTTTAACTTACTTTTTTTTTACTTTCATTTTATCCAAGTAGAAATAATGCAAAATCCACTAACAGAAAAAAAAAATATTACCAAATACAAAAAAAAAAAAAAAAAAATACTGGAGGAAAATATTTGCAATAGCATGCGCCTTTAATTCAAATATTAAGTAAAAGGAGCCTTTCAGTATAAGAATGGTTAAGGAAAAAATATGAAATGCAAAATATATAGAAAGAACCCTTTTAACCAAAACAAAAGTATTCTATACTAAGTTCCAACTGATCCTTGAAGTGAGGGTAATGAATCAGCATAAACAAAAAAGAAATAAAACTGCTAATTTGGCTCAATTTACATACAAAAAATGCCATGAATCAATTGCCAAAAAAGAAATGAAACAGATGAAGTCATCTTATTGACTCTTACTCTAATCCAGCATGAATAAGTAGATGAAGTGAAATTTACAATGACGTAATTAATTTTTATTTTTGCTTAGTTTTAATAATAAAAAAAAAACTGTCTGATTTCTTTGACGCCATAACAGAAATCGGATTTGTGCGTTCATTAATGAGGAAGAGCAAAGGACTCCTCCCGTGTTACTTCCATGTCTGGACAATTCTAATATAGATACTGCTATAGCTGCTTTTGCTAAAAATACATTTACAGGGTTTGTACACATTTCCTTAAAAGAAAATCAAGGACAATCAAGGACTTTTAAGGACTAAAAAAACCAAAAAATAAGGACCTCTAAATTGAATAAACTTAACGAAGTGTCGCACGCATTTTTAAATAAAATGTCTCATTTTTGCAAATTCAACCTATTAGATGATAAATTATAATATAAAACATAGAAGATACATCACAAATTTAACACAACAAAACTCTAAAAATATGAGTAAATTGATGAAAAAAAAAACCCATGAAACTAGTAATCAAATTAAATATCTTTTAATTCCAAACTTTTTTCATTCAATTTTACATTCAAGGTATTTATTTTAATTTCTTTTTCAGTAATTGTTTTTCTTAGTTCATGCGATTGAATAAATAAATTTATGTCCTTTGACTTTTCAGCCTCATTAACTAAATCATTTGCTTTCTCATTTGTTTGGTGCATGTCCGTTTGGAGGAACATTTTCTTTTATTTTAAAAAATCTATTTCCTCCTCTAGAGCTTTTCGTTTCAGTTGTTTTGTTTCAGTCTTTTCTTTAGAGCTTTCACTTTCTAAATACTGCATGTTTTTTGCTTTAGCTGAGGTGACAGCCGTCCTCATTTCTTTAGTAATTTTTAAGTCATAAATAGCCCAGACAGCTTAATAAATTCATGATTTACACGCCGGAAAATATATGAAGCATCTTTTAAATTTTCTATTTCCAGGGTCTTGTTCACCGAAAAACCTCATTGTCCGTGTGACAGTATTAATATCATTTTGATAATCTTCCAAACTTTTTCATAATGATTATTGCTAAAATAAGTTTGTAAAAAATTATCAAGGGAATCACTCTTTGGATTGAAAAAAGTAAATTCAAATGAATTTGGCTTTAAAATATTTAACAGAAAATCTGCATAGAGTAACAAAATTTTGTCGCAATCTTTTCCCAAAGTACATTTATTTTGCGACAATACAATCAATACCTTTTTCATTTTTTCCTGTGCTTTTTCGGGATATCCAGCCATTACTCGTGGATCAATGCAAATCGCAGGTCTTACTAGTGCGTAATTCACAGGACATTTCTGCATGAAATGTTTTATCATTGTTATGATGTTTTTCCGACTATCCTGTCTGAGTGAGAAAACATCCTTGTCTTCTAATTCCTTATTTTTTATCTTTTCTTTTATTAGTTGCTCTGCAGCAAATCCTAAATACACTTAACTTTTATCATTATACAAGTTTGGGTCACTGAAGTTGAATTTGCATAAAGTCTCAGGTTTCTCAATTCTTTCATTCTCTGGTTTTAAAATTTTGAAATGTTGAATGCAATCATTAACAAGTTTTAAAAACATCACTGGCAAAAAAAATGGAAGTAAAGGTTTATCACTTTGATACTGTTCTAAAAATGGTAACAGCACTTTTGACAATCATTCCTATGGAACCATGAACCAATAAAGACCATCTGTAACTCATCCTTATTTCCCAAAGTGTATGCGATGGATATGGATTCCTAGAACGCGAGCAGTGTCGTCCCCCCACCCCATTCCGCGAGAGCCACGGCGACCGAGATTAGAGCCGTCGAGAAGGAGGAATTAGAAAAACGATAATCGGTGAAATTTTAAATTTTTTAATGATGACAGTAAAAAGTAAGGACTTTCAAGGACTTTTTAAAAATGGGGCATAAAAATAAGGATTTGTAAGGACTTTTAAGGACTAAATGTAAAAGTAAGGACTTTTAAGGACGCGTACGAGCCCTGATTTAGCCTCCTCTGCAAAAAAAAAAAAAAAAAACTACAGTAATCACCAATAGACAGTTTTCCTCTGAAGAATTTGATGTTCTTGATGTAGTATTTATTCCTCCAAGGGATATTGTCAGCATACTATGGAAACTAAATATTTCTACAGAAGTTCCAGTTACTAAATCAGGGTGCGTAGTGAGAAACTGCAGCAAAAATTAAGCACTTTTAAGGACTTTTTAAGCACCTTAACCAAAAAAATTAAGCACCTTTGTACATGCATACGTCAACACACGCATTTTCTAAGCATATGATGATTTCTGTTTTATAATAATGCATAGTTTTTATTGAAAATTTAAAAATATATTTTTTTTATTTTAATATTTATTTCTGTATTTGCACAACGTCTTCTATTGTAAAATAAAGGATGTATTTTTGATTTTACAAAAAAATTTTAAAAAATGCAAATTGTCATTATCAAAAATTAAATCACCTTTTATAAGATTAACAATAAAAATCTGTTACCTTTTCTTCTTCTTGAAATTAACAAATTACTATTTAATTTGCCCCTTCGGGATAATTATTCCAGTATTTCAATATAGGGCTCTACCCATTGTTGAAGTAAGAGGGAGCATTAAAGAGGTCATTAATGAAGGGTTTGAAAAAAAAAATTAAATCATATAGTTTTGAAAATTGGTACACATGCTCGTGATGGTCTTCTGATGAATGTATAAAAGTCCCTGGCCCTGAGTGATTTAACGATTTAAAGAGCGTAAAATTCCCTACAAAAATATGCTTTTATTTTTCTTCCAGCTTTAATGGTTTCCGAGATAATAGGTCTCAAAGTTTGCCACCATCTTGGATTTTATCCCCACATTTTCTCAGTTTTTCTTGAATATCTCGAAAATTATTTGGTTTTCAAATCACACGTGATACAACAAATTAAAGAACGTAAAATTCCCTACAAAAGAGTGCATTTATTTTTGTTCTAGTTTTAATAGTTGCCGAGATAACGGACTTCAAAGTTTGTTACTGTCCTTGGATTTCATCTCCCTTTTATATCTCCGAAACTATTAAAACTAAAAGAAAATTAAAAGCATGTATTTGTAGGGAATTTTACGATCATTAATTTGTAGTATTACATGTAATTGAAAATTGAATAGTTTTTGAGAAATTCAAAAAAAGACGAAAAAAGGGGGATGAAATTGAAGATGGCGGCAAACTTTGAGATCCATTACCTCTGAAACTATTATAGGTAGAACAATAATAAATGCATGTATTCGTAGGGAATTTCACGCTCTTTAATTTGCTAAATCAATTGTAATTTGAAAACTGAAGAGTTTTCGAGATATTCAAGAAAAACTGAAGAAGGGGGTCGAAATCCAATACGGTGGCGCGAGCTCCCTCCCCCTCCAGGACCAGGAACTTTTAGTATGTACATTAGGAGAGTCCCTCACGAACATGTGTACCAATTTTCAAAATTATATGATTTAATGTTTTTTCATCCCCATTTTGGGCCTCCGTTGACTGGACTATAAGCATTATCTTAACATGTTTTGACACCCCTGGATCTATCTCATCCAGGATTCCTTCCCTTTCGTCGGTTTTCCTTCTAGATACATACGGTAAACAAAGCTTTATGACTATGCTTTTGATATCGTATTCAAAGTCTGGGGAAACAAACAAAAAAAGAATTTTTTCTTTGCACTTCTCGAGAAAATTAAGCACTTTTTAAGGACCGTTTTTTCAAAATTAAGCACTTTTAAGGTGCTTAAAAATGGTTTTCAAATTTAAGCACTTTTCATGACGCTACGCACCCTGTAGTTTTTATGGATGGGTCCAAACTTATGGACAGAGTTGGATGTGGTGCCATTAGTTTTAATGAAAGTGACCAGGAAATTTGGAAATTTGAGATCAAACTTAACACTGAGGCAAGTGCTTTCAGGGCTGAAGTATTTGCCAATCTACAATCAATAAAATTAATTTAGCTTCTCCAATGAAAATGTTATTATCTTCTCTAACTCAAGATCCATGTTAATGGCACTCGAAACTGTCTATCGAGAATCTTCTCTTACAAACGAAATCAAAATTCTCCTTCAACAACAACCTTTCATTTATCTCTGTTGTGTTCGACACACATTGGATCCAGGCAACAAGGCAGCCAATGTTCTGGTGAAAAATGTGACCAGAAAAGAGTTCATTGATAAACGGATTAAAATTTCCACACATTGGCTTAAAAGAATAATGAAGAAAGAAGTTCTTAAAGATTAGCACACTAGATGGGAGCTTTCTTTAAAATCAATACTCCTTATTCCCAACAGTAAACAAGAAGAGATGTTTTGGTGATTTCTTCATAAATCAAATTTTGACAACATATGGGTGTTTCCCAATTTATCAGAACAGATTCTTTGGGAAACCAAAAGAATGCTCCTGTGGTACCAATGACCAGATATTCGGCAGAATAAATTCAGGATAAAATGCTTTTTAAAAAGTTGTTTTAAATATGTTTAATAAAGAATATTGCAGAATTACATTCTGGTACATTTATTATAAAAAAAAAACTAAAATGTATCCAATTTTAAGTTACACAGTACATAAGTGTATTTAATAATGTTGCATATCATTTATAGAAGTCTCTTCCATATGATTTCATATATATTACCAGCTTCAGAAAATAAATGGTCATCTTGCAGGAAAGATATTTTCTTACAAAATTCACGAACCTTTGAAATTTTTTGATTCTTTTTCCTCCAATTGCAGAGTCATTCTCACATAATGGTACATTTTGTCCTTGACTAAAAAATGTCAATTAAGCAAGTCAACCATGAATGTTTAAAATTTTTGTCAACAATTCCTTTCAAGCACTATACTGTGCACTAGTTTAAATATATAAAAAAAATAAAATTTCAATATTTAAAAAATTTTTTAAGTTATAAATGCCATTACCAAGGCTTGTCCCAAACTCCAAACTTTATAATCTGTACCTTTGTTTTAAAGAATTGGAAAACTTTAAAAGAAAGGCAACAATTATCTAAGTATATTTCATTTCTCTATTTTTAATATATTTAGAACTTTAGACATAAGGGGAAAAAAATTCTATTAATTATTCTTAATTAAAATTTGTGCTTTGGGGTAAATCTCATTACCAAGGTGTGTAAGTGTTTTTTCATTAGCTCTCTACTAGATGGAGCTGTCATAACTATCAAACTGTTAAAAGTATAAGACCAGATGCTCTTACAAGTAGACATATCTTCTTTAGTTTAAGTAAGTAAAAACTATTTCATTTTGTTGTTTTTGTTCCAAAATTATAGTCAGTGTATTTACTGTCTCATTACAAAGTTCATTAATACTGAAATACATAATTAATAAATTTAAATTTGCTGAATCTATATACATAAAAGAGGAGATTCATTTTTTGATTCTTTATGCATGTCCACACCGTTGGACTTATGACGACCAAATTTGGCACAGTGATGGATTCAAATTTGGCGTAGTGATGAATTAGCACAAGAGGGAGCTAATGCCGTAAAAATTATTTTAAAATTCAAATTAAATTTTTAGTTATTTAATTAAATAACGAAAATTAAGCTATTTTTAGCCATTTTTCACCACTAACTTCTGGAATACTTATGTTATGAAAATTATATTTACATCCCCTTAAAGAACAAAAAATTATCTTTTTAATGATACCAATTTAACTGTTGTACAATTTTTCCTCTAACTGTAATTAACGTTTCAAAATTCATTTTAATCTCAAATTGCAACAATGAATTTTATTTTATAACAATAAAAGCAAACTAATTTATTGTTTCACCAAATCCTTTATTTACGTATTTGTACCACTATTAAAGCTAAGAAAATATTGATTTTTTTTTATTCAAGGTAGACTTCTTATTTCCGCTGCTATTTCGTAGCATGCTTCTTCAGTTTTTATTTCGTAGCTTTTAATATGCACTCAAATATCCAATAACAATAGTTTAGTTACTACTCAATGTTTTGATTAAATTTCACAAATTTCTGAATGATCCTAATCAGTGTGTGATGGAGTATTTGAGTGTCTATTAACTTCTATATTTTCTATATTCTGAAAGTTTGTTTCTGGCATGGCAATGTTGTTTAAAAAGAGTAAAAAAATGCCTTTTCATATTCGAGTTTCAGATTGACTTTATTTATAGTATTAATAGAGAGTATTTATATTTAGTTTTTATTTTAGAAGAGTATTTATATTTAGTTTTTATTTTAGAAGAGTATTTATATTTAGTTAGAGTTAGTTTAGATAGAGTTGCAAACACATCCTTAGAGTAGATGTACAAGTAATAATTTACAGAGAATTTCAAACACCTGGATAGGTTTTGAAAAACGGGTTTCCTTTGGTAAATGTTCAGTTGGGGAAAAAAAGACCAGTCATTCATACCCTACTGTTATAAGGTGATAAAAAGGCTATATTTGAAAGTTTTAATCCAACAAGGAAGGATTCAAAGATGATTTATGTTTGCTGGGGAAAGTTCGTGAAAATATTTTTAGGGGAAAAAAAACAGGGGGCCGGTATATGAAATTATTATTTTGATTACTTTTCTCTAGAGCAGTTTTATTCTATTTTTTATTATTATTTTTAAAAATGAAGACTAAAAATTTTCAAACCCCTTGCATCAATCCTCTAATGACTCTTTTTCACATTCAGGAGTCCTAGTTTTCTTACAAAACACCCAATATTTAAATTCATAATATAGTTATAGTTTATTTTCAAACTAGCTGATATGCCCGGCATTGCTCAGGTTAAGAATATTTTCAAGTCCAAGTACTTACAACACTTTCAATTTACTAAAACTGTTTTTCTCTAAAGCATCTCTCATTGATTTTCGTTAATCAACTGACCCTTTGGACCAGCAGTAAAACACCATTTTTCTTTTTCTCTCCTTAGTTTGAACCACCTGGCAAGAATCTCGTAGTCCTTCGTACTCCATTTTCCTCTCCCCATCACTGCTACAGCAACACCAGAAACTCTTTCATATCTTTTATTTTTGGCCATTATCCAAACTACAATTCTCATCTCTTTAGTGTTTTTGTCACTGACCAGAAAAAAAACGCTTAGTGATCTTTCTTTTTCTCCTAAGGCCCTCTCCATCTGGTAGGAAGTGGGCTCAACAATCTTGAAGGATTTTACCCTCTCCATCCGGTAGGAAGTGGGCTCAACAATCTTGAAGGATTTTAAACACTCATTATAATCAATAAAAATTTTTAAACTTAAATGAAGCAGTGCGGAAAGCGAGTAAGTAGCATCATTGTGTTGTGGCGCAAACATATTGAAAGAGGTAAGTGCTATAAAAAAAAAGCTGAAAAGCTGAAAGCTGTCTGCCTTTCTGTTAACATTCAAAGAAAACAATATTCTTATCATAACTTTCACAATGGCAAAAATAGCGGAATGAAGGATTTGATAAAACGATCAATGGTTTGAATTTAATTACAATAACAGAAAGCATTGTTACAAATTGTGGATGAAATAAATTTGAAATGTTTATTAAATTAAGAAAAAGAAAGCATAACATTTAATTTGAAATCAATAAAAAGATTATTTTCTGCTCTTTAAGATGGTATGTAAATAATCTACATGCAGTATATTTTTGTGAAATTATTGGCGAAAAAGTGAGATGAAACGCCGAAAATTGGCTTAATTTTCGCTATTTAATTAAATATCTTAGGAAGTAATTTTTTTGAAAATTTGAAAGAGTAGAATTAATCCAAGAACGGACCCCAGAATGGCATGTGCAAATTTCATGTCAAGACTATTAACCGTTTAGGAGGAGTTCTCATGACAGATAGACCGTTAGAACATCTTTGTTCCCCCTTCCTTTTTCCTCTTCCAACAATAGGAACCGGACTAAGTAGCCTTCAAGGCTTAGCACACACTCATTAAGATCAGTTAAAAATTTGTGAAAATTAAACAAAATATCGAGATAATAATTCACTAACGTCATTGGATCACTATGTAACCGTATTAAAAGCTGCAAATGCTATGACAACAGGAAACCGGAAGTGAAAAGTCTCCTTTGTTGTTTATGGTCAAAGAAAGCAATATTTTCTTGTATTAACTTTAACACTGGCAAAAGCCTGTGCACGAAACATTAATTTGGCTTGAATTTATTTCTATAAGAATAAAAAATATTGTTAGAAATTGCGTTAAAATATATTCTTAAACCTTAATAACAATCAGATAAAAACACTTCATCGCTATGGAATTAATATCATTATTGAAAAGATAATTTTCTGCTCTTTAAAATGGCATAAAAATAATTGTTATCTAATAAATATTTCAGAAGTTATTGGCAAAAAACGTCTAAGCATTAGGCTTAAAAATGGCTAATTTTCGTTATTTAATTAAATATATTAAGAACTAATTAACTCTGAAAGTTGCAAATAGCTCCGTTGACCTAGAAATATGCTCTAGAATGTCGTGCGTAAATTTCATGTTGCTACCATTCACCGCTTAGGAGTTCTTATGACCGACAGACAGGCAGATACATGTATTTTCTGCTTTATATTATAGATATTTATAAAAATAAGCAAAATTTTCAGAAATAAAGGTAAATTAGTTCAAAGTCTAACCGTTGCCTAGCAACGGAGTAGCTATAAATTTGCGTTATTTAAAAATCATCTGCACACAATTAAAAATTATTAAACTTTAAAAAATTAATAAAAATTGAAAGAAAAATGTCACAGAAATAAAATTGGTATCATTGAAAAGGTAAAATTTTAAACTTTAAGATGGCACAAAAATATTTTTTTCGGACAATTTGCTCTGAAGTTACAGTGAAAACACGGTTTCGGTTAATTTCTAAAGTGCCTGTTTAATTAACTTTTGGACTTAGAAAAGTTCATAAGTGTCTTCCCCTTGTCTTAAATAATAAGTCTACACAATTTGGTTGAAAACAGTCCATTGGTTTAGGAGGAAATGTGGAACATAGCCACACAACCACATACCCACAATGACTTTTATTTATATTAAGATACATATATTTATTTAAAAGCTATTTTTTACATATAATCCAGTAAATCCGACAGAAAATAGGGGTTTCCTGTGCAAAAGGTCGGGTAGTTTTGATTTTTGGATATGTTGTTAGTGTTGGGCACATGTTGTAAAATCTAAGTTTTCGACCTCGTCGCGCCACTTGAATAAAACTTCAAAATTTTGGATCTTTTCTGAATTTTTTTACAATATCTCCAAAACGGTTGGTTTTACAGAAAATATTATCCTTCACAAATTTAAAGTAGAGTAAATTTGCCACAGTTTCGAGCCTAAAACCAGCTCTGTAACTTAAATAGTAATCGAGACACAGGCTTCCAAAAAAATCACGATTTTCTCAAAAATTTATGAAAATTGTTATTTTTCATCAATTTTTGTTGAATATGTCCTAAACTCATATAAGGGGATTTACTCAACACATACTATTTCCCATAAATGATGTGTTGATGTCAATAAACAGTGGTGTAGTAGGAACGGTGGATGTTCACTGCCACTTGTCTCACTAACTTGGTTGCGAGGGAATCTCCAGAATTGTTGGTGGCAACTTCGGAAACGATAAATTCAAGTGTAAATATAAAGTCTTTACACTTGCTTCTGTTAACAACAGTGCTAAAATTGAGAAAGAAAAAATTTCTGTGAACCCACTAACCCTCTTCTGCAGAATTTGTGTCGCAAAACAGTCAGATGAAGACTTGAAAATGTTTTTCACATTTGAACTGTCACCTTTCCCTTTGTCACTATTTAATGAAGAGGGAATGCGAAAGGGAACTAAATCGTCCCTGTTTTCAGCGTTCACACCAACCAAAATTGATGCTGTCCAAGGTAAAATAATTTTGTAGTGGTGGATGGGGGCCACTTACTTCACAAAGTTGTTTGGCAGCAGAACATGAATTTCATTGCTAAGAGTTATCTGACATACTTACAAACACATTATGGATCGAACGTAGCCGTAGTGTTTGATGGATATCCTTCTGATGTGAATGGTAAGAGCACCAAAAGTGCAGAACGTATTCGACGAGCAAACTTACATTCATCACATGAGATAATCTTCAATGAAGCCACATGTCCAGAAATTTCTCAAGAACAATTTTTAGCAAATGAAAGAGAAACAAGGTGTGTTTCATTGACCTCTTGAAAAAGTTTCTACAAAAAGCAAATGTAACAGTTAAACAGGCAGTAGAGGATGCAGACGTACTAATTGTTGAAACTGCTGTTTCTGTTAAATCTTAGTATGACAATATTTTCATGGTTGGTGAAAACATTGACTTTTTAGTCCTTCTAACAGGGTTAGGCCCCAATGAAAGAGAACTTGTACTTCCGAAAATGTGGAAAAGGGAGGACGCCTGATATGTTATACTCCACAACATCATTTAAATACAAATTCAGCAGAATGATTTTGTTCATTCATACTTTCAGTGGGTGTGATACTACAAGTGCACTATTTGGCCATGGGAAAACAAAATTTTGCTCTCTTTT
Source organism: Araneus ventricosus (assembly GCA_013235015.1). Classification (NCBI taxonomy): domain Eukaryota; kingdom Metazoa; phylum Arthropoda; class Arachnida; order Araneae; family Araneidae; genus Araneus; species Araneus ventricosus. The sequence continues at coordinate 389,210 of BGPR01000530.1, forward strand.
AGAAAAAAACCGACACCTGGAAGAAAAAATACAAGCATTTTTCAACTCTGAAGCTACCAATGACCAAGTAGCTAAGGCAGGCGAAACTTTTCTGATTCATTTATAGGAGGTAACCCCAGAACCTCTGCATGTGATCTCAATCACTTGCACTACACGCTATTTACCCAATCAGCAACTAAAGCAAGATCCGCTCTAGCACGTTTACCCCCAACCATGGATGCAGCACGATTTCCAGATACAGAAGTAGTTAGGACATGAGAACAATCCACTTGGCTGGGTACCTACCCGATTCGGCCTCTCCCCACGCAAAATGGAAAGGGATGCAGCTCCTGAACCCCTCTTGAAAATTATATCTTGCAACTACAAGAATGCTTGTGGTTGCCGGAAAGCAGGTCTTATATGTTCTTCCCTGTGCACTTGTTCTCTGGGAGAAGCTTGCGAGAACGTGTCAGACATCAATCTACTTGAGGACAGCATTGAAGATGAAGACGAAATGCCATCGTCAATAAATAACTTTATATACGAAGATATCGAAGATTTATATCTTCAGCTGGATGAAGAGGACAAGGAGCAACAGACAGAGCTTGAAGATTTCCGTCCTGGCTCGTCAAAAACTTTAAATAACATATATTATATGGTTTATGCCTAACAACTACTGTCCAAGTTTTATCTTTTGTTATATAAACTTAGTCCATTTTTTTTAGACTATTGTTACAAATTCGTCTTGCGGGTGTACGTGAAGTAGTCCAATAAGCAGGATTACAAAAATAAAGCTCTTTATTTTACAGGTATTCTAAGCAAAGAAACATAACACAAATATTAAAACAGCACTTGTAAAAATTCACAACAGAGATTACCATTAAATCTCAAAACAGAGCTCAAAGGTTTCTTATTAGCTCACCAGCTTGCTTGCAGATCAAAATCAAACTGACTCCTCTTGGCTTGAGAGCTTGCCTTTTATACTTTTCAACAGGAAGTGACTTCATTACGTAGGAAGTGACATAATCTCTAGAAAGTTCATGAAACCAGTAGAAATATGTTGAAAGTTCGAGGTCCTTCTAGAGAATTCCTTTTGCCGCCAAGTCGCCAAATTTATCGCCAAGTATGTCGCCAAGATTAGCATCTCAGGGAAACGATTTTATAGCTTTGTAACATTGCTCCCCTCTTCAAAGACTGAACATCCTGACAGTCTTATTATATAGAATTATGATCAGTGGCCCTGTATGGAGCTAGCTGATTAATATGGATGACTTTCGGCTTGGCGTTGGGCGACCTCTGTACTCTGTAGACAACATCGTTCAATTTCTTGACAACAGTATAAGGTCTTTCCCAGATCTGTTGTAACTTGGGACTCAGGCCTCTCCGTCGCTTCGGGTTATACATCCAGATTAGATCTCCCTCCTTAAAATGGTGGTGGGTTGCTCTGGAGTCATAACGAGTTTTCATTCGTTCGCTGGCCAGTTTAATTTGCTCTCTGGCAAACCCATGTACTCTTCCCAAACGTGCCTCCAAATTTTTCATGTATTCATTCGGCGAGGAAGGCGTTTCACTCGGTCGTCCAAAGAGAATATCGCAGGGCAATCATAGCATTCGGCCAAACAGCATTTCCGCTGGAGTCAATCCAGTCACCTCATGTTCCGCACTCCTGTAGGCCAAGAGAAAGAGTGGCAAATGTGTATCCCAATCTGTCTGGTTCCTCGAAACAAATAGAGACAGATGATTTAAAATAGATCGATTAAATCTCTCGACCATGCCATCGGACTCGGGATGTAACACGGTCGTTCGGGTTTTCAGAATTCCCAAAAGCTTGCAAAGCTTAGTAAAGAGGGCAGAGTTAAAATTCGTACCTTGATCCGAATGCAATATCATAGGCACGCCATAACATGAAATCCAGCTTCGTACGAGTTCTTCAGCTACAGTCGAGGCTTCCTGATCTGGAATGGGAATTGCTTTAGGCCACTTGGTAAAATAGTTCATTAATACTAGGACATATCGATTACCTTTTGTTGTTACTGGAAAAGGTCCTAGGATATCCAAAGCCATTCTTTCGAATGGTGCGCCCACATTATAGCGCTGTAAACGGCCTTTAGTTCTTATTTTGGGTCCTTTTTGGGCTCCGCAAGCGTGGCATTCTCTGCACCATTTTTCAACATCAGCACGAAGTCGATCCCAGTAAAATCGCTCTCGTTTTACTTAAAGTTTTCATGACTCCAAAATGCCCTCCACTTGAGCTGTCATGAGTCTCTCGCAGAACTTCGGGAATTCTACTCTTTGGGAGAATTAGTTGCCATCGAAAGGAGTTTCCATCATCACTTTCCCACTTGCGGTAAAGAACACCATCCTTAAGATGTAAGGACTCCCAAAGAGCCCAGTATCGTTTAGTTGCCGGACTCTCCGGAGCGATTTCTTGCCAAGATGGTTGATCCGCCGAATTTAGTTTCTTGTCCAGAATTGGTTTAATAGCAGGATCTTCTAGCTGCGCCTTTTGGATCTCGCATGAAGACCAGGGATCTACAGTTGTCATTGTTAAAACTTTCACGGAAATATCTCTCTCCATTCCGAACTTTTTCTCGGCATTGGTGCACTGTTTGAAGCTTTCTTTACAAGGTCTTTGGGAGAGGGCATCTGCATTTCCGTGAGAGGTCCCTTTTCGATGCTGGATTTCGAAATCATACTCCTGAAGTCTTTGGATCCAGCGAGCTATCTAGCCTTCAGGTTCCTTAAAATTCAAAAGCCATCTTAAAGAAGCATGATCAGTTCGCAGAAGAAATTTCCGTCCATAAAGATAGTGATGAAAATGCTCTATAGATTTGACAATGGCTAGTAATTCTTTACGTTTGACACAATAATTTCTTTCTGGCTTACCCAAGCTCTTGCTGAAGTAAGCGATGACACGTTCCTCGTTTCCAGTATTCCGAGATAGTACGGCTCCTATTCCTTCATTACTAGCATCCGTGTCCAAAATAAAATCTTTGTCAGTTCGGGGGTAGGTCAAAATAGGAGAAGATGTCAAAGCCTGCTTTAAACTATTGAAAGATTTCTCACATTCATCTGTCCAATTAAAGTTTGATTTAGCTTCAGTTAATTTATGTAGAGGTCTTGCTATTGTAGAGAAATTTTTCATGAAACGACAATAATAGGTGCACAGCCCAAGGAAACTTCGGAGGTCATGTATTTTGTCTGAACGGGGCCAATAAACTACTGCCTTAATTTTTTCTGGATCGGTTTTAACTCCTTCTGCTGAAATAACATGACCGAGGTAAGCAACCTCCCTTTGAAAGAACCTGCATTTCTTAGGGTTTAACTTAAGGTTGGCTTTTTGTAATCTCTGGAATACTTTACGAAGGTTATTTAGATGTTCTTCAAATGCCCGTCCTACTATTATAATGTCATCTAGATACACTAAGCAGGCTTCTGACGATAGTCCACGTAATACTGTCTCCATTAGTCTTTCAAATGTAGCTGGGGCATTACAAAGTCCAAAAGGCATTACCTTAAATTGCCAAAGTCCTTGTCTGGTGGTGAAGGCTGTCTTTTCTCTATCTGCAGGTTGGATCTCAACTTGCCAGTATCCACTTTTCAGATCCAGCGTCGTAAACCATTGACTTTCATTCAAAGCATCCAGGGTGCCGTCTATTCGTGGTAGAGGATAGCTATCTTTCTTCGTAATTTCGTTCAGTTTTCTGTAGTCAACACAGAATCGTGTTGATCTATCTTTCTTTTTAACAAGCACAATAGGCGAAGCCCAAGGGCCTGAAGATTCCTCAATTATCCCGTTGTCAACCATTTCTTTAACTAGATTATCTGCTTCTTCTTTCCTTGCAAGGGGCAAACGTCTTGGGTATTGCTTGATTGGTGGATGATCACCCGTTTTAATTCTATGTTGTGTCATATTGCAGCGGCCGACATCAGCGTCACAGGTCGAAAACAAGTTCTGAAACTCTTTAAGTAACTTCCTTACTGCTGTTCATTGTCCTTCATCAAGTATTTCAAGATTATCCAAGGATGACGGTAGATGTTGTTCTCCAGAAAATTCTTGAGGACGAACGACGATATCCACCACTGGTTCACAGGTTGCAATAATAGCTCCTTCATCCAGAATCTTGGGTTTATTGTTCAAATTCAGAACTCTAACGGGGATGGCTTCCCTTTCCAAATCAATGAGTGCGGCCGCCACAAGAACACCTTTCTGGGAGACTTGGCTAGGAAAGTCCATTAAAGTGTATCTGAATTGTTCAGGAACTTCGGGAACTCCCTGGATAAGACATTCTGATCTTGCTGGTATTATAGTTCTCTTTTTGGCCAATACGGAGCACAACTTTAAATGCTGTACACTGGCTGAAAACGGAGGAATTTCCTCTCCTCCTGTCCGTATCTCATTCTTCTCCAGGTCTACAGTAAAGTTAAATTTTTTAAGGAAATCCAGGCCGAGAATACAGGGATCGGTGACGTCAGCTACGTAGATTCTCTGATGAAATTTTCTTGACCCACATTCAATGGATGCATCCAGTTTGCCTCATATTTCTGTTTTTTCACCAGTAGCGGTTTTTAAAGAAATGTTAGGACCCGTGTAAATAAGCTGTTCCTTCAATTTCTGTGCCAAGTGTATTCTTAAAAGAGTGACGTTTGCACCTGTATCCACCAACATTAAACACTGGATACCGCAAATAGATCCTTCTAAGTAGAGTCCATTTTTCTTTCCACTAAGTGAGGAGACTCTCGGTCCTTCTTCAGGGGCTTTATTCAGAGAAGGCAGCCTTTGCCCCGCAAGACAGCCGTATGTTAGTTTTCCTGGTTCGAAGTAATCGCCTGGCACTCCCTTTCAACGTGCCCCTTCTTGTTGCACTTCCAGCAAGTCACGTTCGAGTTTCGGCGAGGAGTGTTCTTCTTTCCAGCAACACTACTGTTTGATAATTTTTCCAGCCTGTTAAAGAAGAATTCAAATTTATCAACCCGTTCTCTACTGGTGTTATCCTCAATCCCCATTGATCTGACGTGTTTAGATGTCTTCGACACAGTTCTCGCAGCCTCATATTTCATGCTATATGCTAGAGCTGATTTCAAGTCCTTGGCATCCATCAACCTCGGGGAATGCTGCGTGTTTTCGTCCCTGATGGCGTCAATGAAGTACCGAGCTGCTAGACTTTCCCAAACATCTAGAGGGCACTCAGCGTATGCCAGGCTCATTAGTCGCTCCACATCGGCGGCCAATTCTTAAAGGCTTTCTCCTGGTTTCTGTCTTCTTGTTTTTAGTTCAGTTCTATAAAATTGCGTCAGATGCCTGTCTCCAAATCTGGATTCCAAAGCCTTCTCGATGGTTGTTAGATCTGTCAACTTATCAGCTGGAATTCCTTGAAGAGCCTCCGCAGCTGATCCTCGGAGCAATGCCACAAGTTGACTGGCTTTCACAAAATCCGTCCATCCATTTGTAGAGCTGACGACGTCAAACTGAGTTTTGAAGACTGTCCATGATGTTTGTCTGTCAAATGTCAAGGATTTTATAGTTGGTCTGGAATGCATGAATTCTGGACTTGCCGAGAAACTGAATGGTCTATCCTCAAGTTCACTGAGCCTCCTCTCAATGTCACCGATCTTCCCTTGAATTTTGTGCTCCACTTCCTCAATCTTCCCTTGAACTTTGTGCTCCACCTCCTCAAACTTCCCTTTAACTTCGCTCTTCACGTCCTCGATCTTCATTTGAACTTTTACCTCTACTTCATCTATCTTCTTCTGGACCTCGCCCTTTACTTCATCAATCAATCCTTTCATTTCTTCTTGTCCTTTCTCCATTCTCTCTTGTCCTGATCGCATCTCCTCCTGCCCAGCTTCCATTTTCTGTTCCAATCCAGCCTTCATCTCTGCCATCATGGCAAACAGCTTTTCAAATTGTTTGTCCATCGATCTGGTCAAAGGTCCGGTCTCTGGCATTTACAGAAAAATCAAAATATCCCACTTCTGACACCAAAATGTGATAAATTCTTCTTGTGGGTGTACGTGAATGCAGTCCAATAAGTAGGATTACAAAAATAAAGCTCTTTATTTTACAGGTATTCTAAGCAAAGAAACATAACACAAATATTAAAACAGCACTTGTAAAAATTCACAACAGAGATTACCATTAAAACTCAACACAGCGCTCAAAGGTTTCTTATTAGCTCACCAGCTTGCTAGCAGATCAAAATCCAACTGACTCCTCTTGGCTTGAGAGCTTGCCTTTTATACTTTTCAACAGGAAGTGGCTTCATTACGTAGGAAGTGACATAATCTCTAGAAAGTTCTTGAAACCAGTAGAAATATGTTGAAAGTTCGAGGTCCTTCTAGAGAATTCCTTTTGTCGCCAAGTCGCCAAAATGGTCGCCAAATTTATTGCCAAGTATGTTGCCAAGATTAGCATCTCAGGGAAAGGATTTTATAGCTTTGTAACACTATTTAATTGTTTTATGATGTCAAAAATTTCTAAACCATTCTTTCGTTGAAAAACTGCATATCTTGAAATGTAAGTTGTAGAAACATCCTATAGTGTTTTATTTATAGCAAATTTACTCACCTTTAAAATTGATCCATATGACGTTTGCTTTAAACACCTCATATTAGTTTAGGACATATTCAACAAAAATTGACGAAAAATAACAATTTTCATAAATATTTGAGAAAATTGTGATTTTTTGGAAGCCTGTGTCTCGGTCACTATTTAAGTTACAGAGCTGGTTTTGGGCTCAAACTGTAGCAAATTTACTCTACTTTAAATTTGTGAAGGATAATATTTTCTGTAAAACCAACCATTCTGGAGATATTGTGAAAAAATTTAGAAAAAATCCAAAATTTTGATGTTTTGTTCAAGTGTCGCGCCTTGGCACGACGAGGTCGAAAACTTGGATTTTACGACACGCGCCCAATACTAACAACATATCCAAAAATCAAAACTACCCGACCTTTTGCATACCAAAATGTACCATTTTACTGGAATAATAGAGATGACAAAAGTTTCAATATATATCCTTTAATGCTTTACTGGAAAATAAATTTAAATTCTAATGTAGTAAAAAGAACTTTAACATTCATCTTTTACTTGACTGTTGGAGGGTTAATATTTAATTTGTTTTCTTAATGTGCATGAATATAAAACAGTTCTAAATCTATGATTTAACAACTCTCAATAATTAGCATTTATTGGGGCAGGTTTTTTTACTTTCTGTTTTTAAAATTTTTATCATAGTGTTCTCTTTTTTTAAAAAAAAAAAATATGTTATAGGAAATTAATTGCCGAATTTATTGAAAAAAAATTAAAATTATAAATCTTAGTTTCATTAAATGTATTTTTAAAGTGTCTAATGAGGACAATTTTAATAATAGTTTAACATGTTTTGCAGTTAGTACTGTGATCCACAATTTAATAAGAGGTTATTAATTTTTTGAATCATACAGAATTTACAGAATCATATGTTGGGGGGAAAAGCCGTATTTTATTCTTTGCCAAATTTACTGTATAATTTGAGCCTTTTTAAATAAATAAAAAAATTATTTAAATCTGACTTTTACTGTTATTATATCACTGTACTGCAACAAATAATTTATTTTTCTAACATTTGCTATACTATATCAGATTTGCATACCCATTTTACCCCAGAGTATACCCATTTTCACCGGGGTGGGGTAAAATGTGTATACAAAACATATGGTTAAAAACTATCTCCTAGCGAACATGTATATATCAAATTACTAATGAAACTTATTTAATTTTACTCTTAAGATGTGTAATGTATAGAAAAAACAAAAAAAGGTTTTAAAAAGTAATATTTTGACAATACTTTTTAAGTGAAAAGCCAAAAGTAGGGTATTTTCTACCCAATTTACCCCACCTGACCCTATGCACTAAGCATGAGAATTTTCGCTTAATGTTAAATAAACTTCATCAAGTTGGAATTGTAGAAACAAAAGATTTCAAAGAAATGTACAGCATAATTTGCTGCAATCTTGTTACAGAAGACTGTTTATTTAGAGTGTGTTCAAAATGCCATTTGAAGCAATTGACATTTAAATCTGAAGCAAATGAAATGTTAGATGACATAAGTTATTACCAGTGGAACACAACAAAGAAATCTATTACAGTAAAAGGAGTGGAAAAGATGATATCTTTAATAGAAAAAGAATTCGCAAATGTGGAAATGTTTCTTAAACTTTTCACAGAATCTTTGCCAAAATTATTGAAACATGAAGCAAATCATAGACATCAATATCAAGTACTAACTCAATTGAAAAATAACCCTTCTGAAGATAAAATGGTTCTTCACATAGATTTTAGTGAGAACTATGCTTGTAAATTAAATGCAGAAACCCAATCTTTTCACTTTGGTGGTTCCCATAGACAAGTTACACTTCATACAGGGATGATTTACTAGCAAGCCAAATAAGTATATAAAGAAAGGATTTTGCACTATTTCAAGCAGTTTACGCTATGATCCATGTTGCATATGGGCTCACTTAAAGCCAATTTTCAATCATGTTGTAATGATGAATCCTAATGTGAAACATTTACACATTATAAGCGATTCTCCAACAAGCCAATATCGTAACAAGCTGAACTCTTATCTATTCACCAAAGAAATTGTAAAATATTTTCCAGCACTTGCATCACCAACTTGGAACAACGCCGAAAGTGGACATGGTAAAGGTGCTCCAGATGGCATTGGAAGTATCATAAAGCAAAGTGCAGACAAAGCTGTGGCAGAAGGAAATGATATTCCTGATGTTTATGCTCTTTTTACAGTTCTGAGAGAAATTTGCACTGGTGTTTTTGTAGCAACAGTCTCAGAGTCATACATTACTGTAATTGAAAACTCTCTCCCTCAAAGCATCAAACCTCTTGTTGGCACAATGAAAGTGCATCAAATTTCATGGTGCAAAGCAAAACTTTCCAGTATTGATGCAAGATCACTTTCCTGCTTTAAAAGCAAAACAGATGATAAATTTATTCGTTATCACTTTAGATCCCATTCTTATCAGGATGAGATGGTAGATAACTCTACCATTAAAGTTAACAGCTGGGTTGCAGTTTAGTTTGAAGATCAGTGGTTTCCAGGTAAGTAAACCGTATATTAATTTTTTACAATACTTTTGAACATAAATGGTGGTTTCTTGAAGATTTTATTTTTTTAGGGGAGGTTGCCCAGGTCATCGATGAAGACATTAAAGTGAACTTTATTATTCGTGCTGGACAGCAAAATGTAAATCACTTTAAGTGGCCTGTTAAAACAGACTGACACAGAATTCCTATAGCGACTGTTATTTCAAAAATCTCACCAACCTACCACGTATCATCTAGATGTTTTGCTTTTTCTGAAAATTTTTCTGTAACAGATTAGAATAAATACTACAGTTGTTCATAAATAAATAATGTGTAAATATTTGGCATTGGTCATCTTCATGGTTCTGGCTGTCATTACCATGTTCACAAATATCATTACCACACTTCTGACAGTCATTACCATGTTGCAATAGAAAATTAAAAAATTAATTAAAGCTATAACTAAATCAAACAATCTCTGCTGATAAATTTTTTTCATGATAGCAGACATGGATAATTGCATTAAGATAAAAAAATCAGGAATTAAAACAAAATTCTTATTTTTTTAAAACCAATATTTACCATTATCCGAGAATGACACTAAGTGGAAACTCCATTCCACCTATTAGAAATTCTTTATCAAAATAGGAATTTACTACTAGTAATTTTAATTTATCCATTCAATTTTCTTCTGTATTTGTCATTGTCATGTTCCGCAATGACGACTCTTTTATTTCTTTAAAGCAATTCCAAAATGGAGTTTCTCATTCATTATTATTGGAATTAAGATATTTAAAATACTACAAATATATATATAAAGATATTAACATTTTTCCAATATACAAATAAAAACTCAAATTTTATTTAATCTTAAATTTTTTTCATTTAAATTAATTTCATTTACAATCAAAAGTGAAATGCTTTTTTAAATTTAGTATTCAGCCTGAAATTTGGCCAAATATTCGGTATTTGGTCAAGTCACTATTCGTTACATCCCTAGAATTAAGCCAATTTTCCTTGGAACAGAGGGTGGCTGCTGTAGAAAGGTCTCACTATATAATAAAATGAAGGGTAATTAATGATGAATAAAAAATTCAATCTCGGAATCTTTCAGAGCCCAGCCTATTTATTTGTATAAATTGTGAGTAAAGAGTAATTAAAAATGTTTCTATATTGTTCAAAAAATTCCTAAACTGAACAAATTAAATGCAGCTTTATACTATCTTTAAAAAAATCTTATAATCAATGTATAGGAAGACATAATAGAAATATGTAAACCAATCAAAAAATAACAGAGAGGCAAGGCCTAGTAAACTGACCTCTAGAGACTATGCAACAAAAATTAAATTAGTTTCCTGGATTTTTTTTATTTTATTTTTTTTTTTTTTTGATTTTTTTTGATTGATTGATAAAATTTTTTTGATTTTTTTTTTATTTGATTTTGATTGATTGAAAAATTTGATTGATAAAAATTTTGATTTTTGTCAATAAAATAAATGCTTGTATTAATCAGAAGCAAAGAATTGTTCTAAAAATGCTCAGTGAAAACTAACAAATCACCTGCTACACCACTACCATAGAAATGGTGTCATAGAAAGAGCACTACAACATGAATTACAAACAACTTCCATGTCAGTTAATATGTTGATACCATAAAAGAAAAGTTTTATGTATTGCTCCTTTACAAATCTAAATATTATGGAAAAGAAAAAGAACAGAAAATTAAAGTATATAATTCAAATTAAGTTTTTAATGTTTTCTTAACATATCAATCGACCCTTGACCATTCATGAATTATTTAAATGGATATAGAACTTAGTTTGGCATTTAAAATACTGATTTAAAAAACATTCAGTCACCAGTAACATTGAGCTTTTTATCTTTTCACGATTGCAGGTATAAGGAAAACATTAAGGTCAGTTTTTACAAAAAAATAAAGAGAACTTAATATAATTGAATTAACAGAGCACTTACTTAAATTCAAACCAATAAAAAAAAATGCTAACAAATCTTATAAGAGGGATTCTTTTTAAAAACTTTTTATAAAAAAGCCTTTATTTGAGCCCCACAATAATAAATATGAAACATTATATATTCAGAAATAAATATACCTGTTTAGCAAAAGAAGCATCCAGTAAAGCCTCTACATCCAATTCATCATCCATTCTTAACCTGATAAATAAAGATAACATTTAGAAATGCAGCAAGTTTAACAGTTTTAAACAAATTATTAAAAAAAAATAGTTCTTTGATTTTGTATTTGTAAGAACAAAATATAATTTAAGGCAAGAATTAAGAAAACATCACAAATGAGGAAAAAAAAATTCAATCTATGATATAGATATAATTAGAAAGACATAAAAAGTGCTTGTCCGATACAAAAAAATATTTACATTTTAAAAATAAAATTAATGAGTATAGATACCATCAATAGAAATGCAAGCTATCGAATTCTATATTTAATTCCATAGTTTGGATTTTTAAGGGCGACATGTCTGTGTGTGTACATTTAAGCAAATGTTTCATATTGAAATTGGTTTTTAATCAATTTTCTCTTTATGAACATGATGCTTAAACCAACCTCTCTGTCCAAGAGTTTAGTTCAAATCACTGTTTAATAGTTTTCAATTTTACTGACTTCAGCATATATTTCTCTCTGTTGGGAACTGTTTGTTATCTAACATGTTTTTCCATAGTTGCTGATTGTGTGAATGCACACCTTTTCCCTTTTCAGATGTGCTTCCATGGAGTTTACTAGTAACTGTGGTCCTCTAATGTGTAAATGAAATCTTTTTTAAATATAAAATTGCTTGATGAACTCCACTGTGTTCATTTTAATAATACTGCTTCTAAAGAAAAAAAACTTACAAAATTATCTAGTTGCATACATAAAAGTATCAAATTTCTTTAGCTGTCCAATTAAATTAATTCGACATGCAAATTGTTATCTGGAAGTTATAAACTAAATTGAATGAATGGTAGTAACACGTAAAAGAGTTTAATATTTTGCTATGACTTGCACTTGAAAATATATAACCACTTTGAAAGTTTTTAGTAAGTGAAAGATTACTAGTTTGAAAGCCTTAATGAAGCCATGCTGCTGAAATGATTATAAACTTTAACAAAAGTTTACCTTCTGTATTTACAACTATGAAAATTAAAAAAATGTACCATATAAGTCACAATCAAGATTGATAATTATCCAGAATTACAATAATGTTACTTTATCACACAAAGAAAAGAATAAAGTATCATAATTATTATTATCTTTGAAGCAACTATCAAGAAGTGATTGTATACAGAACTTTCCTCCTCACAGTTGCACAGTTTTAAAGCTTCCTGTAATAAAGATAAATCAATTGTTCTTACTTTTGTGCAGGAAAATTCAGTTTCGTAACAAAACTTCCTGTGAAACAGCAAGATGCAGTTTCCATAATTTCCTTCATTTATAAATAAAAAAAAAATGCAAATATCATCCAGAATTCACAAAGATTGACGACATTTCAAACAAACAATAAATATAACAACACTTCAAAAAACTTCAATTAATGAAACAATGTAATTTATAGAAATTACCAAAGATATTCTCTGAGGTAATTACATTCCAATTACACACTACATTAGAATTGTTTCTTTGATAGTCGCCCATAAACAAGAGAATCTTATTACTTACTATGTAAGGTGAAATACCGCAAAAATTATATATTAAATCTTTCAAACAGCAGTTTTTGAAACGAATAAACAATTAAACTTGCCGTGCAAATTAACTAAAAACGTACTTATTACAATTAAAGTTTTATTATTTTAACTTGAGTAATGCGAGGCGAATTACAGAACAAATTGCAAACAAACATTTTATTGTTGCCAACTTCTAAGTTTCATTTTTCATTAACACGGGAAAAGCAATTAATCACTTTTTAAAAATGTAATCAAAAAAAATTTAAAAATCCTTCATATATTACTTTCATAAAAAAAATTGTACTTTATTGCTGTTTATTACTTTTTATACAAATAACATTTTATTTTTTATTCCAAATATTTCTTAAATTGATATTGGCAATAAAGGTTATAGACGTCTGTCAAAATGCAGACTCCTTATAGATAGGCACTATTCTAAGACTCCGCAGAACAAAATGGGGGAGGAAAGCGGGGGAAGTAATTGAGAGGTTTCTCCTGCTGTATGGTTGCATGTATGGATTACGTTTTCGCCAACAAGCGGAGCATTTACACATATCGCCAAGTTAAGTTATTTCTTCTTCGGATGCATGAATGCGCGGACGTATGTGGCGTGGATGCGGATGAGTTGAATTAAGGATGTTACGCACACACGTTCACGTTTTTTAAAAATATTATTCGGTTTTCTAATGTAGATTTGAATTCTGTTAAACGATTTTTAGAATCTTTAATTATCTAAATGTTTACATAGAGATTTAAAGTGGTGACAATTGGTGCGAACATTGAATTTTCGAAAAAAAAGGATACTTTTTTATTAAAATAATAAAACTGTAAGTGGATTAAAAATATGTTCAATATATATTATTTTTTATCTGATTAAGCTATTTAATTTAGTTGTGATCTTCCTTAAATAATTTAGTTTGGTTAGTAACAAGAGATTAAAAATATCTTTTTGTGTAAAATAAGTGGTTACTTAATTTTACACAAAAAGATATTCATACTGTAATATTCAGTTTGATGTTAAGAAAACAATGACTTCCAAACATAAGTAACATTTTTGTTAATAAAAGAACTTGACTGATTTGAACAATTCTTTAATAAATGCAGTATGGGCTTTGCTAAAAATCGAAAATGATTAATAAAAAATGTCGTGCTTTAACAATTCATATTACAGAGAAATTATTTACAGTATAACCACACACCTACTCTCTCCTTTTTTTCAAACACATTCAATTACAGCATTCTAAAAGGGGTAAAAAAAACAAAGGTTTATGAGATATATTATTACACTATTGAATGTACCCATAGGTTAATTCTATTTAGGAAAATATTAAATTAATAGCAACTATTTTCTGTCAAGTAAACATTTCAAAATTTATATGAAATGGAGTTGATAGCTTTTGTTCTTGATCAGCAGAAGTAGAAGTGACATTGTGGGTATACTGATTTGTTTCCTTTCGGGGATATTCCAGCCATAGCAATTGCTAAAAAGAATTTAGTCATAGTAAAACCCAAAGCAGGAATGAGAAATGGAAAAACCTTTACTTTTTCCTGATTCCCATTACCCTTTCATTGCAGACAAAAAGATTTACACTGCAGAGATTTTTCTCCTGACACAATATGATACATTGGAAAAAGGCTCTTGTATAATATTGATGCTAATAGTTGTTCAGACATGGAAAATCTCACAATTTTTCTACGATAAGCTAATTAGATGAATTAAAAAACATACTACATTTAAGATGTTCAATTTCCAGTTAAATTTAATTCATCTAATCTCTATCAGAATGAAGTTGGATTTGTTTGGCAGATGAATTAATCATATTTAATTTTTCAACCAAAGTAATATTAGAATTATGTTATAATATACTGCCATTCCCTTTACTTGTTTTAAACTGTCATAATTAAAACCTTATGATAAGCAATAAATAACTTGCATATTAAAATGAAACAAAGCAAAGTTTGTTATTAAATGAGTGATTGTGTAAAGACAAAAGAGTTTCTTATTTTGCTCCTCAGCATTTTTAACGATATCTTCTCAATTAATGTTGCTTTGTTTTCTCTAACATTAAAGGTTGACTTGCCTGCTTATAAATGTGATATCCACATTTCAGTACTTGAATTGCTTTTTAGGGTCTATTCAAGTGAGATGATCCATTTAAATTTTTGGCATAAAGACTTTCTTTAAAAACTCCTTCAACTTTTATTTTACCAACAATTAATTTAAAGCTACATATTTTTGTCCTGCAATAGCTAATGAATTTCTGTTCTAAGAACTGTAATAATATCTTGTATAACATATTAATTGCTTAACTAAATTATGAGAATTTTAACCAAATAACTAACTCAATGTTTAATTTGGTCTCTTAAAAACCTAAACTTTTATTTGCATCATCAAAGTTTAGATAACTCATGATAGAGGAGTTTCTTTCTAAAATTTACTATTGATGTCCAAAAGTTGAAAATCTTACACTTCAATAATTGCTCAAATATAAACTCTTTTAAAATTTTCTTGAAGTATGAATTTGACCTTAATTACAATAAATAAATAAAATTAGCTGTAGATATTCTGATTATTGCTTAAACGAGAGAGATTTTTTAAAGGGTTTTTTCTCTTTAAGACTTTTTCCTGTCTGCATTTTAATAATTATCATGAGCTTTCAGGCTTCTAATTCCAAGTTAGCTTTTTTCTTTTATTGTCAGAAGTAAATATTTTCAAAAAATCAATTACTCATGCAAATATCAAAGCCCCATGCATATATTCATTTGTGTCAGTTAACTGATACATCAATAAAAGGAAATACATTTGTGTCAGCCCATAAAGAATGTTTAAATTTCCTCTTTAAGACTTTGTCATGTGTGTATTTTAATAATTATCATGAACTTTCAGGCTTC
>BGPR01000530.1:409843-450913 GCA_013235015.1 Araneus ventricosus
CAGCTCATATATGTTAATCTTTTCATGGACTACGAGGTATAAATTGATAGATTTTGAGTTAAAAATCTGTAGATATTTTGTTTGTACACCATTTTTCTGAGATCGACCTCTAATATATAATTTACAATATAATGTTAATTGAATCAGCAGTTCATAAAAAGGGAACGAATAAGAACTGTTTTCTCTAAGATATATATAATTTTTAAATGAGATTTTTTCCATCAGTGGCTTATTCAGTGATTTTCGTTCCTTGGAGACTGTGGAATTGCAATTTTCGGAAATACGAAAGCATAATACAAATAAGAACGATAACAGCCATTTTCCTGGATCATAATCAACTTTTTATGTAAAAAATATTTAAATTAAAATTTCCTATGGTGAAACTTTTAACTCCTCAGTATTTTTTATTTTTTTTTTTCAATTTGTAAAAATAAGTTTAGATGTTGGGGAAAATTTGCTTAGCAATGCTCAACATATGCCTTGTATTGATATGCTATGCAAGACATTATAAATTTGTTTTTTATTTGCTTTCATTTATTAAAATTAATTTTAAAAAATTATAATATATGACTTTCATTGCCGGAATTATGAACATTCATATGGCGTTTAAGAGTAGTTAGTTTAATTGTTTCACATTTTTCATAAGAATGATTTCATTTACTGCTTTTCTTATTTAATTTCTTAGTGTTGAGGGCGTATATGTATATATTTAATGCATTTTTCGTCACATTTCCCATTAAAATATTGTATGAAATGCGAATGCTTCTTTGCAAAAAGCAGGTAAAAATATATCCCTTTTTCTTTTCATAAAACATTTTTTGTCTGTTTATTGTGGAGTTAGTCGCATTCTGTCGACCAACCGAATTCGGTGTCTTTGTGCAGCTGGGGTACGGGCAAAAACGGTCATTTGCGTTTCCTGGAAATGTAAGGGGACCGCGGCGGATCGTTTTTGGTTCCAGTTTCACCCTTCGGCAGAGTCTGTCTTTACTTGCACACACACCGATTTCTGCCGGTCGGCTTGGAAAGGGGACAGGAACTCTAAAGGAGGTGCAGAGCTGAATCGGAAACTGTTACTAGGGTTAATATATATAAATATATTTAATTTTTAATAATCTATGAATTTAGAGCTAAGAAAAAGCCAACGGGAGAGTTCTCAAAGTATTAAACATAGGAATAACATACAAGAAAGTGACTGCATAAGTATGCCAAAATTTTAGTTTAATTGCTATACTGATATGGCAGGGTCAAATTCTAATTATCAAAGTCCATAGGTACAGAAGCTGGATTTTCGATTACATTTTTATTCTCGCTAATCACTTGGGACAAACAATAAAACTTTTATTTCTTTGTTTGTCTGTTTACAAAACTTTCTACGATCTTTACAGTGAATTAAGGGCTTTAAGAATTATTTTCCTACGAACTCTAAAGACACAAGGTAGAGATGTATTTAGATACCGAAAATAATTCAGAAATGAATATAATTTTTAGCTTTGATATCGAATTTACCAAAATATAGAAAATATCAGAACATTATTTTAATAGGAAATTTAAGGGGACAGGGAAAATTCGAATAACAGGCGAATTTGAGTTAAAAAAAAGTTCTAGTTAGCCAAGCGTCACTGTAAATAAAATCCTTGGAATAATTTCCAGGAATAGAAAAATGCATTGAAAATATTTGAGATCTGGATAGTATCGATGGCATTTTTGTTTTATGACATTAAGAACTTTAAATGAACATTTTCATTGTGTCCGTAACTTGTGTTGAATCTGTGCAGCCTGGCTTTTTTCCAACGCTAGATCCAATAACGGTCTGGCCTGTAAAGTGCCAACAGACACATTCGATTTTATTATTAGTAGATATATATATTGCGTCTTTTTCTCCATCATTCCTTTCTTTTATTCTTTACAATTTGAATTGTTAATCATCATAGCAACATCATTTCAGCAACATTTTTTTTCTTAGTACTGTTCGCTAAAAAATGAAATCATATCATTCAGGATTAGTTTGAAAATGAATATTCCTACAAACTATATATAAATTTAAAGTTTCATATTAAAAGGGAGCAGTCAGAAATAGAATACAGAATATATGCAATGTAAATAAAAGAATATAAACTTAATAAAACTAATAAGAAAATTTTTGTCATGTAAAACATGATTTAAACAGTGTATAATTTTACATTTTGCTCTATACAGTACATGTTAGTACAGTTTCAGATATTGCATTAAATTTTAAAAGCAATTCAAAAATTTTATTCAATCAGGCAACAGAATTATAAAATTATTTTTACTTTCTCGTATACGAAGTATACAAAGAGAAAGTAGTGTAATCGTCAAAAAATTCGAACTCGAGATTTTGACGAATCTCCACGTTTTAGACCTCCCTGAGTCCGAAAAACACAATTTTGTAATCATGTCTGTCTGTGAACACGATAACTCGAAAACTATTAGAGCTACGGGGATGAAATTTGGTATGTGGTCTTTAAATATAATTTGTAGGTTTCTATCAAATTTTGGACAAAATCCGTGAACGGGAAGTCTGTCTGTCTGTATGTTTGCGGTCATGTGAACACTATAACTCAAAAACTTTAATAGCTAGATGGATAAAATTTGGTATACAATTTTATCGTCATGAATGTAGGTCCTTATAAAATTTTGGGCCAAATCCATCAAAAAGAGGCGTTCAAATTGCGTATTAAATTTCTTTAATCGTCAAAAAAATTCGAACTCGAGATTTTGACGAATCACCACTTAGAAAGTATACGAGAAAGTTTAGAGGCGACCACTTCCGCTGGTTTATAAGGTGAACATTTTTGCCTCTTTCAGGTGAGGGAAAAAGTGCAGGATATAACATTTGGAGAAGACGGCATTATACGCTCTTAATTAGCAGGGCCTGCCTAAGGAGTTGCGGGGCCCAATTGGAAACAATTTTGGATTACCCCGATATATTTAAGTTTTAGGAAATAATACATAATAAATAAATAAACAATATGAAATTTTGATGAATAAATTAATAATATTTATTGTTAAAAGTTTAATAATTTTAATAAACTTACTTAATACTTTACTTATCCGTATTAGGAATGCTTATATATTTTTAGTAGAGAAGAAAATTAAAAAGTTCCTAAACTTTTTTTTCAAGTGATGGATTATTGTTCACGTCAACGATTTAAGACCGTGACAGTTCATAAAATTCTTGACACAATTTACGTTCTGAATAATGTCATTTTTACAATGTAACAACTATACATATTTACAGAGGCTAATATAAAGAATCTCAAGAATGAACAGGTTTCATTGCTAAATGTATGTGCGCAGTTCATAAAACTTTATTCCTAATCTAGTTTCTTGCTGAATTAAAAAATCGCTAATAGAAGAAAACTTTTACAGTAACGTTGGTGCGGCAATATTAATTCATTCAGATTAAGTACAACATAGAACCAGAGGGAGTGTTCTCCCTAAACTTTCTCGTATACTTCCCCCAAAAGGTGCCGTTTCTCCATCCCCCGCGTGGCTAAAAAATTTCGAACCTACTGTTACCCAGAATCCAATGACTGTCAGAAGGTTTTCCATTATAGTGATTGAAAAATATCTAGGTAAAGAATCAAATTCAAAGAGATAGATGCGTACCGATTTTCCGCTCTTACCGGTTCAAAGACAAACTGACGTAATTCGCTACTCCGTAATGAAATTCCGTACTGTTCCTTGCGCGTGCACATATGATTGCTTCCAGTACGCATGCGTGTGGAGATTACGGATTCTTTTTCAAAAGTAAATTATACAGACCGACAGACAGTCAACCCTTTGACCGATTTGGCCCAAAATTTTATACGGACCTACATTCCGTGTACCACATTTTATCCATCTAGCTATTCAAGTTTGTGAGTTATCGCGTTCACATTAAAACGGACACGCAGACAGACAGATTTCCCGTGGACGGATTTTGTCCAAAATTTGATAGAAACCTACAAATTATGTGTAAAAATACATACCAAATTCCATTCCCATAGCTCTAATAGTTTTCGAGTTATCGTGTTCACAGACAGATGTAATTCCAAAATTGTTTTTTTCGGACTCAGGGAGGTCTAAAACGTTGAGATTCGTCAAAATCTCGAGTTCGAATTTTTTGACGATTACAATACTTTCTCTTTGTATACTTCGTATACGAGAAAGTAAAAAGTTGAAATGTTCAACTTTTCAGAGTTATACAATTGGCTGTAATAAATGGTAGTTATCGCATAATTAAAACATATGTTCACTTCTAATAACTTTAAAGAAACTCCCTCAAACTGAATTAATAATATTTGTTCCTCTTCTGTATAACAAGTAGAACCCAAATGGTTTTTATATAAAATTACTAAAATTTTTATAGAAAACAAATATTTTTTATTAATATATATTATGATTAATGTTAATGTACAAAATTAAATTGATTAAAACATTTAAATGTCTCTCGAGATTTTTAATATATGTATTTTGATTAATTTAATTCCGGGAGAATTTAAATAATTATAAATTCCTCCCTTACTATGAAAACAAATTTAGAATGATTTATAAATGTTTTCTTAGATTTAAAAATATAAAAAGAATACAGTCAAACCCCGTTAACACGAAATCGGCGTGACCACCAGGATTTTTCGTGTTAAACATTAAAATAACGGCTCCATCTAGACTGCAATTACCAAGCTATGAAATAAAAGATAAATTATTACAGTTTTTAGAAATTTGAAAATAATAAAAGTTTTAAGTTTAGAAAAGAAATAAACAGATTGTATGTAAGATATAAAATAATAAATTTATTTAGCTGTTACTCAAGGTTTAAAAAGTTAGTTATTGACTTTTGTTTCAACTTTTTAAGATGACATTTTTGATTTATTTTTACACGTTTCTGAAAGCAACTAGCAATCAACGTGCAAAGCAGAAAAAGTGGCAGCAGGAAAAGTGTAAGTTCCCAGAATTCTGTCCCTTCCCGTTCTCAGCATTCCTGCACTAAGAAACAAAAAGGTGAGAAGGGTAGGAATATGATTCCTGAGAGAGAGAAACTCTTGCTTCATCCACCATGAACAATTTTCCATCCACAACAATGAATGCAAAGCTGCAGAAAGACAGGCAGTGCCAGGGGGCAAAGTACTGGTATGCGGACCCCACAATAAAGGACTTCCTCAATAAAATCTTTCCCTGCCCTCATCACCAGCCCGCCTGTCTCTCCTGCCCCTTGTTTCGGGGGGGGGGTCATTGTTGAATGGGAAATCAAAGAAGTCTCTTGACTTTCAAAGAATATTTTCTTTTCGTCTCAAGTGATATTTCGTGTTAAAGGAATGAATTAATACTACTCCCCAGATTTGATCCATAGAGCCCAATATTAACTTCGTGTTAAGCAAAATTTCGTTATTAGCGATTTGTATATAGCGACCCAGTCCTCTATTCAAAACGATGGCAGTCCCTTGATGTAGGGCCGAAGGCTGATAATCAGTGCCATGCATGTTTCTCCCCATGTAAAGGCGGTATGCTTATAAATAACTCAATACTTCTTTCTTTGCTATTACAATTTACTCTGGCGCTGGCCCCCTTAGACGCGAGGCCTTATTTGGAGCAATCGGTCCAATCGGCTAAAGGCCGGCATTGTTAATTATTTAGCTTCTGTCTCAGAAAAGAGCTTCACACTTAAAAATTAGTAAAATCATTGATTCTATTAAAAACAGTGTCAAGTTAGAATGTTGTAACATATAGAGCACCACCATACAAAAATGTTTTTTTGTTGCATCGCTATTATTATTTTCTTTTAACAATTATAAAAGTGCCATGATGAAATATAAAAGATTTTTATTACATAATATTATATTTTTACCAATTAAGAAAAAGTACACTATTTTGCAAACCACATGTTGATTCTTCCATAAAATGAATATAAGGGCAGAAAAAAATTATTATTTATCCTAGAATATTTGTTCCAAGAAATTATTAGTTTTAACCATTTACAAGAAATGTCTCGAAATCAATTCTATAGTATCTCAAAGTTAAACAGCTAATTAGTGACTAGTAGAAATCCATATCAATTGCTGAGAATTATTAAATTACAAAAATCATTCTTCATTTGAACTATATGAGAGGTTACATTTTATACAATATTTTTATTGACCTATTTACAAGAATCACTTTAGTAAACAATAAAAACAGAGGCCAAGAAAATCTTAAGTTGATTTCCATTCAGAATTTGTATCACATAAGTATTTTACACAAATCATAACTATTGTGATGCTAATTTTAAATATAAATATATAGTTGTGACAGTTTTCTTTTATGTTAGGTAATTTTTATTAATAACTATTTAACAAGTTAACTTTATATTATATGGGACAAAAAAAAAGTTGCAAAAAATTATTTTCAATGCAAATGACATTCTTAATAAGATCAGTAAAAAGAAATTCTACAACAAAAAATGATAAAAGAAATATAATAGTCATTTTATTCCGCATCAGACTAAACAGAACTTTTAAAGAAATTCTCATAACACTTAGGAAAAGGCTAAGGACTGAACATTTGAATGCACTGGTAACTACTTAAAAAAAAAAAAAATGTGCATTTTTAAAATTAACTTTAATAACAATTTTGGCCATGCACTAATTGAAAATCTTTAACATTTTTGTAGATAATAAAACACAAACTAATGTAATTGCATTCTACTGATCAGTTTATATTTCATAGATTAATTACTATAGCAGCAAAAATTAACAGAATATTTAGAAAAAACCAACACAGCAATTTTTTTTATGTTTTCGGTTTGTTCCATTTCTATTTCTGCTTTAATGCTCTTTAAAATTTAAAAAAATTAAATTTCAACAACTCTATATTTTTTGCAACATTTTTTTATACATACATATTACACATCAAAGAATTAAGAATGAGAATATCTGAATTCAGAAGTCAACAACTGGATCATTATGAAGCCAAAATAAAAATACATAAATCTAGGCCAAATTTTGGACAAAAATCATTGAAGAAAAGTGATAAAAGCAAATTCTTTAAAACATTTACAAACTATATAAATCTTTAAAATAGCTACAATTCTAATGAATTTGATGCCTCTGTCTTTAAATTACTATAGGGCAACAAATAAGTCATGTAGCTAATGAAGGTTTCATGCTTTTTTTTAAGGATAAGAATGTAAGAAGCATTTGTTGCATTTCTGAACTTGTTGTTTAAATTTAATGGTTCTATTACACTGAAAATATCAAAGCCTGTATGAAAAGAATGAAAAAATTGCAAATGATAAAAATAAAGCTTTGAAAGTATGAGGAGAAAAAAATTCTCATTTTAAAAAGAGTAACTGAAAAAGGCAAACTTGCATCTCGAGCTTGTGCCTGCAATGTAATAAAAACAAGATGTATGTATTCTAATCAGTCAAATGCTTGTACAATCTCATCAAAATTGGGGTTTCTTCTTTGTAGATAGATTAGTTTGAAAACACATTTGGTTATAATAAAATAACCAAGTTGTACTCATAGAGGTTTTTTTTTTTTTTTTTTTTTTTTTAGTACGAAATAAAAGATAGCATATGAAAAAAGTGTTTGGCAAAATATTTTTATTTCGCCTTCGTATTTTGAGTTAAAGTTTGAATGAATATAGGCAGACAAAAAAAAATAAAAATGCACTAATTTCTTTTCTTTTTTTTGTACTATAATCAATCGAAATGAAAGGAAAAAAATATTGTGGGAAAAGCATGTGTTTGTCTACGCATTCTCTGCAAACATTAGTTAAATGTTTAAATATTTTAGATGTGATAGTTAATATGAAAACTGATATGTAAGGTTGTATGCTCATAGATAGCAGTTATGATGATATGCTGCACAATTAAGGATAACTGGTAAAGATTTATGCACATGGCCGATAACTATATAAAACGTGGAAATTATACCACCGCTAATCACGAATGTGTATTATTTTATTATTATAGCGAATAGAATTTTCATTTCCTGACTAAGAAGCATACAACAAAATATAATTCTGCAACACAAATAATTCACGATATAAATATATTTTAAAAACTGAAGGTGAAGTAGAAACAAGTGCTATATCGAAGTTAATTTCACAGTAATTAAAAACACACTATTTGGTGTTTCCTAACATTTCAAAGCAATTATACTTGACTTTTATGACAATCTCAGAATAACATATCAGTATATATTTATATAAATTGTTTAACAAATAAATATTTTGATTGCTTCAATATATACTTTTATAGAATATAAACTTTTTTATTTAATTAAAAAATTATTAATAAGATATATGTATTTCAGAAAGCAGATTCAGAACTAAATAAATTATAAAATTTATTTAATTACAATATATACTTTTTTATTTAATTAAAAAAATATGAGATATATGTATTTCAGAAAGCGTATAAAAAAATTTATTTCGTGGACGGAAGCATAGATTTAGCAGTTGTGTGCGATCTGTGAAAACATTCACAAAATTAGACTTGTAAAAAAACAGGATAATGTCATTTCCAATAGGGAAGGAAAGTGTGCGTAAGCGCCAAATCTTACAACTCCATTTGTGCACATCTGCTGCCAGCGCCCTCTGGATAATCAATCATGTTTGTCGCTTCAGGGCACAGAAAAGTCTCCGCAGTTCCTATTAGCCTGAGGCGGTGCCTATATATAACGCTACCCGTCAAAATGTCGTCCGCCCCAAACTTTCATTCTGGTTCTCGAACAGGGTTGCTTGAAGTGTACGCTCGTCAACAATGGCAAAAAGTATTAGTTACATTAGAGGAAGACTGTTTAAGTATAAGTTTGGATGATAGTTATGAAATTAGTAATGGGCCTTCCAATGGACTCTCAGACTCTGAACCGCCTGATATACCGGAAAGCATTGCAAATCAAAAAAGGGTTGTACGAGTTGTTAAACAAGATAATAGTGGTTTAGGAATAAGTATTAAAGGTGGCAAAGAAAACAAAATGCCTATTCTGATTAGTAAAATATTTAAAGGCATGGCGGCTGATCAAACAGAACAATTGTATGTTGGAGATGCTATTTTATCGGTCAACGGTGAAGATCTTAGAGAAGCAACACATGATGAAGCAGTTCGAGCTTTAAAACGAGCTGGTAAAGTTGTTGATATAGAAGGTATGGCTCCAGACAATTATTAACTTTACCCCATATGAATTGCTTCTTTTTGTTGTGCTTCGTTCTGTCGTTTGAAATGAAATATATGCATATTTTAAACCATGACAGGGATTCACAGATTATTGGTGTAAATTTGAAATTGTAAATGCATCTTAGATTAATGCTTTGAAGAATTAGGTGTCAACATAAATTTTATCCTTACTGAAATTTAAGCAGTAAATAAAAATTCAAAATTATGATAACCATGATGTAGTTTTTGAGCAAAGTTTATTTTCCAGTTAATCAAATTTAATTGCATGTTATTGATATGGTATGAAAATTTTGAAAAGATCGTTCTCAAAATTTGTCTTATCATGAGGCTTATTTGCAATAGCCTCATCTATATTTTAAATGTAATGTTAGCTATTAAATCAAACTATTATTATAAACAAAAATTAGAAAAGACATATATGTTTGCTGAAACTGACTAATGTATGTAATTTATATTTACATTTTTAATTTAACCCTGGATGAGTCATGCCTCAAAGTTTAATTCTGGGCCATGTGGCGTCTGACAGATACAACCCTCCGTGCTCTATAATGATCATAAATGTTTTATTTTAATAATATCCTTTATTTTTTGTGTCAATTTTATTTTTAGGAGAATGTGTAATAATAAAATAAGGTAGCTTATTTTTTTAAAACACTATATCATATACATAAATATTTTTCAGTCTGTTTGATGACATTTCAAACATCGCCTATTTGTGAATAAGTGAGAATAAATAGCAAAAAAAAGAGTATATGAAGAAACTATACAATTCTACCTACTTGTTTCTTTTTAATGAGTTAGGTCGTGTGGCTTCTGGTAGACTACAGCACTGACTAAAATGCACACATGACCTGGATCAGGGTAGAGAACCTGTAGCCTTTCAGAGTTTCTTATGCTGCCTTACCAGTTATTTACAATTTGTATTGAAATATTATACTTTTCTGTACTATAACTAGCAATATGTGCATAGTGTTGCCTGTGGCACGATTATTATTAATGTCTATTCTCGGAACCTGCAAACATCAAAGAGGAAAAATTAATTTTAAGAATGAGTCACATCACCACCCGACATGTCAGAGCATGCCACCCTTGCAATACTTAATTTTAAAAAAGCAATACTTATTTGATCATGAATAACTCACGAAATCAAAAAGTATACAAGCTAAACAAATAAGTAAGTTAAAATCTCTAAAAATGATAAAATCTTAAAATTATGTTAACTCGTGTCCACTCGCCTAAAGAATGGCTGTTTTAAAACGGAATCGCCAAAATATGAGTCACAAGAACTCAGTGGTGCCAATAGATGGTTCTCGAATTCAGTTAGGCTGACACAATAAATTCTTTGGATTTCCTTACTAGATTGTAAACCACTGAACCTCCCCTTCAGCACCTCCCGGGTGCTATTTTGGGATCGTAATCTTGGAGGGAATAATTTTCTGCTGATTGGCAAAGTTCTTTGAATTCACCAGAAAACAATGAATTATAAATGTATAAATAAAGATATTTTAACCGTTTTTGTTCTAAATCCAGAAGAAGCGTCCCCTTAATTACCTGTACAAATTTCAAACGGATATCATTATTAGAACGTTGGATGCCGGGACTGTAATTTAAAAGATGTCAATTTCTTTGCAAAACTGACTATTTTTTAAAGATTTCTGTAAATTACTTTAGACGTTCAAAACAAACTTCATTGGAATGGAAATTGTTTGCTCTTTCCAATGGTGTATTTTTTTTGGTACAATTATCCGAAACCATGCTATTGAGAAATGATTGCAAAAAATCACCCAAAACAACACAAAATATTAAATAAAAATTTTTCTAGATTAAATTTTAAAATTTGGGCTTTAATGTGCATTGAGTCACCATTAAGACTACTTGTGTACCAAATTTCATGAATGTAAGCGAGATAGATTTGTCTGGAGATTGCCTAGTATAGATTACAGAACAATAATCTTTTAAGATTCTGCTTATGGAGCATTTTGCCCAACTGCCAAATTTCATGAGACCTTTCAGTGTGAAAAGGTTCCCCATTCCTGACCTAGATCATGACTGAAAAGTTGCTAATAGAAATGGACCATTATAGAAGGTAGAGGTAGATTGACTGCCAGAGACTCTCTTTTTTCAACTACTCTCAGCAACAAAATAAAATTTGGATAACATGATAACTGTTGGATGCCCACAACCCATCAAGGTTTAAAACTGAATTAATGATAAATCTTATATTATTTATGGTTACTTTTCTTAAAATTTGATTATTAAAAGACAGGAAAAATTTGAATCGATTTAATTTAGAAAAATTTTTTTTCAGTCAAATACTTAAGAGAGGTGACTCCCTACTTCCGAAAGGGTGCCGTTCTTGCTGAAGTAGGTTGGGAGTTCCAACAAGGTGGTTTCTTACCATCTTCTCAAGTGCATCGCAAAAGTGGCCGTGCTGATGTGAGGCAGGTTCCACTACTTCTATGCCACCTGTGCCGAAATCTAACCATGCCTGACGCTGACAACCGCACATTAGAAATACACTCTCCTGACCGACGACATTCTTGTGTTTTGAGATGTCCCGATGCAGCACAGTGTTCTGCTTGGTTTAATGCAATACACACTAATGTAGATGCATTAATGTCCAAAGCAGTTGTGGAAGCTGGACACCTCTTAAAGGATGTCTTGGAGGGAGCAGAGTTGAAGCACATGGGTTGGCTGTCGGAAAAAGTATGTAAACCTTAGTTGGGATTTTATGTTAATTTCAACACATAGGTACTAACTAAGTTTGTTTTAAAGTCAACTAATTCTATTTCAGGGTTTTAATATAAAATCTGCTTTTTAATACCATAACTCGGAAGTCATTATATCTCTTTATAGTCATAAAATTTGTCTCATTTATTGATGTTAAATTAATGAATACAAAACCTTATATCAAATGATTTAATTTCTGTCATTTTATTATATTTATTTAAGTATTACAGTGAAACCTGTGTATAATGATGCTGTCTATAATATTTTCTTTGGTCCCGGCTGAATTCCTTTTTACTCTGTATGTTTTTATACTGCCTACAATGATAATCACGTTTTGGACTAGCCTGTCTGTATAATGATAATTTTTCCTCTTTAGAAAGTTGATACAGTAAAATCCCTTTTTTTTTTCCCCCATTGGAAAACGGCACCCAAAAGTAAAAATGTCAGATAACAGGGAATTGGGGGATGGGCTAGAAACCAGAGCCTGTTGTAGCAGGGGGATCCGGGGGGGGGGCTAGCGATTGGGCTGTTCACAGATATTTGTTGGCTCGGATTCCTAGAAGGCACTAGTCTGTTCATTCGTTTAAAGCACTTGTTCCTTGAATTAGGATGGTGCGGCATAAAGAATTGACATTGGAAGAAAAGCTGCAAATAATTTCGCAAATTGAGCAAGAACTTACTGTTACTGTTAAAAAATGATGATACTGTTAAAAAATGTCATGTTTCTGTTGACAATAACTACTTTTTTGAAAGAAAAAAAAAGGCATTGCAGATGCTGTAGAGAAAAGTAAAGTGGATAGCAAACGGTAAATAATTTAAAGATGCTGTAAATAATGATTCTGACAAAGTTTTCACCTAAAATTTTATATTGGTACATAAAATTGTATATTTTATACAGACATGACACATTTCTGTTTTGTCGACATCAGATTTGATCATTCTTAATTTTTTTATTATATAATAATTCTACAATATTTTTAATATCTTGAGCACTTTTTATATAAATTTATTTTATTGTTAGATTAATTACACTTATTTTACTTTTCTGTATTTATGTTTGGCACGATTCATTATTTATGAAGTTCAGCTTTTTTTGTTCCAAGCCTGTGTTGCGTCTGTTTATAAAATACAATTTTATATCGGCGATTATTTGTAAGATGAATCAATATGCACAATAAAATTTGTTAGTATATTAATAGATGCATATAAACATTGGATGTGCTAGTCCTCAAACTGTCTATAACGATAACATGTCTATAACAGTATATTTTCTAGGTTCTTACAATATTGTTATAGACTTCTTTTATTGTATATTTTTACAAAATAGCCCTTGTTTAGTTCAAAATGGGAGATTAATCCAACGAAAGCTAAATCCTGAAAGTGAATATTTGCTACTCAACACTGAAACATGGATTTTTTTTTTTTTCTTTTCATTATTATGACCATTAAGAATATGGAATCGGAGGGTATAATAAGGGTGTTTAATATCAGATATTCCTGGATTCTTATTGCCTTTGTAGAATCGTGTGTCTAGCCAGATTGCTTTACTTTGAGGGCTACAAGTAATCTCATGATTATCAGATTGATATTCGTAATGAAATGGCTCATTGGTATATTTATTGTCACAACTTGTTAAATTATTAAACATTATAAGAATACTAGAGTCTAGGATTGTAAAAGATATATATGCCTGTTGTTTTAATATTAAATTGAAATCTGTAGCAATTATTATATAGTTTCTGAATAGTTAACATATTTATAAATGATTTAAAAGTTTGTTAAATCAGCTTTCAATTTTAGATACATGATGATACAGGTGTTGTACAATGGAGGCCAGTATTCTTAGCAATTACTGATCGTGATCTTCTGTTATATGATCTTGTGCCTTGGACTAAAGAAGCATGGGTTGTTCCTGTTAACAGTATACCTCTTGTTCATACTAGGTAGGCTATTATCTATTGAATTGTAATTATATTTTATAGACGTCTTTATTATTTTAACTATTAATAAAATATATTTAACTGTGATTTTTAAAATTCTCCGTTTACAAGGATTTCAATTTAGCATACTGATAAAATTTCAAATTCCTCCACGAGCAACTTTTATCGATTCTGCATAATGTTTTTTCCCCTTAATATCAGGAAATGAAAAATTGTGTCGGGTATTGTAAAGAATAGTAAATTAAAACCAAGTTACTCATATTTATGTTGTTTCTTCTGCTATTCATTCATGCCCAACCCTAAATTTATATTTTATCTTTTAAAAGTGCAACTGTGTCTTAATTAGGGATGTGACAAATATTTGGCAGGCCGAATAGTAATTGATATTTGGCCGAATATATTTTGAATAACACTATCTTTTAAGGTTGAAATCTAGAAATTAGAATACACTCTTATTGAAACAGCACCAAGCCGCCAAAGCAAAATGGATGCTAATGGTAAATAAACGTACAGCGATCGCAGTTAAAAGTTAATCCTTTACAGTTTAATCTTATTTCGAACCCATTGCGTTTCTGGTTTGTCATTGCACCATTTCCTGTTTCATATGTAGAATTTTGACAGAACTATTAGCTTTCCTAGCTCATTGAATGTGAGGAATCTGTTTCTTTTAATTGTTCTAATAAAACAGAAATTGTGCTCGCGATGCCTACAGCATCTGAAGTGGGCACAGGGCAAATTTTTTTAACTAAAAAAAAAAAACATCAGCGGCTTTGCTTTCAGCAAAGTGGGAACCTAGTAGCTTCACTAGCTCAGTGAATGTATGAAATCAGCTTCTTTTAATTACTCTAATGAAGCAGCAGAACAAGGGATAGTAAAAAATTAAGACTTATTCAGTTCTAATATTGGCACTCGGGAAGAAACTCTTTAACTATATCAAAAAGAAAAATGAACAATGCGGCGCATCAAGGAAACCATAATGTAGGTGA
Organism: Araneus ventricosus; assembly: GCA_013235015.1. Lineage (NCBI taxonomy): Eukaryota > Metazoa > Arthropoda > Arachnida > Araneae > Araneidae > Araneus > Araneus ventricosus. The sequence continues at coordinate 424,660 of BGPR01000530.1, forward strand.
AGACAGCATTCCAAATGATTAATTCCAAAATTTGACCAAGCAACTTCAAAAATTCCATGCAAGCGTTTTTTATTACAAGGCAAAGAAAAAAAACCTCTCAATTATGTAATCAGAGAAATATATAATTACTAAATAATTCAAATTTCTATTTTTCATTTATTTACTATTTGAAATTATCCTAATTAAAATGTATTTTATTATTTAATTAAATATTTAATAAATAATTTTAAGTTTTATAATACTCTGTGTAGTATGTAAACAACTCAAAAACAGAAACTTTTGCGGTGATGTAAGCGATCTAGCCGATGGGTTGGTTGCCAATGGAACTAATCCGCTTGATTTCTCAGGTAACCATATTGGCGAAGAAATCGCACGTGTTCCAACTTCTAGATACCAATCTCTTTTAAATGTGCTTTTAAATACACATTTAACAAAGAATATTGCAGAATTGCATTTTTGTACATTTATTATCAAAAAAAATCTCCTTGCATTTACCCAATTTTAAGTTGCATAGGTGTATTTATTAAAGTTACATATAACTTATCTTTGCAAAGCCTGAAATTATTATGTAAGAACAATAATTTTTCAGGAGTGAATCTGTTTTGTTTGGTTTCATACTTGTATAATATCAACTAGGGATGTAGCGAATATTAAGTATGAGGTCTTTTCGGCACTTTTTCGAATATTCTGTCTGGACGAGTGCTAAACAGATATTCTGCAGAATAAATTCAGGATAAAATGTTTTTAAAAAATGTTGTTTTAAGTATATTTACTAAAGTTTATTGAAGAATTACATTTCGATACATTTATTATTAAAAATCTAAAATTTATCCAATTTTGAGTTGCATAGTACATAAGTGTATTTAATAATGTTGCATATCATTTATAGAAGTCTGTTCCATATGGTTTCATGTGTATTACCAGCTTCAGAAAATAAATGGTCACTATATATCGTTTACAGGTGCTGAAAGATATTTTCTTGCTAAATTTGCAAACCTTGGAAATTTTTTCACATTTATTTCCCACCAATTAAGTGGTAACTCCATCCTACCTATTAGAAGTTCTTTATCAAAATAGGAATTGACTTCTAGTTATTTGAATTTATCTGTTCAGTTTTCTTCTGTGTTTGTCATTGTCATGTTCTGCAATGATGGCTCTTTTATTTCTTTGAAGCAATCCCAAAATCAAGGGAATTTCTTATTATTGGAATTAAGGAATTTAAAATATTACAAATATGTATAAAGATATTAACATGTTTTAAATATACAAATAATAAAAAAATAAATTTTATTTAATTTTAAATTTTTTTCATTTAAAATTTGAAAAATATTTCATTTACAATCAAAAGTGAAATGTTTTTAGGAATTTGGTATTCGGCCTGAAATTTGGCCAAGTATTCGGTTATTCGGCCAAATCACTATTCGTTACATCCCTAGTCATAATTGCTGCTCTCATAAAGCATTCTTATTTCAATTATTCTTGTATTTATATTTATTTTTAATTTTGTAAAAAATTTAGATTAGTTCATTCAAATATGCCAAGAAGATCAAGTGGTGTCAATGTACCTGGAATTACAGATGTTACAACATTTACTCTGCGTTTAGGCACTAGGCAAGGAGTAGAGTCTCGTGTTATGAGAGTTGAGACACATCGTGACTTAGCATTTTGGGCTCGGCATTTAGTTCAGGGAGCCCACAATGCAGCCTATGCTATGAAGGAAGCACATTTTTGTGAGTATTAAGATATATTCTACATTTAATGTAACTTGTTGTAAAAGTGTTACTTGTGTCTCACCAATGCAGGCAATAATTTTAGAAAGCGAGTGAGACTGTCAGAATGCAGTCCTGTAATTTGTTAGTTGTATACTACCTAATAGGGATTCTTCTTTATCGCTATAAGAATTTTTACAACATGAAAAATTGTCCCTCTCTTAAAGTGGTTGATGTTATAAGCCAATAAGTCAGTTTCATTTTATTATATAGATATAGATGTTGGGTATGATTTTTACTGATGTCTTGCATCTTTTTACTATGGTAATTATCTTGTTTGGGATAGGAAAGAATGTTGCTTATTTTCTCACTGATGCGTTTTTCATATTGTCATATAAAAAGAGATTTTTTTTTTTCCCCCTTGAGTGGAGAGAAAAAAAGAATAAACTTTTTTTTACAGCTTGCCTTTATCAAGGTCAGGAATGTGTCATTACCATCCACTTTGAAAATGGATTCATGTTACAAGACGGCCGACATCACAGCATTTTATGGCAGTACCCATTTGAGAAACTTCGTATGTCAGCAGATGATGGGATGCGGTTGGTTTGGCTTGATTTTGGGGGCGAGGATGGAGAAAAGGTAATTTAAGAATTGAATAATTGATTAGCACATTAATACAGCAATTAAGATTCATAAATTAATCATTTTGCTTCATTCATTTTTTTTTTTTTTTCTCATTCCCCCCCCCCCCTCCCTAATATAGTAAAAATATTGAGGATAATCTATGGTTGGGTAAACCAAGCACACGCACACACTATGTATTACATAAAAGTGAAACAAAACAGATACGAAATTGCAAAAAGAAAAAAATCTAATCTTCCCAATAAGGGGAGAATAAATATCTCTGGACCAAGCTGGACAGATGGTAAAGATATAAAGTAGGTGGACAGCCAACTAATACCAATCTAATTGAAGCATTTCAGCCAGGCAACCATGACTGACAGCCAGTCAAAAATTAGTTATTACCTTCTTTCTTGGACAATCTGCAACAGGCCTGCATTGTCTATTGTATATTTGGCTGTTGAAGGCATTCTTCAAGGATTTAGGCAATGACCAAAAGATCTAGCCTATTTAAATAGAATGTCGCCGTAGGCCTCGGACACAATTCCTATCTTTTTTGCAACGACATGTGCAGCCTCACTTCCATTGATTCTAAAGTGGGAAAAAACCGTTTGTTAAGTGGCATGCCTATTGAGTATGAAAGTTGACAATGACTTGCTCTTCTTTTTCTTGACATGAAGAAGGTTTATTCTGGATTGTGATAGTTTGAAATTTTTAAAAATAATACTTCAGTATGTGGTAAATTAGTACATCAAGTCAAAATACTGTTTATATTACTTCTACCTTGCTATCAAAAGTAGTATTAAAAACACCCCCTTATTAGAATAAAGGTAAATGTTTTGATATTAGACTTGGGTTAAGAGCTTTAAGAAGTTAATTATTAGAAACTGCTGGTCATATATAATTTTTTGTTTAGAAAAAGTTGCAACTTTTCATTCATTAAATTTGTTCTATAATTAGTGTATTTATATATTTGGGACAGATATACCAATAAAGCCTAAATTAAAAAAAGAAAGTAATACAAGCAATCCTATAGTATTTGAAGTAAACGAAATTCATACAACAAAACAAGGAATCCATTCTAGTTCACTTTTCAAGGGCTAGAAACTAATTGAAATGGTTCAAAGAATATTTAAGAGTTTTCTGTAGAAGCAGGCCTATTTGACTGAGACAAAGCTTCCAAATAGGCCTGCTTCTGAAAATTAAATATTCTTTGAATCCATTAAATTCTAAAATAAAATATTCATCTGTTATGACCAATATTCGTTTACTAAGCTACTATAAGATACTATTACTCTTTAATTTAGACAGTATATTTGTCTATTGTTCTCTGTTTTTTGTTATGCTGCTGCAATGGCGCGCATCTTAAACATTGTCGTAATTTTTCTAATTTCATTTCTTTTTTCAATTAAATTCTTTTATTCTTTTTAATTTTTGTATAAAAAATTTTTTTCTTGTCCAGTTTTAATTCTTTCTTTTTTAAATAATAATTCTACAAAAAAAATTTTTTTTTTAAATCATTGATTGTTTGCAACTATATATTTGGGAAGTGTCGAGTAGATTTATTGATAATGGAGATGATGCATTATTTGAATTTACTGCATAATTTTTAATTTTGTATTGATTAATTCCTTTAACATTTTGTTATTTCTTTTTTCCTTAGGAGCTGGACTTATTACAATCACCAAAGCCTTTCATTTTCACCCTGCATACATTCTTGTCTGCGAAGGTCATACGATTAGGACTGGTTGCATGACAATTACAGCAGTGGGAATGCGCAGATGACCCTTCTGATGACATCTTCGGTCCCTAAGTTAAAGTTGATTGTAAAACTTGCTTCCTAAGAAAAGGCTTCCCATCACTTGTTGTCCAAAAACAACTATTTGCAGTTTTAATGCAAGAAAACAGTTTGTTGCACAACATATTCTTAGCTTGCAAGCTCTTCATACATAAAGAACAAAACAAATGTTGTGTTTTCCTTTTGTACTAACGTAAAGTGCCCTGTTGCTACTGCAGACTGTGAAAAGCATAAGCAGTTCTAATTTGGTGTTGAATGTGTTCTATAATTTGTATTAGCATTTCAAACAGAAGGAAAGCATTTTCATGACTGTGTTTCACATTGTACAAAGTTGACTATATTTTTAATGGACAAAACAAATTAACTGTATTATGCGGCAGTGAGTGTCTTCAAAGGAACTGAGAGATCTTGTTAAAAAAAAAAAGATTCGATTATTTTCTGTTAGTTGCTAAAAGTATTGCTTCAATTTAATTCCCATTTATGTAATTTCCTATCAGATATTCAAGTATTTTCAGAATTAAAATGTATTGAATTATTATGAATTTTTAAATTAGGCTGGCTGAAGGTTGCATTATGTGTATGCTTTAAGTTTATTTTTGTTATAGAGTATATAGAATTTTATTTTTCATATTTTATTTCATGGATATGAAATATTAGTTTTTCATTTTTCTTGTCAGCTTATAATGCTGTTAATGTCTGTATTCCTCTTTAAATAATGCAGACTATTGAATCGGTAAAGGAAATGACTATAGAAAACAATAAACAACCTTTAAACGATAAACAAATAATAACATTACAGGTCATCATTTGTTAGTCAATTGAGTTTGGTTTTATAAAATTAGAAATTTAAATTTTCAATAGTCTAATAAAATTTTTCACTTGTATTCAAATTGGATCCCACCTTTCTTCCGTGGTTCGACATTTTCACAATCTTTTTCATTCCACTTTCACGTGTTTGACATTTTTCTTCAGAATTATGTCATTCCATTAATATTTTCTTTGATATTATATTTCTTATAACAAGTTATTTATGTATTGTTTTGTTATTCTTGAGTTGATAATTATACTAATTTATATTTTTGTTCCGATGTGTGTGAAAATTTTATTTGAGTCATTATGAAGTATTATTTCAATTCTTAAAGACAGGCTTACTACCAAAATGAAGGTTTATATATTGGATGGAATGAAAGAAATTTTTATATTGTTTAATGTCATTAATGCAAGTACAAATTTTATTACATTCATAGTTGATTGTATATAGGGATAATTCCTTGATATTTTCGCACCTTTAAACAGCTTTTAGTTTTCTAAAAATAAAAGCTTGGACTTATCAGTATCCCTTTATACCAAATGTTGATCAGAAAAGTTAAATTAGTTACCACTTAACTTATTATTGTATGATATGCATTACATTTGTGTTTTTTATACACAGCATAAAGTATTATTCAGAAAGTTGAACTCAGTTTTATTCTATAAAACAGGGCATCTTAAACTTTTTTCAATTGTTTCAATTGCATTTCTGTTATGTAAATTTTGCTGTAACTCCCAAAGTTGGAAAATTAAGAATTAATTATTGCTAACTGAAATCAAATTCAATCAATTATATTTATCAAATTGTAATGAAATTTTTTTTGCCAAGATTTTGTTAATTATTTTTACTTATAAATGCTAAAAAGTCTGAAAGAAAAAGCCCTATGATAATTTTCTTAAGTCCAATATTTGTCTGCTTGGCCAACTTGGGTTCTGGACCCTCAGTTTAAGAAGCCCTGCTGTGAAATAATTTCGTTAGATTTAGATACCCCATGAAAGAACAGTGCTTTAATTACCATAATTCTATCTGTAGTTTGGAATTCCTCTAGTTCAAAAGAAGTAAACATTTTATTCAACAGTTTTTTAAAAGTCAAGATGAAATCTAGAAACTCAAGCTGAGATATAATTTTCATTATAACTACAATGATTTTTCCATTCTAAAAGAATATTAAATTACATTCATGTTTTATAAATCTAGTTATTAACTAAAGGCTAATATTTGCTTTGCATTAATGTAGTTTGTTCCAATTCTTAATGTAAGTACAGTCTAATGATAATCTATTTGGAAGTGGTTTTTTATATAAAAAATTATTCCCTAAATTTTATAATTTATTGAAGAAATAAACTAATCAGTGCCTTATAAGTGTATTTATCTTAAGATATTGTTATAAAAAAATAACAATCCCTGAAATGCATTAACTCTTCCATTGCTGTAAATTTGATCTTCTAACTTTAGATTTTTTTCAATTGTCATCATTCTCAGAATTTGATATTTCTTACTAAAAGTTTCTTTCCTTTTTTTTTTCCCCCTCCTGATACATTCTTAATCGAACAGTAATTGATACCATTTCTGCAAATTTTGGCATCATAAAATTATAGTAAGTACTTCAATCTCTATTCTAGATATGTAAGAGTATGATAGGTATTTATATATATAGATAAAGTGTCCTTAGCTAGATCTGTGTATTTGTGAAAATCAAAGTCAAGTATAGTTCATGTCCAGTATTTATTTGGATTTCTTCAATCCTCAAGGGGAAAAAGTTTCAATATGGAAGAAAGGATACCTCAAAATAATGAAAAATCTGCATTGTAATTGAAGGTTCTAGCATAATTTATGGAGCAAAAGATTTGGTATATATATATATATATTATGCTAATTAATTTTTTTTTGTCACTTAAATTTCAGAAATAATTTAGTTAAGATTTCTCTATTTTTCTTGTTTGCATGATATAAACAAGCAGAATTAATTGATTTTGTCTTGATTATTGAGTTTATTTGTGTTTGAGATGAAGTGGCAATCGTTTTTGCCAAATGCAAGATATCATATTTTGATGTTTCTTTCCCTTTTTTTTTCCCCTCCTCCACTTCTTGCCCTTTCTTACTTTTTATAGGATTTTTTATGACTTAATATTGGGTCGCAGTCATTTTTATCACAGTTTTTCATTCCATTGGATAGGGTGTGATCTCAAGAATATATCAGATAAATAATTGTTTTTGTTTTTTTATATCTGTTTTGGCATTGTTTCTCTAAATATTCTTCAAAACAATGAGGCATTTAAAACTTAGTTTGTGTTTATTGCATTTTTTTATTCACTAAACAAAAAATCTTCTTCTGGTGCATAACTGAAACGTTAGGAAAATTTCAATTTAAGTATAGTTCCTATTGCTAGTTATGTATGAAATTGCCAAAAAAAAATTATTGTTTGCAAGAACTTGAATTCAATACTTGTAGTTCTGAGAAGAGGGGGGAGGGGTCTGTCTTGCATTACTCAAAAGGAAGTTAGTATGCATACTCATTCTTCTTTGTTTTACAGCAATGAATTTTTAGTTGAAACTGCTACAATGAAAAGTTCTGTAGTAAACTGTATAAAAAGTATTTGAGGATTATATGTGTTTCAAATATGAGCTTAAATAGTTAAATTAATGTTACATATAATTTGTTTGAATGCACAAACTTATTTTTTAAATTAGATTTAAAACCAGTAATTGTGTTATTGTTTTCATTGATCTCAAATGGTAATCTTAGATGGCTGGAAGCCATTGAAGTGGTGAAATTTTGTGTCTTCATTACCAAGCTATCATTGACAAGAAGTTCAGATACAGTATCTTACTTGCCAAAGTTATTGAGTCTGTAAACTACTCAAAAAGACTGAAAAGGAAACTACAAAAGGATATTGTTATTAAGAATGATAATCTTTATAAATTGTTATAAATGTAGATATTGTTCATGTTATCTTGTATAGACATGTTGTACCTGTTTCCATGAGTATTGCACTCTTAGGGACTTCAAGACTCACAACTCAAACTTTGTAGAGTGATAGGTGTGTAAAACTGGTTATATCTGAATTTTGAAGTAGAAAAATGAACAGGTATTTTATTTCATGGTTAAATGTGAAGAAATATTTTAAATTGTTTATTTTGTGTAGTGACTGTGAAGTATACCAAACATGCTCACAATACAATTTTCTCTCCTGGAAGGAATTTAATAATTTTAAATGTGTGAAAAATTTTCTGTATAAATTATGTGCAAAACTGTTATAAAGCTTTTGTATGGATTAAACAACCAAATTTTCTTGTTGAGAACGGTTGTTTAAGCATTTGTTCGTAAACTTGGAAAATTAGGATAAACTTTTCTAAATTTTATTTGTAAATATTTTTGATGATTTTGTATCAAACTATATGCTGTTTTACTTTGTAATCACTTATGCTAGTCCTTGAAATGTTCTAAGTTTTAATGAGTACATTTATATCAAAATACATAATAGATTTTTATATTATGATCTATTGTTTGCTATGTGTTTCCTTTTCCAATAACACCTGGTGACTTGTGTCTGAAATCTCTCTCAATTGACTAAGATATAGTCAGTAAAGCTTCCAAAAATTGCTGATAATCTCTAACTAATCATGCATACAATAATGCAAATTAATTACAGTAGAATCCCAATTATCTGGTGAAGTTGGAGCCCGTAATGTTACACGAAGACTTCTGTTTCTTTTATATAGATATTGTGGCCAGTGAATTAGAAAAACTTTTAGATTTGCACTTTTTTTTTATAATATCCTTGAACTTTGGTCATGTAATGAACATGCTTGAACTCGCGTTTTACTGTGAAGATTTGGTCACAAGGGTAGTTAGGAGACCAACCAGAAATTGATGAAAAATATTTGGGATCCCACCCAAATCACAAAATGAAAATGATTTCCTACATTCCTAAGTGGTTTTATTTCCTGTGCGTAATCTGCATTTTTGTAAAAATAGCACATATATTAAGGTAAAAGGATTTTTTTTCAAAAAATCTTAAATTTTTCTTCGTGTTTTTTGTTTATAACAGAGTTTTTATCCAAATTCTATGAAACTTTTAGAGTACTTGACAATATGTCAATGAAGCATTATATTTGAAGTAAATACTTTGAATACTGGAGGGGAATATGAGTTTTTGTAGGAATTTTTTTTTATATAACTGCAAACTATAGTATACTAGCTGGTATACCCAGGATTGCTCAGGATAAAAATATTTTCAAGTCTAAGTACTTGTAACATTTTAAACTTAATTAATCAGTTTCTCGCAGCAACATCTTTCTTTGATTTTTGTTGTCCACTCCCGTGTTGTCCGACATTCTCAGCCAGCAGCAAAACTCCTCGTCTTTTTCTCTCCATAGTTTGAGCCAACCTGACCACGAATCTAGTTGTTCTTGGTAAAGGATTGAATATCTAAAAAGACCAAAAATAATAGAAGCAATTTTATTGTTGTGCTCAAGTGTAGCATCATCCAGGAGAAAATTGCGAAGTACAAAGATATAAATGCTAATGACGGTAATTTTTAAATGTGAAAGAGTTAAAAATACAAAAATAACAGACAACAATAAGAAGTAAGAATCCGGTGGATAACTTCATCCATGCAGATTCAAAACTAGAATAGGTTTCCTGTAGAGGAAAAAGACTTTATGGTCTGAATTTAATATTAATTTCTTCTAAGGCCTGAACCTATTCCGGAATATAATGGAAAGAAAAACATTTATCCATAAAGAAGAAATTAAAAACAGTTTTAAACAAAGTATGAAAAGAAGGGCTTAAAATCTTAATCTTAAATCATATTTAAAAATTACCTTTGTTAGTATTTATATCTTTGTCCTTGGTAAATGCATTTTTCTTCCCCATCATTGATTGCTATGGCGACAAAAGAAGCTCTTGCATATCTTGGTATCTTCATATCTTGTTATTATCCAGAATGCAATTCTCTTTTTAGTGTTTGTGTGACTGATCAGAAAAACACCTACACATATTGTCCCATCACCTACGACTCTTTCTTCTACCATTAAGCTGGCTTCTTGCCATTGAACTGCACTAAATCTAATACCAAATTTGATGAGTTATTACTTGAGAAAATTCAAGTTTGGCGACAGTACTGTGCTCTGAATCCTAACCAAAATTTGAATAAAAACTTGTCTTTCATGCCAATATACAGAAATTTTAAGGCATTTTCATGCCTCATAATTTTAAAATGCCAGGAAAGCATGAGATTAAGTGTTTGAAGAAAGAATGAAAATCATTTCAGTCTACCTTGCACACACAAAAAAAAACCCCGAAATCAAATATTTATTGCCATATTTAATATAAATACAAAAAATATTACTTTAAAGTACGTGCGATAAAATATTTCAGCAATTCAATGTATACTAAAGTAAAAATTCTGCTTTGGAGTTAATTTCCCAAGAAAATTTATGTAAGGTGTAACCAATAAGTACGGTGAATGATAAAATAAGTCTTGCATTGCCTCGCATGGAAACTGTTTACAACCCTTCAAAAAGTACCCGTCATACAATATGCACCTTTGGCAATGTGTGTACAAATCAAAAGCTCTTGAAAACTCCTCCACTGGTACAGCTTTCGATTTCCATGTCGCAGCAGCTTGAATGTGCGTAATGTCTGTAAATCTTCGCCTTTTTAGAGCCTCTTTAAGTTTAGGAAACAGGAAAAAGCCCAGTGGTGGCAGGTCTGGGGAATACGTTGGGTGCAACAGTTCAATAACCCCAAGTTGAGCCAGAAACTGCTTTACAAATGTAGCGGTATGCAGCAGTGCAAGAAAAACCAAGAGCCTGGTTGCTTCAGATGTGGCTGTACACAACGAATATGAGCCAAGAGTCGTTTGAGCTTCTCACTGTAAAACTCGCCGTTGTCAGTTTGGCCTGCAGGAAGAAATTTCTTGTGGATTATGCCTTGACAGTCAAAAAAAGGTTATCGGCTATGTCTTTACCCTTGACTTTTCAAAGTGAAAATTTTCTGTTTTGGGAAATTGGGCCCACACCACTCCATACTCCGGTGTTTCGTCTCTAAAATTTTTAAACCACACGTACAGTCTTCAAGGTCTCAGTGTCATCTCCATACATCAGCATTGCATGACTTTTGCCTGCTGATTTTCAAGTTGTATAAGAACTTCAAGTTGATTCTCTGCTCCATGACACGCCAGAAAACCACCGCACAGACAACAGTCGATGATAAATTTATCAAAGCTAACAGAAGCACAAAACCATGTACTACTGTTAATTGAATAAGTATGGAACACAACGGTGTCGCTGAGAATCTGATTGTTTCAATTTGAAGGGTGACTCGCCCTACTTATTGATCACACCTTCTACTATTACAACCATACCAATTGCAAAAGTGCATGAATAAAAGATTTGGTGCAATAATGAGATTGGTTTGAATTCTATTTACAACAATAAAATCATAGTTACAAATCATGTTTGAAAAATTAATTAAAATTGAACAAAAAGTTGCATGGAAATAAGATTGGTGTCATTGACAAGCTAATTTTAACTTTACAATGATGTTAAAATAATTTTTGTGCGATAATATGCTCCAAAGTTATTGCAGGAAAACGTATAAATTTAAGGTAATATTTAATTAAAATTTTGAAAAATCCTTCCTTAGTGAGCACCTACTACCCAAAAAGCAACCACCTACCAAAGTTTCTAGTCCCAGTGGATTGGAAGATTTGGTGATCAGTCACAGAGTCCCTTTCTCTTTTATATATATAGATTTTGTCTTTCAAAACCAACTATAGGGAATGGTCGGATAGTATCGGACACCTAAAGCTTCTCCTATATTATAAAATATTTTTACAGCTCAGTTGGACCAGATTATATTCCATACAAAACTTGAACGTTCTATGAAAGGACATTTCAACACATGTTATTCTAAGATAAAAATATCGATCGTTTTTTCACATTTTCTATAGTCATTACATTTTTATCCATTTTACTTGTGGCAGGTTGTATGAGACATGAAAAATATATTCAAGAGAATTACTTTTGGTTTCGCAGAGAATTTTTTTATTATTGGGCAGAATTATTTTTGAGAAATTTATAAAAGTACAAATTACAGATCTTAAAACTAGGTTAATACATGATAAGAAAGAGGTATAAATCAGAAAAATTAAAAAGTTATCAGTCTTTGAAAACTTAACAATTCGTTTGAAAGACAAATGCATTATGTGTTAACATTTTTTGATAAAATAAGCATCACATTTATAAAATAGGCTGTTTCCTTCAAGATCTGAGCAATTTTCGTGGGCCCAGCCTTCACAAATCCGACACTGGATCCAGTCTTTTTCAAAGGTGATGCAGTGAGTCACTTCACCTCCTCTTTTCTTTTTCAGATTTTAGTTTCATTTTCAAGTCTTTTTTGGACGTTCGAGGTGTAATCAGTTTTACTTTTTACCTGAACTGATTTTTTCCTTCTCTTTATTGGAACTGCTAGGAAGTGGCGATATCTGCTCTAAAATATTTTTGGATGCATTTTTTTGGGAAAATCCTCAATAAGAGAGTTAGTTCTACTGCTTTCATTTTCCAAGACTGCTGGAACTTCCTCCATCCGCTCGTCTGCTACTGGTTTTGAAAGACCGGGCAAGCTCAAAATTGTGGTAGATGTGGCAGAGCCATTGTGTCCGATATAACCCGAAACATCATGAATCAAAACATTGGTTACAACATACGTATTAATAAGCCTAAGGAGATTTACGACCAACAACTTTAACGACAATAAATGTTGTTTCCAACAATAAACAAAAATTCTACTTATAGTCACTTTCAGGCAAGCTATGACAATCTGAAGTTATCTTCGTTTACTCAAAAAACTATTGAAAAAACTAAATTTTCTGCCACGTGTCAACAACACTGCCTCTTGACTAAATATGGAGGCATGTGAACCTTCAACCCAACATGCTGGTATCTTGACAGATCTGGCCTCCTACAACAAATGTAAGAAATAACGCATGTTCGATACTACCCGCCCTTCCTGTACGTATAAGGCAAATTCTAGCTGAATATCAATAGGATTCAGGAAGATAACGTCATTACAGCGAGATTAATTTCAGTTTCTGAGAGAAACCGCATAGTGACCAGTGAATTTGAACCTACGAGGGTCGTTTTATTTCAACCCGCTAAATAGGCAGACAACTGCTAGGAGGTGGGCGACTGCGCATCCTTCTAACCATAACCTCAACTACTGCCGACGCCAGCTGACCAGTTTGAGCCGATCTGTTGGCACGTAAACATGACTGGTAGAACTGATGCTCCCGTTAAGTGCGAGTTGCGTAGCGTTATTCGCTTTACTCAAGCAGAAGGTTGGTGTGTGGGAAACGATCAATGCAGCTGTTTCTTGTCAGACTTTACGACGTCTGTGAAGAGCCATTCTGACTTCTGGAGTTGTCCTCTTTCATGCAACGCCTGCCCGCACAATGCTGTTGTAACCCAGCAGTTTAAATGGACGTATCTGATCGCTCGACATATATAGCCCCGACTTAGCGACGAGTGATTTTCATCTCTTCCCTGAATTGAAAAACTGGCTAGGGGCCAAAGCTTCCAGAAAAATGGACCTTAACGCTGCTTTGGATCTCCTCATCTCGCATAATTGGCGGCAACATTCTTCGAAGAGGGGATTTGAAACATGTCCCACCCCAGATAGCAATTTTAGTTTGCAGCAAGCTTGCCACAAATTTGTCATGACAAGAGTGCAAGCTTGCAGCAAGTTAACGAAAGCTCCGAAGTCACCATGAAACGAACTTGCAGCAAACTTGCCGTGCACACTTATTGCAAATTAAAGCAAAAAGAGAGTACGAAACACAACCGGGGATAGAACTCGCGACCTCCCGGTTCCGAAGCGGAGACGCAAACCACTGAGCCAGTCGAACTCTGAGAGGAGAAGATAGATTTCGCTAATACATCGTTCTATTCGATTCGTATACGATTTATTTTTTAACTATTTTCTGGATTTCATTAATTTTTTTTGAGTTGTGAGAATATGATTTGAAGTCAAAGAGAGAGCGATTTTCGCTAATAACTACGTTTTGCTAGTAGAATAAATTATGAAATTAGAGTTCAAAAGTAATTACTTTAAAATGGGACAAAATGTATAAGTTTATTTTTCAACAAACATTGACTGTTTTTTCGGTTTAAGTTTGTTTATAAACGTTAAAATTTCAACATTCAGAAAAAAAGCGATATAGTTTTCTTTAAAGTGAGAGTGATATATTTAGTAAAAAGATGGAAAATGTTTCAAAAATTTTTTTTATAAAAAAGTTATCTTTTTCACAAATTATCATTGATTTATTGAATTAATAAAGAATTACGGTCTAGGAGATGCTATTAAAAATCGGATGTTTTTTAAAACAGAGACAAAGATAATTATCTCTTATTGTGCTATCTTTGCAGGAAGCTTGCTTTGCAAAATTGCAGCAAGTTTGATTTGCAAAGAGGTGGCGCTATTTGTCACATCGAACTTGCTACAAGTTCGATTCAAGTTTGACGCGTCAAATTTTGCCATGACAAGTCAAAATCAAACTTGCTGCAAACTTACGTGCTATCTGGGACCGATATGAAAAATGCATGAATCTTCCCAGATAGCAAAGAAGGTTGCGGAAAGGTTGCCATTTCACTTTCCGTAGGCTGTCCGCGAAAGTATTTCCGCGCAAACTGTTTCGGAAACCAATCCCTAAAAATTGACGTAGATAAGCTTTTTGTGAACCACCTATCCCATCGCGTGTAGCCCCGTTCGGTATAGAGATTATTGCGTTTGCCTTTCAAGTCTGGGAACGCGGGTTCGATCCCCGGCTCGGAGGCTTTGGAGGGGGGAAGGGGTTCTTTTTTCCGCCGAAGGAGGGCTCTTAACAACCCTTTGAAAAGGCATGAAACAAGCTTCCCAGAGAGCAATTTTAGTTTGCAGCAAGCTTGCAACAAATTTGACATGGCAAGAGTGCAAGCTTGGAAACAAGTTTGACATGACAAGAGTGCAAGCTTGCAACAAGTTAACGCAAACTTCAAAGTCACCATGGGACGAACTTGCAGCAAGCTTGCCGCGTCAAACTCATTGCAAATTATAGCAAAAACAGAGTACGAACACAACCCAGATTAGAACTCACGACCTACCGCTTCCGAAGCTGACGCACTAACCACTCGGCCAGTTAAACTCTGAGAGGAGAAGATAGATTTCGCTATACATCGTTCGATTCGATTCGTATACGATTTATTTTAAACTGTTTTCGTGATTTCATTAATTTTTGAGTTGAGAATATGATTTGAAGTCAAAGAGAGGGCGATTTTCGCTAATAACTACGTTTTGCTAGTAGAATAAATTATGAAATTAGAGTTCAAAAGTAATTACTTTAAAATGGGACAAAATGTATAAGTTTATTTTTCAACAAACATTGACTGTTTTTTCGGTTTAAGTTTGTTTATAAACGTTAAAATTTCAACATTCAGAAAAAAAGCGATATAGTTTTCTTTAAAGTGCGAGTGCTATATTTAGTAAAAAGATGGAAAATGTTTCAAAAATTTTTTTTATAAAAAAGTTAGTTTTTTTTACAAATTATCGTTGATTTATTGAATTAATAAACAGAAGGACGGTCTAGGAGATGCTATTGAAAATCGGGTGTTTTTTTAAAACAGAGACAAAGATAAATATCCCTTTGTGCTATCTTTGCATCAAGCTTGTTTTGCAAACTTACAGCAAGCTTGCATTGCAAGGAGGTGGCGCTATTTGTCACGACGAACTTGTGGCAAACGCGTTTTGCAAGCGAAGGTGGCGCTGGTTGTCACGCCGAACTTGCCACAAGTTTGCTTCAAGCTTGAAGCGTCAAATTTGCCATGACAAGGTAATATCAAGTCAAAATCAAACTTGCTGCAAACTTACGTGCTATCTGGGTTGAGGAAAGCTTGAAACAAGCTTGTAATAAAAGCTTGGGGAAATCTTGCTAAAAACCTTACAGAAAACCTTGTTTCTTGTTAACTAGTGAACCTTTCTGCTACCTTGCCGAAAAGTTCAACCCTTGTCATGGAAACCTTTGTGACAACCCTTTACCCTTGCTGACGACAAGGTTTCGAAAACCTTTTAGGCAAGCTTTCTTTGGTATCTGGGTTCACGGCGATTATATTAAAAAGTTATTAAAATCTTTGAACATAACTGTTGGTAATAAATTCCTTTTGGTATCTTCTCTTCTCTTCTTTTATGGTTCATCGGAGGTTGAAAAAAAACAACCCTTGTGTAAACGTGTTATGCAATGACTGTTTTTTTTTACAGTAGTCATCGCGTTCTGCTGACAGTCAGATGGTTTGGGTTTGAATTGAGGGTAAGGTAACTCAGCAATAGTTTGCAGCAATCTTACTCTGCAAATCTGCAAGTTTGCAGCAAGGTTGACACGGCAAGAGTGCAAGCTTGAAACAAGTTAACGCAAACGAGTTAGTCATCACTCGAGTCAAACTTGACACGGCAAACTATAGCAAAAACAGAGTACGAAGACAGCCTCGGATTTGAAACCCCGACATACCGCTTCCTAAACCTGTCATCCTAACCACTCAGCCAGCTAGATTCTGAGAGGAGAAGATAGATTGGGATAAAGATGGTTCATCTATACGATTTATTTTAAACCGTTTTCTTGATTTCATTAATCTTTTAAGTTTTGAGTTGAGACTATGATTTGAAGTCAAAGAGAGAGCGATTTTCGCTAATAACGACGTTTTGCTAGTAGAATAAATTATGAAATTAGGGTTCAAAAGTAATTACTTTTAAAATGGGACAAAATATAAGTTATTATTTTTCAACTAACACTGACTGTTTTTTAGGTTTAATTTTGTTTATGAACGTTAAAATTTCAACATTAAGAAAAAGGCGATATGGTTTTCTTTAAAGTGCGAGTTCTATATTTAGTAAAAAGATGGAGAATTTTTCAAATAAATTTTTATAAAAAAATTTTTTTTACAAATTTGAATTAATAAAAAGAAGGACGGTCATAGGAGATGCTATTAAAAATCGGATGTTTTTTATAACAGAACAAAGATTACACAGGTCTGCAACCAAAAAATTGCATAGGATTTTTTGACTGTTTCTTATAGATTTTTACTCACTGAAACCGGGGGAAATATTTAAAAAATTCTATCACGTCAGGTTTTCTTGCAAAACTCATGTTTTTAGTTTAATTAAGTGTAAAATTTCTCTTTTTAACCTGAAATCTGGTATCATATTCTTGAGTCAAAAAATGATATCTAATAATTATTTTATATATTAATTTCATATTTCTAAGAGTAACACCTACATTCATGTTTGGATAATATCCGGAGTTATTCTGAGGATGGAGACACATTACCTCACCAGGACGAATCTAGCTCATATTTTTCTGTTGATGAGGGACCCCAATCATTTTCTCAGAGCGAGCTTAATGATCTAGTCAGGTATTTAGGCCTTTCTAAAGATGGAGCTGAATTGCTTGGGTCAAGACTGAAAAATAAAAATCTGCTGACAGCTGGAACTTCATTCTCCTGGTACAGGCACCGAGTGAAGGAATTCAATCAGTTTTTCTACAAAGAGGGAAATATCGTTTTTTTGTAATGATGTTCAAGGGATAATGAAGTGCTTTGACATAGAATATGATCCATCTGAGTGGTGCCTATTCATAGATTCGTCTAAAGCAAGCCTCAAAGCAGTCTTGCTACATAATGGAAATTCGTTTGCATCGCTTTTTTTAGGATACTCGGTGCATTTGGAAGAAAACTATAATGATTTGTCTATGATTCTTGAGAAAATCAACTATCATGAACATCGTTGTATGGTTTGTGGAGACTTCAAAATGTTAACCATGTTGTTGGGTCAGCAGACAGGTTACACAAAATATCCCTTCTTCCTATGCTTGTGGCACAGTCGAGTCAGAGACCTCCATTGGACCAAAACTGACTGATCACTTCGAGGTGCCCTAACACCCGGCGCAAAAAATGTCATAAAACAACCTTAGTTCCACCTGAAAAGGTTTTATTACCACCTATTCATATAAAATTAGAGCTTATGAAGCAGTTTATTGAATCACTGCCTAAAGATGGAGAATGCTTTAGATATCTGTGTTCCAAGTTCCCAAAACTGTCAGAAGCCAAGTTTAAAGAGGGAGTTTTTACTGGCCCCGACATACGAAAACTGTTACTCGATTCCCTCTTTTCAGAAACAATGGGGACAAAGAAAAAGTAGCGTGGGACTCTTTTAAGGATGTAGTGCACAGGTTTTTTAGGAATATCAAAGACTCTGTCTACAAAACCACTGTACAACGCATGTTGACAACGTATGAAGCTCAAGAATGCAAGATGAGCTTAAAAGTTCATTTCCTACATTCCCATATTGACTGTTTTCCCGAAAATTTAGGAGCCTATAGTGAAGAGAAGAGTGAAAGATTTCACCAGGATGTCCGTGATATTGAGAGATGATACCAAGTAAGATGGGACGTCAACATGCTAGCTGATTACTGTTGGATGCTCAGTCGAGAAACAGAAGGTGGAAAGCGAAAGCGTGTTCAGGGGAGCGTCAAAGAGAAGAAGAAACGGTTTCACAGACAACAAGAGAAAACATGTAGTGTTAAATATATCATGAAGGAATAGTTTTTCGTTTCCTTTTTCCAATTATAAGAAAAATTATGCATAGTTAATTTTAATAAAATATTGATTTTTTTTCATCGCAGTTGTGCTTTTTTAATGTAAACTCCCCATGCTTTGCAAAAAAAAAAAAAAAAAAAACTGTACGTGATGGAGGGAAATGGAGGTGGAGGTTATTTTTGGAATCAGCACCCTAAAAAACATAAAATTTACCAAAAATATCCCATGCAGCTGAAAAAAAATTTTTTTTTTGCAGACCTGTGTTACCTGTAAGTGTGCTGTATCATCATTGCAGCAAACATGTTTTGCAATCGTGGTGTGAAATTTGATTTCATTTTATTTGAAAAAGGGTTTTTTGGGGATTTTCAGCTACAAAGGCTATTTCCCCCATTCATTCCAGAGTTCTTTTCAATCCATATTCAAAAAAGAAACGAAAATTGCCATTAAAAAAATGGGCTAAATTATTGCCGATCTGATTCGGGCAAGAGAAAAAAAAATGGCGCAGTCTTAGAAAGACCTTCACCCCGATAGCAAAGAAGGTTGCGGAAAGGTTGCCATTTCACTTTCCATAGTCTGTCCGCGAAAGCATTTCCGCGCAAACCGTTTCGGAAACCATTGCCGCAAGGTTTACATAGGAAAGCTTTTTATGAACTACCTCATCGACAAGGTTTGAACGACAAGTCCGCGAAAGCATTTCCGCGCAAACCGTTACGGAAATCATTCCCGCAAAATTGAAGTAGATAAGCTTTTTGTGAACCACCTGTCCCATCGTGTGTAGCCCAGTCCGGTATGGTGGTTATTGCGTTTGCCTTCCAACTCTAGGAACGCAGGTTCGATCCCCGGCTCGGAGGAATTTGAAGTTTCTAGGAGTAAGACTTTGAACAGGGGGTGAAAAAAGGAGGGTTCCTCTCTATAGGAATACGGCTTCAGAAGGGGGGTTCCATTTTTTCCACCGAAGGAGGGCTCTTAGCAACCTTTTGAAAAGGCATGAAACAAGCTTAAGGAAAGCCTGAAACAAGCTTGTAATAAAAGTTTGGGGAAATCTTACTAAAAGCCTTACAGAGAGAAAATATTGTTTCTTGTTGACTAGCGAACGTTTCCGCTACCTTGCCGAAAGGTTCAACCCTTGTCATGGAAATCTTTGTGACAACCCTTTACCCTTGCTGACGACAAGGTTTAGAAAACCTTTTAGGCAAGCTTTCTTTGGTATATGGGTTCACGGCGATTATATTAAAAAGTTATTAAAATCTTTGAAAATAACTGTTGGTAATAAATTCCTTTTGATATCTTCTCTTCTCTTTTTTTTTATGGTTCATCGGAGGTTGAAAAAAAACGACCCTTGTGTAAACGTGTTATGCAATGACTGTTTTTTTACAGTAGTTAGCGCGTTCTTCAAGTTTGAAGCGTGGTGACTCGTTTGCGTTAACTTGTTTCAAGCTTGCGCTCTTGCCGTGTTAATCTTGTTGCAGATTTGCAGAGCAAGATTGCTGCAAACTAAAATTGCTATCTGGGTATCAAGAAAAATCAAACTTGCTGCAAGTGAACATGCTATCTGGAAAGGGTGTTTGTGTCTATTCCTTCACGGGGGAGGGGTAACTTTGACATTCTATGAGGCCTCTAAATAGTCAATTTATTTGGCCTTTGCAGCGGAAAGTGACGTTAAGTCAAGAGCTTGACCTTTAGAGAAAAAAAATTTACGAACGAAATATGAAAATCACATGACCACAACAAAGAGAGATGACGATAGTATCCCAAGTACAGTGGGGGGAGACAAAAGATTTCTTACAGATTGAAAAAGATCTTATTGTGGTAGCCCGTTTGACAGGAGGCATGATTGCCAAAACAATACACAGGTTTCTCGAAAGATGAGACATCCAAGATGTTTTAGCAGTAGGAAACAAAACCCAAAGTTTTTGTCTAAGAGGCATAACTGTGGAACGAAAACCAATGACCAAGTGTCATCGTCTACGCCTCAGACGGATTGTACCGTAGAAAAGGAGAACTACTATGCAGCAGGTTACGAAAGCCTTCAGTTTCTTATTTCGACCCAAACAATGAGTAGTTACAGCAATCGGTTGCTATTCGGGCAGCTAGTCACATCCCTGTGCCTCTCATTTCTGTGAAGAAATGGAAAATCTGTCTTCAGTGATGCAGGGAACGCTGTGACTGGTTAGCTGATGATTGGAGTAGTCGGATGAATCGCTCTGTGTAGTTACTACAAAAGTGAAAACATCACAATCGCCGAGGGGTCCGAACTCAAAACAGGAGATAGTAATTCACAGTCGTAACGGGTCTCGAATTTGAGATAATCACAAACTACCATCGCAGTCGGATTCGAACTCAAGACAGGAGATAGCTGGGGTTCTAACTAAAGATATGATGTAGTGTAATTGCGACCCACTGTCATAGCAGGTCCGTACTGAAGGGGTGGCGAGATTGGACCCACCAAGGGTGCAGGTAGGGAGAGGGGTGCCAAAATGACCATTTAAAAAAAACCAGATTTAAGAATTAGCTTGGTACGATTTGCTGTGTAAATAAAAAAGAATTTAAGAATAAATCTTCTGTGGCTCATTAAACATTACTGAAGTTATTTGCTTTGCTCAGTCGCAGATTGATCAAGTTGCCTCTGCCTGGTGGCGTGTCGGCCCCCTTACAGAGAAAGAGAAGAACTTTCTGCTGCTTTTCTTAAACAAAATAGCAAGTAGTTTTATGTTACAAACATCCAACTTCTTTTGCGCAAGGCCGGCCCGCAATGACAACTTAAATTTTATGCCTCTCGCAGACCGCCCCCCACCCGCAAGGGATGACATCCCTCTCTGTAAGAAGGGTGTGGTTCTGGACGAATTTTTTTTGTTTAGTTTACTTACCTTAAAAACCTTGACTTTATTTGCATTACTTTTCGACTTCCGCTTTGAAGATTCCTTTGCACTACACCGGAATTACGTACTTAAGGTATTTTAATGTAAATAACAAAACAGAAAACTCGTCCATTGCAAGGGAACAAACGAACTTACTTGTCTTCTAAAGTAAAAGAATCTTCGAACCTCTAAAACCCTAACAAAAATTACGGGGGAGGGGCAAAAATGATGTAATTTAAGGACTAAAGGCAAAGGAAAAGGGGGTACTTGCGCCTTTTCTTAGATTTATGTTTTTTGGAGGGGGGGGGGGTTATTTGATCATGTTTATAACGTTGTAGGAAGGATGAAGGGGCTTCTGCCTTATTCGACAGATTTCTGGTGTTTCGTCAGTGGCAAATAATTGGCGGAAAATTTGGCATTTCTGTTTTTTGTCACCAGAGAATAGGCGCAGAAAGAAATACTTGTCTTTTTTTCAGTATTCTGCTAAGGAAAAAAAATTATATTAAAGAAGTTAGCTTAAATTTTTATTTCTTTATTTTTACATTGCTTTTGTTGTATTAAATCCAGTAGACTCCCTCTTAACCGGCTTAAATGGAACCGAGGGTAAGACGGTTAAGAGAAAATCCGGTTAAACCGAAGAAGTGAAATAAATTAAAGTTCGGACGTATTTGTCTTATAAATAAATAGACAATTAAAATATTGCGTCATTTTATTCAATGTATTAAAGTATTATAATCAACCAATCACCAATCGTTTGGTAGGGGACACCTGTGCCCAGGGACGTGGCCAACATCTCACTTCTGAGGGGGTGTGAGACAGTAAAATTGCCGATTTTACTGGTGAACTTTGCCAACTTAAAAAAGCAAATATTTTCATGTTGTTTAATATGCAATCTTACTCATTGAGAAGTTTAATACATTTTCTATTAACTTTCTTTTTAACTGATAATTGGAAAATTATATTGCATTCATGATTTAGAGCTGTACCATAAACGATCAATGAGCTTAGAAAATAGTGAGAGAACAGGACAAATAATTTATATTATATAAAGAAAACAAATTTCATGAATGAAAATAAAAGCAAAAAAATTATATCAAAATAAAATTATTTTTATGAAAAAACAATAAATCTTATGAGGATTTTCTTTAAAGCAAACTTTGGTCTTTACTTTATTTTACGGAATTTTAATTAAGACCACTTGTTTACAAAATCGCAAATGCCCAGTATACCTCATCATATGTCTTTTAAAGAAAAGAGTAACATTAATTAATTCAAATGTTCATTGTTTATGTTCGTTTGAATATAGTGGAAAACCATCTTCAATATACTAAATTATCTTTTGCAATGTTCAGAATGAGACGAACAACTTTGAAACTTGAAGGTAGAACATTTCATAATATAAATTCTACTTTTGAAATATAAACAAGAATCGAGCATTTTTCACTGTATTGAAATGTATTTGCAATGGAACACGTAGAGATTCTTATTCTTCTGGAAAAAATTCTGAATGAGATTCTACTATTTATCGATTCATTTAACTAATTATTTTTCTTTATTGGAAATGACAAAAAAGTTTTCAAACACTGAAGATATAGAATAAATTTTCTAGTGAATCATAGTAAGTTTTCTACTTATTCTGTCACTATTTGGTGATACATTTGCGTGTGCATTTTATCTCAGTGCATTCAGTGTACAGAGACAAATTTTACGAGAGGATCATTATGTATAATATTTCCATACAGCATGAAAAATTTTAGAACTCCTTCCCTAATACAGTACAGTTAAAAAGAGATTTTACGAATTAACATGCAATTTTCTATGATTATTAGAAAGCGTTCTAATTATTGAGATATTTAAAAATTAATCATTATTCGAGAAAGTTACTATGCTCTTAGACATAAAAACTTCTCGTGGAAAAAGAAAACTAATGAAACAACTTCGAAAAAAAAAATTAAATCAAAACTTTCTGATGCAGATACTTTGTTTTTAAGCGATAACTTTTGTTGACATATATTGTGATAATAATATTGATTATTTCCTTGTGAAGAGACATCTCATAATTTTAAATATCCAGCATAATATGAAAGGTAAAATCAAGTGCGAAGCTTTCTGAAGTTCAATTCTTCTGAAAGTGTGTTTAAAGTGTGAAAAACGTTTTAGTGTGTTTTCTCCTTTATCTCAGCACACATGTAAACGTATTTGGTAGAAACATTTTAAAAGAAGAAAAGATATAATTCCAGATTGTATTGGGTCGAAAGACGTACCTTCACATTTTAATTAAATTCAAATGATAAATTTAATGTAACTAATTTGAAACTCAATTTTTAAATAGATCCTGAAAACGTTTCTTTTTGCCTTAACAATATACTAATAATGAAAATTAAAATTTCAAATTATATTAGAAACATGACAATTAAAAATAATACAAATGAAAGGAGATTCCAAGATAAAAATTTACATTAACTGCAAATGCTAACAGCGATTTTTTCTTCTTTTTCGGATATTAACAGCCTTATATTCGAAAGAATTTCACTCTTATGCTTGGTAATAATATAGAGAGAATTAATACTAACAATGATGATAAAATCACGATAATATCACATTCAAATCCAATTTCCACAGAAACGTACAAATGAAAGTACAGTTAACAGGAATTGTTACTTTATTTGAAGAAATGTTTCATTTGAATTAATTTACTGTAAATGTAGTAGAATGTGGAAGATATACTTCATTATTTAATCTTATTTCTTTTATTGTTATTTCGTTATTCCTAAATTTAAATTGAATTGCTTATTAGAAAAGATGTTACATGTCAAAGAAAGTTAATTAAAAAATATTCTTCTCAAAATCATAAGATTTTGTTTGCGAGCGACTAATTCTTTTATGATGAAACTCGCTCAATTTATAAAGCAATTTCAACCTTCTCCAATCATCTTCTTTCAAAAATTATGCAGCACTGAAGTGCAGAACAAGTATAGTAAAATTCTTGAGCAAATATTAAACATAGGAATAACATGCAAGAAAATTACTGCCATAAGCATGCCAAAATTTCGGGTTCAATGCTATACTGATTCGTCAGAGTCAGATTCTAAATGTTTAACTTCAAATGTGATGATAGGAAAATTTAAGGTGAAGGGAGAAAAAATACTTTGAAATTTGACAGAAACTGAATTTGCAATCATTAAACTTTTGCTCTCTCTAATCGTTTGAAAAAAACACTTTTATTTCTTTTATTTGTCCATATAACAAACTTTTCTACACTTTCGAGGGAATGAAGGGCCGTGAAAATTATTCTCTTACGATCACTGAAGACACAACATAGGGACATAAATAATGAATACAATTTTTTAGCTGTGACATCGAATTGCAGACAATATCGTAACATTATTTTAATGGGAGATTCAAGAGACCAGAGAAAAAAAAAATTGAATTACTGACGAATTTGAGTTTAAAACTTTCCAATTAACCAAATGTCACTATAAATAGAATCCTTTGAATTTCCAGAAATTAAATAAAATACCTGGGTAATTTTTATACGAATCTGAGAAAAATAGTCAAAGGGAAATGGGATTTTTGTTTTCTATCATTAAAAACATTTATAAGCATTCTTCCCAGACTCTTGTCCGGGATATCCCTTTGCCTTCCATTGCAACACCACTGGTTGAGATATGTGTGCTGTGCAACCTTCTGCTGCTGCTTCCAGGCTGAAAATTTTTATTGTATCCGTAATTTGTGTTCACCCCGTGCAGCCTCGTTATTTCTGAGAGTTTCAGAATAAAGTTTTCGCCGAAGATTTGTTGGCTTTTTTTTTTTATTTTGGTGCATCAAACTTAATATACGCAATTAGAAAGATTTTTATAGTCTGTATGCAATAAAAATGACTTCTGTGTACTGAAAATCACGTTTGATATATTAAAAAAAAAAAAAATTCTAGGCTGATTTTTTTCAGATGGCAGGTTTCTTGTAAAGACAGCGAATTTTCATGCAATTGATTTCTATTTAATTGTTGTCTTTAGCATCATTATTGCTTGCCGAATAATCGCATTGATAATGCAATCCGGTATATGCCGATTCTAGAGAAGTGATAGATATTTAAAATGGCACTATGATCTATCTGATTATCAAGATATAAATAACTTTTTTTTTAAAAAAAAAAATCTATGAGTAAAAAGTCGATTTTGGCGAATATGAGTTTTACATGACGCAGAAACGACAATTTTCCCCAGCGCTATGTTTGTAAAATCGGTAAACAAATTTTGTCGATTTCGCAATTAATATACAAGTTTGCCTGTCGATAAATAAATTATTTCAACTAAGTGTTACTTAATATTTCGCAAAAATACCGACTTAAGTAATAAAATTTCACATTCTTTCCTTAAGGCTGAAATCATATTTATCCAAACGTCGTCGGCGTAGAGATAAAATATTACTTTCGATTATCCCATCAAATTTTGCCGACTGATGGCCAAAATGCCGACAAAGGAAAAAATCGGGGAGGGGGGTCCTACCCCCTCACCCCTACCTTGCCACGTCCCTGCCTGTGCCCTTCTATTGTCAAGGTCAAAAAGTGCCTGTCAGTTAGTTACTGAGCTGCATTCCACTCTCCCCCCCCCCACACTGTCATATTGACATTCGGGACCACCCCATGTCTGAAATACGTGCGATACCGATACTAAATAACGAAACACGTGTTTTTTTAAATTTTTTAGCTATTTTTTACATTTTAATGATAAAAAAAATACGACCAGTTAAAGCGGAGATCCGGTTAAACGAAGTCCAGTTAAGAGAATTACTATTTGGCTTTGGCGACCAGCTGAATCCACCCATTCTT